>CAKMRK010001053.1:0-362798 GCA_928213465.1 Penicillium sclerotigenum | reverse complement strand
GGGAATTTTTTGTTGTTTCAAAGATGGGCTTTCGTGCCCCTTTTAATTTTTTGTCCAATGAGAAATTCGATTTAGGAACACCTTTTGAAAAATAAGTTTCAATTTTTCACCTTTAAGGAAAATTCCCCCCATTATCCATCCCCTAGGTAATCCGATTTATCTCCCCCCCCCCCCCCCAACCCTTTCCCCGTTCCTTCTAGTCTTCCAAATATCACTGCTCCATAATAACTGCAACAGAGAGAATTTCCCAAGCATCTGTCAAAGAAGTCCCAGGGAGGGATTATGGCTATTGCATTTAGTATGCCATTTTTACCCCATAATCGGGAGCGTAAGTCATCTACCTGAACACTGAAAATTAGCAATGTTGGCACTTGACGTTGATCTGCATAGCCTGGACGATGTTTTTTTGGCGCCGGGGTCTTACCTTGGAACTTCACCTCCTAGTAGACAGCCGAGTAGTAGACATACCAGCCGCAAGGGTAGCTGCTTTGGGTTTGAGGGCTGTTGATTAGATGATCGGCGACATCAGTTCCCGTTTGATGCGGTGAAATTTGCAAAGTCATATTGATCAAAGAGCTTTGAACAGAGAATCATGAGGATATATACGATATAATTCGTTTATTTTTCGAGTATGCTGATCATGTCAAATTCAATTGCAATCACACCTCTCAAGTATCCTCTCACGCAGGAATTGGTTCTACAACATATAGATATTAGTCAAATGCGATTCTCCTGGTGCTAACTATGAATGTCGAGACTCCACTAACCAGTCGCTGACCAATACGTGCTACGATTTAAGCGCTTGGTTTTTCCCGTTATTTAGGAGGCTTAAAATTGAATCGGGCAACTAGCGGTGAGGAACGGTCATGGGATATAGGGATGATTCGACGTCGCATCAATTTGGGGGTAAAACATGGGGTATCCTTGTGCTATGACCTCCAGGGTTTGTTTTGTGTCCGAAATAGTCCTTCCCACTTATTTTAGGTAGTTGCCGTCAAAATTAGTGGCTCGCTCACATCTCCAAAGCAACATTGCACAGATCCATAATCCCCATCGATTTTCCATGATCAACCCTCAAGACAGATTTTGGTCCGACAGCCAGGGCTACTACGGCCCGAGCGAAAACCCTACCACCAAATGTTATTCCGACGTCTGGGATTGGAATCAACTACGGATGATCAAGGTCAAAGGCACTGCTAAGCTGTTCCCGCCCGATAGGGGTGTAGAACTTTCAATTTTGGCGCCATTAGCTGATTATCTATCGCCGGAAGTTTGCGCTATCACAGTCAATGACGATAGGCTCCTTACTAAGGTTTCGAGGGATCTAGAAGAAGACGATACTATGTTTATTGTATACCCTCCCTTCTCGCTCTGTGGGTCGCTTAGCGGTTGCCGTACGGTTCAATACTCTAAACTCCAAGAGCTCGATCGACTAGGACCATTTGTCGATCTCTTATCGTACGAAGACGAGTCCGGGATTCCTCAACAGGTTGCTTTTAAGTTTAATGTGCTATACAAGCCTTTACGACTATAGATGGCCTGGGATAAGCTTAACATTCTTCAAAGTCTACCACCACATCCTAATATAGTACCATTTGATCGCGTTGTCCTTGATGAGTCTCGGGTGATTAGATTTACAACCAAGTACATCCCAGGTGGAACTCTCGCCAATTTAAAGATCCCATTTCGATTCGAGTGGCTATAACAGCTTACTCAACTCGTCGATTTTCTCAACCTAGAATATGGGATCATGTATCAAGATATTGCACCTCGTAATCTACTTATCGATCCTTCCACATATAAGATTCTTCTCTTCGACTTCGATCGGGCTGCATCCGGACATAAAAACCTACGGAACGGTCGAGATGACGTTAGTAGCGTTGTGTTTACACTCTACGAGTTGATCACGAATGATCCATCCTTCTCGGGTATCCCCCACTAGGAGCGAAATATCGATATGGTGCAAAATATCTCAGAGTGGACTAGTCATCGCGAACTGGACTCTGAGGTATCGAAATTCCGCAACTTCCTGAATAAATGGGTAGCAACACGAAGATCGGGCGTGGATGAGGACATGAAAGGGTATCTGAATGCACCAAACCGACTTACGTTGCCGGAGCTACCAACAGCGCCCGAGTACACCGCACCGTTTGAGATGGGCACAATGAATGGAAAGCCGCTTTGGAGAACGGGCGGTCGGTCTAGGAACACCGCAATGAAGCTAGGACAGTACTGTTTTCGCTGGGAGAGGCCCCCACTGAGCCGCTTGTTGAACAAGGCTGAACATAATGTCAACTAATCCACCTTGGAAAACCGTGCATAGCAACTGTATTCTGTCACATTGAATCATATCAAATGTCGTAGACTGCCCTGCACAGTCGACTAGTTATCATTTTCCCATTTCTCAAATTTCGAGCCTCTTAGGGGTGTGCCCGTAGTACTTCTAATTATGAGTAGTTATATTATGCCAAGCAGTAAAAGCTAGTGACATGGATGCGCACACTGTGGTTCCGGGGTTGACGCGATGGGGAAGGGCTAACCGTATCAAGTAAAAGAATCCTTCTAACTCAGGCATACCCATGTACTACGTAATCTTATCATACGAAGTAGGCTGTCTATGAGATCAGAAATTCTCCAGCTGAGCAATACGTCTCTCCACTCTACCATTTCAGGTCTTTATCTCAAGCTTCAAGCTTCCCCACATCACCCGTAAGCCCCTCACTCTCTCCATGGCTTTCCCCAGCCAGTTCTCTGTTGGACTACCTAGTCAGGACATTAGATCCGACTATCGCTTGTCGGCTGGATTGAGCTGCGCTGAGTTTGAGAATGTCTTTCTTTTTGAAGGGTATCCCCTCATTTCATGCAATGGTAGACTGCGGCAACATCAGTATAAAGCAGAGGTAGCCCTCGAGAACTAGCTAAAATATTGATTTATCTCTCTCTACATTACATTGGTCTTCATAGTCACACTGATTCCTCCAACCATGGCGCTTCCCTTCACCTACCACGCCAAGGCGCAATCTACCTTTAGGCCACCGCTTATCGCAAATGAGAATGCCTTCTTGGGCGATGTGCAGTCAAGGTACGGTTGATATATAGTGTGCCAGGTAGACAGTTTTGTTGACATACTACAGCGAGAACGAGAACCCAGACAAGCCAATTTCATGCGGTTTTTACCGTCTGGAAAAGGGCACACCCCTCGTCTACACCTACACCTACGACGAAATGAAGATTATCGTTGAGGGTAGGTTTGAGATTGCGGACGAGACAGGCCAGAAGGTCACGGCTACTCCGGGCGATGTGTTTTATTTCCCCAAGGGGGCCAAAATCACCTTTACAACGGATGACTATGGGCTGGCGTTCTATGTGGGTACTCCTGTATCCAGGGCTGAATGAATTCAGAGCTGAATTCTGAATTCTATTCAAGGGCGAGACTAACGAAACCAGACTGGCCAACGGAAGCAGGGTGCGGCGTGAATAATAGAATATACGAAATTAAATTATTATTCCTTTTAAGTTTTCTTGAATCCCTGGTTGGGGCTTGCCAATTATCGGGGTCCCCGTGCCTTCAATCCATGGAACACTCTGCTGTGTTAGGCAAGCTACTCCCTATTCGGTAGTTTGCTTATATCCCTTGCGATAGCTTCAGAATTCCACATGTGATTGCACCCCTACTACTCCGTATAGATTACCTACATATAACATACATATGTAGGTATTGACCGGACAATTATTGCTTATTCCCCGAACACGAACCTAGATGTGCGACATTCACTAGTCTTATGGATTATGCAAAAGTCAAAGACAGAGTACCCGAATACATCCACCAGTGGCGGTTTCATGTTCGACTCCATACACAGTTAATCCCACCTGAGAGGACCCGTCAAAGCACACTTAGCGATTGGAAGTGGAGATGATATTCAGCTCGCCTCGATAAACTCATCCACTGTTAGGTTTTAGGCTGGTTTAGACCCGTGTGTATGACGTGGGGAGTGTTGCTACAGCAACTCTGTGAGGAAGGGAGGGGATATCGGAGGGGACGGGGTGGATTGTAAAATTGAGAATCAAGATCTGTTCGATCTTGGTGGAGAGTGATCGACTTCGAAATAATAAACATAAACCTTCAATATTTCCTAAGACAAAGGGGTTTTCTTCTTTCCATTTTTCCCCCCTCTGTAACAATAGTCACTTTGCCTTTGTTCTTGGGTTAGTGCCAATTAGTTCCGGCCTTATCACAGGGGTCACAACCAACCCCTCTATCGCTCCTCCATCAACACCATGTCTATTATTTCAGAGGACCATCTTGGTCTACGACTCCCTAATCCACCACCACTATTGCATACTCGTGGTCAATTTGATCGCCCCTCTACTCCTGCCGATGGCTTTACCAGTCCCCCACAGACCCCCCAGGGTAGCCCGAGCAAGTCAAGGTTGCCTCCGGGCGCACTCGATCTACCCAATGTTTTCGACAAGGCGATGAAGTTGACTCCCACTTCTCCCTCCAAATCAACATACAACCACTACAATCATCCAATGTTCTCCGCCGGCAAGAGTGGTGAGGACTTCACCGAGAGCGTTATCCACCAAACAGCTTCGAGCCCAACCCGTAGAGCCAACAAGGAGAACACACCTCCCAACCCAACGCGTCTAACGAAGGACCTGGGATCAACCCCAACTGCTGCGGCCCTTTCACGCCAGGAACCATACCAACCACGCGATGAGACAACCAGGCGCCAGGTCCAGATGCGCGGCCTAACTCCTGAGGAAATGGAGAAGCTTGCACAGCCTAAAGTGAAGCGCCTTGTCAATGTGACCCAACTCTGTAAGTACGGCTGAGTCCAAAAATCCAAGTCAAACTGACTGACTCATGCATGGCAGACTTCCTTGACCATTACTTCGACCTCCTCAGCTACGTTCACAATCGCCAAACCCGCCATGCACAATTCAAAGCCGCCTACCCCGACCCCCCTGCTACCCCTGACGAAGAGCACGAGCCCGCCCTTCTAAAATACCTCGGTCGCGAGCGCGCACACCTGCGGAAGCGTCGCACACGCCTCCGCCAGGGCGACTTCCAGATTCTGACTCAGGTTGGTCAGGGTGGCTATGGACAGGTGTATCTGGCACAGAAGAAGGACACACGCGAGGTATGCGCGCTGAAAGTCATGAGCAAAAAGCTGCTGTTCAAGCTGGATGAGATTCGCCATATCCTAACCGAGCGCGATATTCTCACTGCCGCCAAGAGCGAATGGCTGGTTAAGCTGCTCTATGCCTTCCAGGACGATAACCAAATCTACTTGGCCATGGAATATGTTCCAGGTGGAGACTTCCGCACGCTGCTGAATAATACTGGTGTTCTCCATAATCGTCACGCGCGCTTCTACATTGCCGAAATGTTCAGCTGCATTGACGCGCTCCATGTGCTGGGGTACATTCACCGTGATTTGAAGCCCGAGAATTTCTTGATCGACTCCACGGGCCATGTCAAGCTGACTGATTTCGGTCTGGCGGCTGGTATGCTGAGCCCGGGCAAGATCGAGTCAATGCGTGTTAAGCTTGAGGAGGTCGGAAACACGCCCGTTCCCTTCGGTCGGCCTATGGAACAACGTACAATGGCCGAACGACGACAAGGATACCAGTCTTTACGCCAGCGGGAAGTTAACTACGCCAAGTCGATCGTCGGATCTCCCGATTACATGGCGCCGGAAGTTCTCAAGGGCGACCAATACGATTTCACTGTGGACTACTGGAGCTTGGGATGTATGCTGTTCGAGGCATTGGCAGGCTACCCACCCTTTGCGGGCGCGACAGCCGATGAGACATGGCAAAACCTAAAGCGCTGGCAGAAAGTGTTGCGGAAGCCCGTCTACGAAGACCCGAACTACTTCTTGTCTAGGCGGACGTGGGATCTCATCACAAAACTCGTTGCTGGGAAGGAGCAGCGGTTCAAGAATATCAAGGAAATCCATTCGCATGACTATTTCGCCGAGGTTGACTTTGAGAGTCTGCGTGATCAACGGGCTCCGTTCGTGCCTGAACTTGACTCCGAGACTGATGCTGGGTACTTTGATGATTTCAGCAATGAGGCAGATATGGCCAAGTACAAGGAGGTCCATGATAAGCAGCGGGCGCTGGAGGATATGGCCGATCGTGATGACAAGATGGGCAAGGGCTTGTTTGTTGGATTTACTTTCCGGTATGTTCGGCTTAAACCCATGCTGAATGAGCTTCCTCTTGTATTATCGTTCTTTTACTGACCACTCTAGTCACCGCAAACCCGCTGTCGACAGCAACGGCCGCACCAGCTCGCCACGGAAACCTATCGCCACAGATGGCACATTCGGGACGATGTTCTAGGTTCCTGACCAAAATCCGCATTTAACTTTCATATTCGGTGAACCTGGTTCTTTTCTTCTGTTCCGCTGGCACATGCGAGATTCCAAGCTGGATCTTGGTTTCCTTGTGCCAGTATTGAGTTTAATGACTCATCGTTTCGTCTTTTCTATTCTTTCTGTTTTAACTTCAACTTCATTTTCAACTTGCAACTTGCAGCGCGTTACATTTTCCCGACTCGTTCTAGTTTTATGATGCGGGTGGAGTTGTGAAATTTGATTCTTGTATGATACAGCCATAGACCAAAAATGGCGCAGTTCGTGTCTTTTGCTAGCAATGGTTTCATCGCATGGAATATGGAATATGAATTTGAGTTCGTTTGTGATCAAATGTCGAGTAGATCATATGTATCGCATATATCTTCTCATAGCAAAACATGAACTCTTTTAGTTGTCAGGAAGCTGGCGCACCATGCGCAGGATCTCGGACTGGTTGTCTCCAATGACAGCGCGGCCATTCACCCAGTCAACGGTCTGTAGAATAGAGCATTAGCGAAAAGACATCCAGAAGATCACTAACCTAGCGATCGGAGAAAGGGGGGAAAAACGGTCTAACATACAATAGGCCGCACGAAATTGTCACTATTCTCCTTGAACTTCTTCAACGCATCCTCCGCATCGCGGGCGCCCTTCACCAGCTCCGCAACACCATATGTCACTTTTCCACCCGGACCACCCACATCGCTGACTGGCGAGATGTAGTCGAGGATACTGCGAAGCTGGTCTGTTGTCGGGGGCGAAGTGGTAACCTCCAGCTCGAACTCGCCGCGCTGTTGCATTGCGTGGGTGGAATAGTCGCTAGCCTGGTCTTCTGTGGCGGTTTCGCTGGCGGTTGCAGAAGCTTGTTTCAGGATGTTGAGAGTTCTAGTAGATGCTTGGATGGAGGGGGAGTGGAAGAGGGTGATTGGGTCGAGGGTTTTGCTCTGTTTGTGTGTTAGATGGTGGCTTGGAAGCTAGGGGAGGATTGACTGGGGAGTTGGGGGGGTTGATGTAGGCTGACTTACAAAGCGGAACATATTGACGGTTTGGATATTTGCAGTTGAAGGTGTTGTGATGATAGAGGCAGGTGGAATGGAGGAAGTTGGAAGAATTGGAGTTAGCTTGGACGGGAGTTCCTGGATGATGTCATGTGCTGGCTCGGATCGTCTCGGGCTAAGCTGCCTTGGTCCGACCCTTGGAATGAGTCAACTACACTTTGATCTTTTCTGTTGAGCATATGCTACAGGGTACTAGGTTAAGAAATGCTATGGAGGATACAGAATCACTTGCTATAACCTGGCGTCTAGCGCCTACCGGAGAAAAACAAATGGCATCAAACTCTCAACTCCACGTTTTGAAAAGGATCTTGACCATGTCTCAATACGTCAAGACTCTGCCTTCGCAGCATAGCTTCTTACTGCTTAACTGACTGTCCTGTCCCTATGCGGTCGATTGGTCCCATTGTGTGGTAGGACTGAGCGATAGATCCAATGTGGTTAACAACACAGGATGTTAGGGAGGGCGCCAAAATTTGGGGGCTGCGTGGTATTGTACCTCGCTCGCTGGAGGCGAATATCAGATTCTCACCTTTATTCGATGCCTGAACCTATGCCTGCAAATACTGATCAGCGCCAGGCTAAAGTGTCAATTACGCAAGGAGATAAACATACCCAGGCGATAAAAGAAGCAACTATAGGTTGCAATTTTTCCCCTCATAAGCCAAAGTTTTCAACATGCAAGTAGATCCCCTGGGCACCAGTTCCCTTGTGTACAGCTCGTTCATCGCTCAGAGAAACCACACTACGGCGGACATCGTCTGCTAGGCCACGAGGTCCGCACACAACCACGGCACTTTCTCCTTCGGCTTTCTCCAAGACCTTCCGGATGATGCTTCGTGGAGTGGGACGACCAGAGAGGATATTGGGATAAATGATTGTTTTGCTTCTGGGGCTTTCGGGCCGAACGGCCTTCACATCCAGAGCAGCCTTCTCGGACTGAACAGGTGCTGGGCCGGAGCAGGTACAGGCACAGATGGTACTGATCTCCTCATCTTCAATTTGGGCAGTGCAACAGCAGCCCCCATGAGGTAGACACCCCTTACCTGTTACCATGGAGCTAGGAGTCGAGGTTGACTCGGCAGAAATAGAATGGATCGAGATACGGTCTTTCTCGGAGATCTTCTTGGTCTCGTCTTGCGTCAAGGTCACCATTGTAGGGGGAGACTGCGTCTGCAACGGTAGTAAGTTAGAGATAGGCGATTCTAGCTTTTCATCGCATGTGATATAAATGCTAATCTCAATCTCTTTCTCGAAATTTGAATGTGTGCGTCGACACTGACTCACGTCTGCCAGCAAAGACTGCAGTTCGGAGTCAAAGTAAGTCAGCTGAGAACGTGATTTTATTACCCAGACAAAGCGCAACCGCATTGTGGCTGTTAGACGAGCTATACGAGTGGGTATCTGCTCGTCGATGCTTTCCATCTTCCATGCTGAGACAACGTCCCGCAGGAGAGGTATCGTAAACGTCGCCCCCATGCCACCGGCTAGCAGTACGACACTGTCGAACTGACGCAATGGCCGGATTCTTCCATATGGTCCTTCGATAAAAACTGTCGTACTAGACATGCCCGCCATTTGTTCATTCCCCAATAGACCGTCGCTTTTTGAGGCGTATCGGAAAAAGCGTCTTGTTCCTCCATTCTCAGAACGGATAAAGAACTTCATCTTGTTATCTTCTGGGATAGATGCGATGGTGAATGGGTGACATTGCAATGGAGCGACGGAGTGGCAAGTGAGGAAGACATGCTGACCAGGTTGCCACTTGATACCGGGGTTTTCGATGGTAACGCAAGTGACATTTCCAGGGAGTGCACTAAACGTAGCCGAGTGTGCCCAGAGAGCGTTGGACTTGTTCTTTCGGTGGAAAATGGCCAAGTTCGCATATGCACCCCAGGTGTAGCGAGCAAGCCTATCGAAGACCACCAACCCAATCGGGATCCATACCCAGGTCTTGACTTCATCAGGCGCATGCATCCACACCGCAACAATAAAGCCAACGAAGGTGACTAGATGCTGGATGACAAAGAACTCATAACTGAGCCGACGGATTGGAGCGAAGGAAGTGATCACAATAAAGGTTAGGATAACCCAAGCGGCAAATCCACGTTTCGTCAATGGATCGTTATAAAGCTGGTAGGTGATATAATTCCACCGACCCCAATCGCGGAACCAGAACCCCATATGGATGGTGGTAGTCAACCACAGTGTCCGGGCGACCCAGCGATGGTACCAGTTTAGACTGACGTAGCTCATTCCTGCCAAGAACCCAATAATGTTCCGTCTACCCGCCAGAAGAAAGATCAGTGGCAGCTGGCAAATCGCAATGAAACCAGTGCGGTAGCCAACGTTCTCCCATGCCCATGGATCCAGGGTGTCCAGCTTGTAGAAACAAAGGACCATGACTACTATCAGGTTGGCTAGCATGATGAGAACGGGACCAAGTGGCGGGAAATTGAAGGTTAATCCCCAAAGTCTAAGCGGTCGTGGAGTCGCATAGCTGACTTCGCGAGCTGTTGCTGTGATGGTAGCGTAGAGATTGAAGAAGAGTGATTTTGGTTTGGCAGGCGTGAGTGAAGAATCTCGCAATCTGAGTATTGTTAGTTACGATCACCGGATGTCAAGGTGTCAAGGTTAAACATACCGATGGCTAGCAATAACGCGATCTAGCATATTAACTAGGGTTGCTGCACCGATTACACTTCCCACAACAGCCCAGTACATCTTCTGTAGGGTGAACAGGCTTGGAATGCCATCGCCCATGGACATTGAGCCCGCGGGCATGTCGCCCATTGACATAGACATCTTGTGCTGGAGTTGTAGAAGAAGACATGAGACTGAGGCCTACAAAACAGGTGTATATGAATGATCACCAATGACAGGGCAGATTACCAATATTATGCTCACCCATGCTCACCTCTGGTGGGTCCACCATGTGGGCACCTTTTTAGCCCAATGCGTCAATGTGTAACTTCATGTGTTTTATTTCTTCTTATCTTTCTTCTAAATATTCTGTTGATTCTCACATCTTCAATTATAGAAGTCATGGATATGAGCACCAGCTCTACCTCGCACAGCATGGACTCGTCAACGAGCTCTATGAGCATGACTATGGTATTCAAAAACACCCACGACACGCCACTCTTCTCCAATGCTTGGACTCCTTCATCTTCAGGTAGCTTTGCAGGCACATGTATCTTCTTGATTATTCTCGCTATCATCGACCGATGCCTCATCGCTTTCAAGGCAACCATGGAGCGCCACTGGCTCGCCACACATCTCAACCGACGATATGTCACTGTAGCTGGCAAAAGCAGCGAAGCTGGCAAGATTGACTCTGACCCGGATGCGAAACTCGCATCACTCATCACCGCGCAGGGCGTTGAGGAATCAGTAAAAGTTGTGCACAACATCACTCGTGGGCCAATTCCCTGGCGGTTCAGTGTTGATCTACCGCGAGCATTGCTTTTCCTATGCATTGTGGGAATATCCTACCTACTGTATGTTCTAATATCTACTGGTATTGATTGGATGAATGCTAATATCATGTCAAGCATGCTAGCTGTCATGACTATGAACATCGGCTATTTCTGCTCGGTGCTTGGAGGTGCTTTCCTCGGGGAATTGGCAGTCGGGCGCTTCATTCAAACTAATGAGCACGGGCACTGAGGATTTTTTGACTTTATCTGGCACATTTTACTGCATCTCGATATTATTTATGACCTTGAGCATCTATCTGGCGTTGGGGAATGATGGTCCGGGGTTGATATGATACGAATTGACTTGATTTTTAAATCTTTCTCATAAATCTCTCTTTCCCCCTCATCTATCCCACTCATCTATTCCACTCAAATTCTTCATCGCTATCTCCAGCCCTCGGTCCAAAGCTTCCATGTAATCACATGACCAAGCCCTGAGCGCGCAATTGAGCTAATTTACTAACTATTCTTGGACTAGCACATCGGTGATATCCACTTTGGCGCTAGCTCAATCTTTAATTTACTTTTGAGCAGGTATTGTCCGAGACAAAAACAGCAGTTCCTATAGTATAGTCTGCGCTGTAACCATTGCCGACAAATCGGAAGCTTTGTTACAGTATGTTTAGTCGCAGATGTATAGCGTGGCAAAGAAACATCGGAGAGTAAAGTGCAGAGCATGGGAGCCTAAAGATCACTTCATAGAACAGGATGGGGATCTCGGAAGATTCCGAATGATGCAGGGAAAAGGGTCATGATTGCCGATATCTCGGATCCCACGGGCCTTCATAGGTGAACCCTGTTTTATTCAGGTCCCGCTAACTCCCTCACCTTGTCTATGCAGAGCTCGTATAGAAGAGCTCAAAGGGCTGGGTTCTCCCACTTTGTCTAGTACATTAATTTCTGTCTAGCTTGATTCTTATACCTTGTTCTTGTCTTCCTTTTCAACCCTCCAATAACGTACTCACAATGAAGTTCTCCCTCCTCGCCTTCACGGCTATCGTGCCATTGGCCGCCGCACACTTCAAGCTGATGTATCCCACCTCCCGTGGTTTCGACGAGGATACCATGTCAAATTTCCCCTGCGGTGGAATGAGCCAGTCCTCTAACCGCACCAAGTTACCACTGTCCGGTGGTTCATTCCCCGTCGCCCTTGAGATGCATCATTCCCAGACTGCCGTCGAGGTCCTCCTTGCTCTGGGTAGCGATCCGCAAGACAACTTCAACATCATCCTTACGCCAACTTTCCAGGTCAAAGGCCTCGGCGAGTTCTGCCTTCCTCAAGTAGAAATCAATCAGAAGTTGATCGGCCGTAATCTCACCGATGGAATGAACGCTACCCTTCAGGTACAGACCAATGGTGACCCGAGTGGTGGTCTCTATGCTGTATGTTGACTTCTCCTTCTTTACACATTTTGGTTCTTTATTGTGGTATACATATACTGATGCAATACAGTGCGCCGATATCCAATTCTCCTCCGATGTCACATACCAAACACCATCTGCCTGTAGCAATAACACCAATCTCGCTGCCAGCGCCTTCCCCAAGGCTTCTGCTGAACGTAATGCCAACGAGTCAACTTCTGAGGGTCAAGCACAGAGTGGGTCCTCTTCCTCTTCCTCCGCTTCGACTTCCACTTCCACTTCCACTTCCACTTCCACTTCCAAGGGCGCTGCTGTGCCGATGCAAACCGCAGCTTGGGGAGTTCTTGGTGCTGCTCTCGTCGGTGGCATTGCCATGCTGTAAAATCTGATTCTC
Organism: Penicillium sclerotigenum; assembly: GCA_928213465.1. Lineage (NCBI taxonomy): Eukaryota > Fungi > Ascomycota > Eurotiomycetes > Eurotiales > Aspergillaceae > Penicillium > Penicillium sclerotigenum. Next base: position 350,140 of record CAKMRK010001053.1, on the reverse strand, counting down.
AGATTTCTTGCTCTATTTGTCCTTAGTCTCAGAGTTTAGCGATGCATAATGAACAATGATGTCTTGTGCCCCATCGTTTCCCGCTCAAACGCAATATCCTTTAGCCAAACTAGGATGCTACAAAAATCCAAGCCAATAAGTTGGCTGTCGCTAAAATATTGCTTTCGCAGTTTGTTTTTTGATCCCTGTCTCTTCGTATAGGAATCAACAATGCTTTGCTGATTCTTCAACGATCTTGCAAGCCGAATAGAGTGGCCATTCGAGAAGCAGTTCCTTCGACAAACCGATAAGCATCTTTCCAATGCAGTGTTCCATTGTCCCCCTTTCGCAGCAGTAGAAGAATACCTTTTGGGGTGCAGATGAGTATAGTGTAGAGTGTCACGTGTGCGGGTAGATTGACCTATATCAAGCAACCAGGAAAATCGATCAGGGGCCAGTCTCCAGACATTCTACGCACACAACTAGGAAAGAGAAAATTGGGTCTAGAGTGCTGGCCATATTCTATCATGGAAAACCTTGAGACACTACGTCCTGTTGGTAAGTAGATCCGTGTTAAAAACAGTCGGGAACCTTTTCCGAAAGTCAACAATTCCTGACCCCAGTCAGGTCGATTGGAACAATATTCAACGTCTCGTCACCAGGTCGGGTTTTATTTAAATGTTGCTGTATCGGCAACCTATCTCCTTCCAGATTCATTTGTGCTTCCTATCAAAGACTATGTCTATCGGGCATGCGAGGCTGCAATCGCGGAACATCCGTCGCTATCCGCCATCGTGGCAGACGATCACACACAAGATCCCTACTTTGTGCGGCTGCCAGAGATTGATCTCAACCAAGTTGTATCTTTTCAGGACAGAAAACCAGGTTTGTTAGCTACCGAAGCCGATGGCGAGCCTACTCCAGATCTCGACCTGCAAACCTTGCTTGCAACTCAGCACAACACTCCTTTCAGGGCTCTAAATCCCTTATGGAGAGTCTGTGTCCTGCTAGATGTAGAGGTTGAGCGGCAATTTACTGCGGCTTTTATATACCACCACGCCATTGGTGATGGGACCTCCGGGAAAGCCTTTCATCAGACCTTCCTACGAGCCCTTGGCGCAATTGACTCCTCGGACCAGACTAAATCCATCGTCAAGTCACCGCGGCTCCCTCTCTTGCCAAATATTGAGCATGTGCACCCAATGTCGCTTTCCTTGTACTATCTTGCCAAGAAACTCTTCCAGGCAAAAGTCTACTCCCGACGGCCCACAGGTCTATGGACCGGCTCCAAGGTCCTAGTCCCCTCTCAAACCCGCCTGCGGCTCGTGCCATTCTCCAAACTACTTGTCTCCGCAGTAAGAGACAGATGTCGACAAGAGGGTACGACGATCACCGCACTCCTGCAGACGATCATCGCCCGCTCCATTTTCGCACACATCCCGCCTGAGTTCACAAAGCTCGCCTGCACCGGCGCGCTCTCAAGCCGGCGCTGGCTGCCAGATGTTATCACTGATGAGTCAATGGGTGTCTGGGTCCAGGACTACGAAGAAACCTATTCCCGAGAGACAGTCGCGCCGTCTGACGGCTCCTTCCCGTGGGAAGAGGCTAGACGGTCTCGTAAGACGATTCAGTCTGTCCTGGGGATGAAAGGGAAAGATGCTAGCACGAGTCTGCTGCAGTTTGTCGATGATTTTCAGGAGGAACTGTGTTTGTCCAAGGTTGGCAAGAACCGTGACAAGACCTTTGAGGTGTCGAATGTCGGCGTTTTGAACCCGCAAACAAATCCCAGCCTGCCTTCGATCAAGGGGATGGTGTTCTCACAGTGTGCCAGTGTGATGGGTAATGCCATTGAGGTGTCTGCTGTCACTGGGGGAGATGGATGTTTGGTGCTGGCTGTCTCTTGGCAGCAGGGGGTTGTGGAGGCTGATCTCGTCAATGAGATCATTGAATCGACTAAGCAAGAGTTATACTCTATTGAAGTGGTGTGATCAATGGGGATCATTGTTACTTAGGTATAGTCTTTATAATGTATAATAATAAAGCATCCATAGAATGAGCCCTGGAATTCCCGAGGTCATCTTCAGATGCTGTTATCAAATGGGCGGTGAGTGAGCGATAAGGTCGGCGGCAGAAGCGTGGGGAATCAGCAGTTCGAGAAATCTCTCCAATTTCCTGTCACCAAACCTTTTGTTTTACATCTCATAAAACATAACGACTTTCAATATGACGCGCGGTCCCTACATTGTCCCGGCGCTCACAAAGCACACCGCCACTGTTATCATGGCCCACGGGTTGGGAGATAGGTAAGTGCATCACCAGAAGAAGATAAACGATAGTATCAAGTCTGACAGTGTCTGAATATAGCGGTGCCGGATGGTATGGAAATTCCCATAAATTACGAAGTATAAGCTCATGAGCCTCGCTTCTCATTCACAATTTCTAATAGGGTGTCCCTTGCCCAGACCTGGCGCCGCCGCGGGAAGTTCGATGAGGTGGCCTTCATCTTCCCCAATGCGCCCGACATCCCGATCACAGTTGTATGTGAGCCTCATATATATAATGAATTGAGTATCGATTAACGAAATATCCGTTAGAACTTCGGTATGAGCATGCCCGGATGGTACGACATCACCAAGCTTGGCCGTGACGTGAGCCCTCCATTTCCAGAACCACCGAATAAACTCTCAGCGCTGATAATCATCTCCCTCTATCCAGATGGACTTTGAAGAAGCCCTCCGCACCCAAGATGAACCAGGAATTCTCCGCTCCCGCGACTACTTCAATACCCTGATCGAGCAAGAGATGAAAAAGAATATCAAGGCTTCGCGTATCATCCTGGGCGGGTTCTCCCAGGGTGGTGCGATGTCCGTGTTTTCCGGTGTAACTAACAAGGAAAAGCTCGGCGGTGTGTTCGGTTTGTCGTGCTACATGCTATTGAGTGACCGCATTAAGAACTACATGCCCGAAGAGTGGGTCAACAAGAAGACGCCGTTTTTCCTTGCCCATGGTCTTGAGGATAACGTTGTTCCATTCGCCTCTGGGAAGGCCTCGGTGGCTAAACTCAAGGAGCTTGGTCTAGAGAATGTTTCCTTCAATCAATACGAGTATGTTTTTGGTCGTGTTCCGGGTTGCGATGGTCTGCTAACTTGATATTCCTACTTTGTAGCAATCTTGGTCACTCGGCGACCCCCGAGGAAATTGATGATCTAGAGAAGTTCATTGAGATGGCCCTCGCTACTGAAGGAGAGGGTAATGTTTCTGCTGGTTTATGACTTGGTCATGATCAGAGCGAGAACATTGAAAGTGGTATTTGGGGATATACCTTGATCATGGGCTTCGTACTGCTACTTGCTGCTGTCATCTGGTCTAGGTATCAGATACCAAAACAGAAACAATCCACGCAAAAGCAGCATTAAGAGCCCTAACCCGAGCACACTTTTAGGATACATAACAATGCAATTCAAATATACCAATTCTAGGATACCCTAAAAGCCAGCAATACTGCGAAGTTGATAGCATGAGTTCCTTTTTGTTCAATTGCATAGCTAATAATCATAAGGCTCTGTCCTATAGACGAAGTTACAGGTCCGGAGGCTGCTACTAAATATGTAGAATGCGGTGATCATGTTGCCACTTCTTTGGCCGGCACACCCGCTGATACGTACTATATAGTAGACGTGTATCATATGTGTACAGCCTCACTGAAAAAGAAATTACCATTCCCTAAACTATATATAAGAGAGATGTCAAATGCCTGGAAGGAGCGGGCAAGAGCCTGATCGACGGTCTAAGATGATATTCGAATATGAACGATTAGAGGTAGTCATAAAGATGGTGTACCCTTGCTGTGTTGGCGGTTTCGAGACCTATTGATGCTGCTGCGTTCATGTTCGTATCCAGTTATAGTTAGTTATAAGGTTTCTACACATGTTTCGTCTTATTTAAAAGGGAATTCTGCGCAAGTATTATATATATAATATACCCCATATAATTTTCACACTTCCCACGATATCAAGCAGCATGTTCTTGTCGTGATCAGAATATATATCTATTAAACACTCTGTCAAAATGATCAGGAGCCTCCAATTTCAGAAGTTGTCACTCTATTTTCAACAATTCTGCAACTTCCTTCACACAAGCAGTCCTGAACATATATTCAATGTCCCTACTCATTGGCAACTGGTATCCTGAATTGTAGGGGAGAATTTTCAATACCAAGATAAATACATATACAGTTCTGCCAGTGCCAGATCCAAAACACGACCTGTCAGCCAACTGACCAGCCACTTGAGCTTCGTTAATAACCTCCAATTAAGAGGTTTGGCCATCCACTACCCCAGCTACCAACCTGCAACGGGGTCCGAAAACCCTACAGCACAATAGGCAATGGCGTCGCCTCCATGTTCGCGATCATAAACCCACCCGCTGTAGATGTGCATATTTATCCTAGCACCTGGCTGGTCGGCCCATATATTTAGAGGAGATCTCGAGGTAGTGATGTGTGGATATATGCGGCATGATTGCAGTAGAACAAGGTTTGCTTTTGGATTATGGTATTGAAGAGAGTCATTTCGAAAATCGGTAGTTGTACATTGATATAAGCCTCAGGTATTGAGGCGATAGATGCAAAGATGAGGGAAGAGTCACAGTATCGTACAGCCAATAAAAATCGTGACATACACCCAGGGATATCCAAAATTGCCGATAGTGCAGAAACTTCGGGCTCTCGAAGCCCCGGAATGGAAAAAAACGGTTATGAGAGGAACAATCGAGTCAATGGCAGGAGAGGCGGAGGAGGTTTCGAGATGTAGGTAGATCAAATTCTCTGTGCGGACAGAGGATGATCACAAATCAATGGTCGAGGCGCGATGGTTTTCGTCGGGAGATCATTTTTCACCTAGCATCTCTTTGCGCATCTCCTCCCGTTGGGTCCGCGTTTGTTCCTTCTCCTGCGCCCGCTGTGCCTCCAGCACTGCTCGCTTGTTGTCTATTTCTTCCTGGGCGGCGTACCAGACTAAAAAAATTAGAGTCATAATCATCAGCCACTGATACACTTGATTTCACGGATAATCATCTCCGAGATAAATTGCAAATGCATGACATACTGGACTTATCGGACTTGGACCACTCCTTCAGCTTATTGACGTAGTCATCGAATTCCTGCGCCTTGCGGTCCCCCTGTTCGGCGCTGCGCTTCTGCAGATCCGGGTTGTATCGCTTCCTAAGCTCTTCGTCGGAGGGTCGGATATATTCTACAAAGGCGGGGCCACCGACGACCATGAGAAGACCACTATAGTGAGAACCGAATGTGAGCACGAGTCTGTGTCACGGTGCAGGCGAGTATCACTAACCCGGCTATGGTCTTCGCCCATAATCCGGCGCGAGACATTGTGATGAATCCGAAAGGTGGATGCTGATCACCGATTCAAGGCTTCGGTACGACGATATTCTCGGAGGACTCAGGGTGATATAACTAGAGATGCTGAGACCGATGGAGATCATCAACATCATCGTGGCTCTCATTTGCTGTTGGAGGCGGTGTGGCGCAGCTGGTGTGGCGCAGTACCACGCTTTGCCCGATCGAGTATGTCACACGTTTTCGTGTTTCTCCCCACACTTTTGTCATCTTTGTCACCTTTGATTGACCGTGGCGTATTATGGAAGTGTTCTGAGACAGATGCGGGGTTTGTTATGTTCCACGCTAACTGGCCTACTTACAAAGTCCATACCTCCAAAATACCGCTTTATACAATCTTTGGGCAGCCCTCCAGGAATGCCCGATTGCAGTACACGGGTCCACGGGTGGGCATAGGGTCTAGTTTAGTCATCATTGTTTGGCCTTCCAAGGTTGGACCTGGGCAGCTGTAAGCCATAATGGCCATGGCCAGGATTACGGAGTACAGTCATTAGGGAAGCACAATTACCAACGATGCCCCTGTCAGCATTGAAATCTTGGTTGTGGGCTTGGAGGACGAGAAAGTCTGCAGGACTTTGGCCCCAGCTTTGGACGCCCCTGATCGTCAGGCACCGAGTGGGATGAATTAATTTCCACCGGGCTTTACCTTCATCTATGATTATACACTGTATAAGAACATTGAACTATGAATTGTATTAAAATATCAAAATATCAAAATATCAAAATATCGCATAGTGTTGCTGACATACAAAATATGTCTTAAGTGGAGAAATATAATAACAGGAGAATGGGTCTATGACGGCACTGAATTTTCCATTTTAAGCCCGCTCTGCAAATGAACCAAAGTAGTTAGTCCTCTTAAAAGGCGCAAAAGGAGATTGGATACCCTCAATGAAAAAAAAGTATGAAAAGCATGGAAAGTATGAAAAGTATGGAAAATATGAAAAATGTCTCTTTCAGGGTGGGTCAACAGACTTGTTTAATTTAAAGGTCACCTGCTCCGACCGCCCCTAAAACATTCTGCCCCCCGCTTGATTTACTTCGAATTTCTTCACTGAATTCACTTTGGACTGGTGTGGCTCCTGACCCCCTCAGGTGTTTGATCAGCTTGCGACAGGCTCGTTGGTCATTTGACACTGTGGTTTGGCATTGCGCAAGGTATGGATCAGTGTGGAGTCTCGCCGGTTGCCTTCTCGGGATATCCATGGATCGTGAAATGGATGAGCTAACTCCAAATTGTAGCCCTGGAGCCCTGGAGTTTACCGAACTGTCCAGCCCTTCTATGCGACTACCCACGAGATTTGCACTGTGACCGACCTTCGAAGACTACTCGAATTACCACCATTGCATAGTACGCGAATCGGCTTGCGCCATGTCATACCCCCAGCAACATCAAGCGCAGAGACCGCCACCTTTGCGACAATACAATAATCCCCCTCCACGTTCTGTGACATCTCCAGGGGGATATTCGCAGGATGGCTCCCAAGGAGGATACAGTGACAGTGGCATGAGTGGCCATAGCTACCAGCAGACTGACCCGGGCTACGACGATGCAACATACAGTTACCAGTCCAGTTCCTCCGGTTCGCAACCATATGCTGCTACGCAATCTCAGCCACGCTCGATGCGCCCACCAGGACCACCAGGACCGCCAGGCCCGGGAAGTGGACGACCTCCCGGCCCTGGATACAATGATCCGCGTGGCTATCCTCCCGGTGGAAGACCACCGCCACAATCGCGGCCAAGAACACGTATGTAAATTCAGACAGAGACCCCAAAGAGCCTACTAAAAGACTTCAAGCCGGTGGACGCCCACCCCCAGGCGGTACCTTCGACAATCCCTTTCCCTCCTTCCCAAATCGAGACCCAAGAGATCCCAGGGCGCCCAGAGACCCGCGGGACCCGCGAGATCACAGAGACCAGAGAGGTCCTCGAGACCCCAGAGACCCCCGAGACCCTAGGGATCCTAGGGACGCTCGGGACCCGAGGAATCGGCGCGGTCCTCCACCTCGAGGCCTAGAGAATGATATGGCTGCAATGGACATCAATGGCAGGGGCCCGCCTAGACCGCACACTTCAAATTCCAATGGAAGACGGCCAGATATGCGACAGCCACCTCCACGCGGACCCCCCCAAGGGCGGGGCCGAGGTGGCTATCCAATGGCTCCAGTCCGAGCTGCCAGCTCAGGCAGAACAGATCGACCTGATAGAGGCTATCAAGACTCCATGGGCCCGTCTATGCCTCCACCATCAAGAAGCGCAACGATGCCGCTCGCCCAAGGCGCACCATTCGCCCAAAGCGCACCACTCTACCCAGGCCAGTCGACCTACCAAGAGACAGATTACTCAGCGAGCTCCATAGGCGAACCTCCTATGCGTCCTAATACTGCTGGAAGCATGCGACCCTCACGATCTTATGCGCCTGACGATATAGACCCAGACCTAATGATCCACCCGGCTGCATTGATGATTCCCCCAGAGCCCGCAAATCGCGTTTCATATGCACCCAAGGAATTTTTGGATACATATTATGAATCTAATGATCCTGATGAACCTGATATGCCTAATTTCGATGCCATGCCAGACCCTCAGAAGCACACCCCGATTGATGAGATGGGCCTGGAAACAACACCGGTCAAGAGACCAGTCCCTGGTCCTTCTTCTTCACCTGGAGGCTATTCGTATACCCCCAACGGGGTGGAGGCTATGCACTCCCAATCTCAACCGAATTTCCAACAAGCAGAGGGTGCCAATCAGTTTGAAAATGCGGGATTCCAGTTCGGCATTCCTGGGGAAGCTTCCCTTGTTCCCGCTTTCGACCACCCAGGCCCTGCTGAGTATGTGTCGAATGTGTCGAATGGTTACGCTGGTTACTCGCAAGGTCCTTCCCCGGTCCAGACCAACCAGCCGGCCTATTCCCACGACCACACCGCCCCGGTCCAGATCAACCAGCCGGCCTATTCCCACGACCACGCCGAGATGTCAGATCCTCACCAGAATCCCGATGCTCTTCCTCACCACCCAGCCCCGTTCCGCCCCGGCCATGATCTAGGGTCAAAACCTGCACCTGTTCGGCAGTACACCACTCCTGAAACCATTCCATCCCCCGCTACTCCACAGCCAACGACGGTGCCTGGTGGAACACCTCGGACGCCTGTCACGATTGAAGAGATTCAGCGGCTGCAACAGCAGGCGCGAGCCAATCCTTCTGACCACAAGACTCAATTTCTACTTGCCAAAAAGCTGGCCGAGGCATCCACGGTCCTAGTAGATGACAGCAGCAGACTCGATCCGAAAACCAAAGCCAAGGCCAAGGAGAAATACGTGATGGATGCGCACAAGATTCTCAAAAAGCTTGTTACAGCTGGGTTCTCTGAAGCCCAGTTTTTCCTGGCTGACTGCCACGGGGAGGGCCGACTGGGACTGGAAGTCGACCCCAAAGAAGCTTTCTCACTATACCACTCTGCTGCGAAGCAAGGACACGCACAGTCTGCATACCGTGTGGCTGTATGCTGCGAGATCGGCCAGGAAGAAGGTGGTGGTACCAAACGTGATCCATTTAAGGCCGTTCAATGGTACAAGCGTGCTGCTGCGCTCGGTGATACACCGGCCATGTACAAAATGGGAATGATTAACTTAAAAGGACTGCTGGGTCAAGCTCGGAACCCCCGGGAGGGTGTATCATGGCTCAAGCGCGCGGCTGACCGTGCAGACGAGGAAAATCCGCACGCTCTCCACGAGCTTGCCCTCATGTATCAGAACGCTGGCGGGAATGACATCATTGTCCGCGACGAACAGTATGCCTCCCAGCTATTCCACCAAGCTGCCGAGCTGGGCTACAAGTTCTCTCAATTCAAACTTGGTACTGCCTATGAGTATGGCCACATGGGATGCCCCATTGACAACCGCACGAGTATCATCTGGTACACTCGTGCTGCGGCCCAGGGTGAACACCAGAGTGAACTCGCCCTTAGTGGTTGGTATCTCACCGGATCAGAGGGCATTCTACAGCAGAACGACACCGAAGCTTATCTGTGGGCCCGTAAGGCTGCCACCGCAGGTCTTGCCAAGGCAGAATATGCTATGGGATACTTCACCGAGGTCGGAATCGGCTCTGCTGCTAATTTGGAGGATGCAAAGAGATGGTACTGGCGCGCAGCTGGTGAGTCGACTTCCTTTCGACTGTTTTTCGCTTGCACCTCAGCTAACCTTTTTTTCTTTTTAGCCCAAGGATTCCCCAAGGCCCGTGAGCGTCTTGAAGAGCTTAAGAAGGGCGGAAGCCGAATGCAAAAGACTCGTATCTCACGCTCGGCCGTTAACAAGCAGAGTGATGGAGACTGCGTTCTCATGTAAACGGGTATATTCGTCCCTTCTTGATTCACCTCGCTTTAGACATGGCTTGCATGTATGCATTTCCCATTCATGATCACCGGCGCTTGATGTATTCTACCCCGGTCAAGAACGCCTCTCTTCTATCAATTACTTTATTTTCTTATTTTCTCTTATCCCTTTTTTCAATGCCCTTCCCTGATTCGAATTGCTCCTTTTTTTTCTTCTCCTTCTTCCATTCCCCCTTTATTCTTATTTTCTTTAACGAATCAGATGTGCATGACTGGAACGGACACAATGGAGCCAATACCCCGGAACAGGTTGTAGCATCTGTATACATTTACGGATTGTTGACCACTTTAATAGGTGCACAGCGTTATAAATATCCAAAATGCAATCACCCAGGTATCCGTAAATCCGAGCTAATTCTGCAGGGCGGATATATAGATTGTCCGCGGGCGAATTCCGCACTGGCACAACTTGTGGCTTGAATTTCCAATGCTCGGCCTTATAATTGGCTCTCTGCGCTTCCAAAAGCATCTAATTAATCAGCTCTATTTCTACGGTCATAAAGCTCTTTTTTTAACCTCAACATTTAAAGATAATATACTAGCACCGCCATTTGTTGGGATTGGGGAAGTAGTACATTGCCAGCTCCATCCGAAACAAGCTATATATGTCTTCCGAACCAAGCCGACATAACGACTCAGAAACACGAACTAATTCAGTCAGCGAAAACAAACTCGCTCTTATCTCTATTTTGACTGTCTTCGCAGCCGTACTTATTACCCTACTCTGGGGAGACACCGCCAATCTGTTCGGTTTCCGACGCTTGTTTGGATCTTCCACGCGCTCAGCGGCAGTACACCTATCAGCCTCAGCACCTGTTGCAGCAGCTGCGACAGTGAAGGAACAATCCAGCATGAAGACACCAATTTACTTCCTCAGCCATGGCGGGGTGAGTTATCCGTATCCTGCTTCGTACCATGGATCAAATGCTGATTTGATACCCACCAGCCAAATATCATGTACGATGTCGATCATCCCGCTTACCGCAAGCTCGGTGAGATTGGGCGCGAGATAACCACCAAGGTGAAGCCGAGGGCTGTCGTGGTATTCTCCGCGCATTGGCAGGCCGGTCGAAATACGATCGAGGTGAATACAGCCGAGAAGACTGATTTGATCTATGAGTATGTTTGATATCGCACACCCAGCCGAGTTCCTGCAAATTCAGAACTAATTTAATTTAGCTTCGGCGGCTTCCCAAGCCATTACTATAAAGAGAAGTACCCACATGTGGGTAGCAAGGAGGTAGCGAATGAAGTGCTGAGGTTGTTGAAAGAAGCCAAGATCCCGGCCGAAGGCGTGAAGCGAGGACTCGACCACGGTGTCTGGTCTAGCTTCAAGTGCGGTATGTGGCAGTATGTATCAAAAACTACAGTTCAATGGCTGACGAGGACAATGCAGCCTTCGAGCCAGACTCAAACCCACTGAATGTTCCTATTGTGCAAGTTTCGCTCTTTGACACCGAAGACCCAGACCAGCACTACCGGCTCGGACAGGCAGTCGCGAGTCTTCGTGAGCAGAACATTGTGATCATAGTGTCCGGCATGGCTGTGCATAACCTGCGGGATCTGCGATTTGCTTTTGGAAGCAAGACCCCGATGCCATATGCAGTTAGCTTCGACAAAGCGCTCAAGGATGCGGTGACGACTGCGCCGGCTGAACGGCAGAAGGTCATGGCTGAGTTATTGAAGAGATCAGATGCGCGCCAGGCCCATCCTTCTTTTGAGCATTTACTGCCTATTCATATTGGGGCTGGTGCTGCGGGAGAGGATCTTGGGAAGCGGATCTGGACATTGCCTGAGGGGAGTATGAGCTGGGCGCAGTATCGGTTTGGCGAGGTTGGCAATGCTAGTAGCAGTTTATGAGAGATATCGTCAATTCATCACTGGAAGTAATTAAGTTGGATTTGTTTTGGATATGGGCTTCGATTTCATCTATAGGTACAGAAGATGGATGTAGAACGGTGGGAACGCGGGGGCATAAAATAGATCTGCAGAGAAAACCAAAAAACAAGCTATAGCTCCTGCTTCACCAACTGTGTAATGCGCTCTTCGATCTGGGCGTCCGACAGGCCTAGGAACATCAATTAGTATTGCAAGTCGATACGAAATTACGGTTCGCGGGGGGTATTTACCGGACAACGCTTCTTGCTTCTCCTTGCCGAAAGCTATTGAGAGGAACCCACTACGTTAGCTTCAATCGCTTGTATAAAGGGGCCACACAATGTGCTTATAGGTGTCCTGTCATACCATATCTGGCATAGACTCGTGGCTGGGTGCCCGAGGCCTCACGCATCATGATGGGAGTCTGGGGGTTGTGCTTCTTCATAGTCGGGTAGGCACGGTTCAGGAAAGACCTATAGATATAGAAGAAGGTCAATCAATGATCTGAAACCCAGTTCGCCTTGAGTCGGGTGTACGCACCTTGTGGCCGCGCTCGCTTCGGAGGTCTGGCAGAAGAGGAAGCGGAGCTCCTTCAGGCCTTGAGTGAAAACGTACTTGCCAGACATGGTGGCAGGATGATCAAGCAAATGTAAGGATTAGGGAAATCGAGGTCTCAGATGAGCCACGGGAGGATGAGCGCGGGAGCAATGGGTTTTACTTGCTGGACAGTCTGCGATGCAGTGCATTATTCACGACGGCGTTGATTCGCTGCGCAGAGCCATAATCCCGCTAGTCCCAATATCAACTAGCGCAATGTGCTTACATCAGCTTCCACATCTGCCGAAGCATCATAGGCACATGGCGACAGCGCAAGAGAGATAGTAAGTGAGGGATAATTAATTGGAGTAGACTATAAGAATCACTGGAGTGTAGTCCTTTTTATCTTCTGTAGACTATATTTCCATCTACCTGTGGTTGTGGTGGTTAATCACCCTATCTAACCCTCCCCAACGGAAAACTCCCCCGTCCACCGACTACCGGACGTCCATCCATCTTCCCTCCCACTAGAACCACCACCTTAGCCATCACCATGTCGTCCCGCGTGGGTTTCCGCTTTGTGAACAACGCTCGCTTTGCATTCCGCAATGCCTCTGCGCCATTCCGCCGGCCGGGTGCCCAGGGCTTCCGCTGGCAGAGCTCCGAAGCCGGTGCTGGTGAGCAGCAGAACGCATTCCAGCGCCTATGGAACAGCCCTGTTGGCATGAAGACTGTCCACTTCTGGTAAGAATTTCAATCATACTGCAGTCTCTTGTCTCCTTTGCTACCATGAATTGATGCTTACTTCTTTTTTTTGCAGGGCCCCGGTTATGAAGGTACGATAACTCGATTTTCTCATCTGATTTGCTATCTATACCCCGAACCACCCTTCCGGATACAATACCTCTATAAAACGCCGCTGTATCTTGCGAGGCTTCCGCATGTACTTGCTGAGCACCATGGCTAACATATTATCTTATAACAGTGGTGTCTGGTCATCGCCGGTATCTCCGACTTCGCCCGTCCTGCCGAGAAGCTCTCCCTCACCCAAAACGCTGCTCTGATGGGAACTGGTGCCATTTGGACCCGCTGGTGCTTGATTATCAAGCCCCGTAACGTCCTGTATGTGGAAACCGATAGCAGAGCTGCCGGGCAAATGCTAACACGATATGACTCTATAGGCTCGCCGCTGTGAACTTCTTCCTCGGATGCGTGGGTGCCGTCCAGGTGACTCGTATCTTCCTGTGGCAGCGCAGCCAGTCTGATTCGACTATCGAAGCCGCTAAGGAGATTGAGCACGAGGCTGTTGACTCCGTCAAGGCCACCGCCCAGGCGGCCGAGGGTGTCGTGAAGAAGGCTATTGAGAAGTCGACTTAGATGAGGAATAGATTCTGTGTTGACGGTGGGAGAACCTGGAAGAACGTTCCTGAATACATCTAGACCGATATCTATAGGGACCTCTTACCTGCGCTGAGGTGAATCTTTCGGAGAATCTTAGGGTTGAACGAGTTCGTTCATTTGGGATAATGACTGTTCCATCTTCTCTGGGCTGAGAACCTGCTCCTTTTATGGGACGGCTGTTGCACATATAAAGCATGTTTCAAAGTGATTGGTTCCTGTTCCTCCTGCGAGACGTGGTGGAGAATTCTGAAGAATTTCTAGGGGCATTTGTCTTGTAATTTTACAGGTATCCTCTGTCTGGTAATTGCTATTCAGAAAACTATGACGTTGGCGATATCTAGCTTCAATTGAAATATATTGAGTTTAAGAACTCTGGTAGCTCTACAACATACGCAATTTATCCGGGATTTTCCTCCCAACCGGGGAAAATATGCCAAATATATTCCTCCTATCAGACTTGCTTGGGGACCACGCTCCCGTAACCTGAGTCAATTTATCTCAGGTCCGCTCTCCAGCGAAACACTCACCATACAAGCTATGCCCATGCCCCGGTTTCTCCACCCATTGTGGAGTCGTTAATCTGTTTCCCCTGAGCAAAAGTGAACATGGGACGCTGTCGCCTGACCACGAAGGTCGATCCTTAACGTTTGACCTAGTCCTAGATCGGGGGTAATAGAGAAATTGTCAATGCAGAGATTATATATAAGCTGCCCCCCCCGAGGGGTATCCTTATCCGAGAAGGTTGCCTAATCGAACTAAGACAACCCCTAGGTTCTCTTCGCTCCAACGATGAAGATTTCAAGTACTTTCACCCAGGTCTTAGGACTGTGGTTGTCAACCAGCGCTGCAGTTCAGGCCGAGGAATACTCTCGAAGCGAGGCGTGCCACCCGAACAGTCCATTCCAGCCCCTTCCGGCCACCTATGCCAGAACTCGCACCTGTCATGTAGCCAACAATGGCCATGGACGCGACGATTCGGCCAACGTTCTTAGCGCATTGAAGAAATGCAACAACGGAGGCAAGGTCGTCTTTGATGCGGGAAAGACATATACCATCGCAAAGGCACTTGATATGACTTTCTTGAAGCATGTGGATCTTGGTATGTAATGCGCGTTGGATTTCGATTTCGATTTCGATATGAGATACGTGAGTACTTACGCAAGCTGTAATAGAAATCCAAGGCCATGTCCAATTTAGCAATGACACGGATTATTGGCAAGCAAATGCATTCCGTCAAGTCTATCAAAACGCCACAACGTTCTTCCAGCTCGGTGGTGAGGATGTCAATCTCTACGGCGACGGCACACTAGATGGTAACGGTCAGGTCTGGTACGACTTGTACGCAGAGGATGCCCTCATCCTGCGGCCAATTCTGGTGGGTATCATTGGGTTAAATGGAGGTACCATTGGACCTCTCACCCTTCGTTACTCGCCTCAGTGGTATCACTTCGTGGCGAACTCATCCAATGTCCTCTTTGATGGAATTGATATTAGTGGATACAGCAGCAGTTCGCATGAGGCTAAGAACACCGATGGATGGTAGGTCCAGTTGCATTAAAAGAGGTGCTAGCTTCAGTTAACTAATACCTTCTATAGGGACCTCTATCGTTCAACGAATATTGTTATCCAGAACTCCGTGATCAACAATGGAGATGGTAAGATCTCCTTAAAAAATTGATTCGATCTTCTTTCCCTAACCATATCAAAGATTGCGTCTCGTTCAAGCCCAATGTTACCGACATCCTGGTTCAGAATCTTCATTGCAACGGCTCTCACGGTATCTCCGTTGGCTCTCTGGGCCAATACCCAGGCGAAGTTGATATTGTGCAGAACGTGCTTGTTTACAATATCTCCATGTTCAACGCATCGGTAAGTTTGGCGCCACGGGCGAGGGAGGCGATTAGGTTGCTAACAATCCTATACAGGATGGTGCGCGTATCAAAGTCTGGCCTGGGGCTTCTGCTGCTCTCTCTACCGATCTCCAGGGTGGCGGCGGATCAGGCCTGGTGAAGAACATTACCTACGATGGCATGGCCATTGAAAATGTCGACTATGCCATCGAAGTGACTCAGTGCTATGGCCAGAAGAATTTGACTCTCTGCAACGAGTTCCCCGTACGTGTCCATCAATCTTCTTTGTCCCTTTTCAGTTCTATTCCACCTTGATAGCGTCACTATCACTTGTTTCTGGTTACCGAATGCTAACTAACAGATACACTGCACAGAGTAAGCTTGCGATCGAAGACGTCTTCTTCAAGAATTTCAGCGGTGTAACCTCTGGTAAACGTGACCCTGTTGTGGGAACGATTGTCTGCTCAAGTCCCGATGTAAGTGATAAGTGCTCGAACACGCTGGGTTATAACTCACCGTCTGACTTGCACAGGTTTGCTCAAATATCAACGCCAATAACATTGACGTTGTTAGCCCCGATGGGGATGATCAGTTCACTTGCACAAATGTGGGTTTATCTTGAAGATTGCTACAACACTCACAACACATTTACTGACTTACGTATTTCCTGTGACTCTAGGTTGATAACAGTTTGCTGGATGTGAAATGTGCTTCCTCTAGCTAGAGCAATTAGCACAAAAACAATATTTAGAGTCTTGTTGGCAAATGGAACTCTCAATCTTGGAAGTTCGATATAGACGGCCATTTTCCCTCCTACGCGCACCACATGGATGTGATCTGCAAGCATCGGTTACAATTAAAACCGCTCTTGTTCTTTTAATATAAATTGCTACTACTAGCCACAAGTTCTCCCGCAGTTTGCTTGAATCCTAATCTTCGTGACTTAAAATACCAGTCGCCGTCACCCCAAAGAGGTTACAACAAAATCGAGATCTCTTTCTAAGCTCTTCCCAATTCTTTTAGACGAATGATGGACTAGGTAAAAGCACGAATCCAGATTAACGTATCTTACTTTACACGTTCAGAGTTTTTGGACATGGTGAATCTTGGGAATGACTGACGAATTGTAGGGCGTGCTTCCATATGTCAACCATACAGTTTTCTTGGTAAACGATTGAATATAGCAAGAGAATAGATCAATGAATATATCACATATCGGATTCGGAATATTTAGCAGTCAGTGGCTAGTCTTTATCCCCTATCAGTCTCGTACTAGCCCACGATTTAGGATATTAATCATTTACCTAGCTTTTACCAAAGTATCTACTTGGAAAGACGGTAAACCAGTGAATTTATGGGCCAGTGCTGCAAAAACGCCAATGCATCATTTTAAATTGGGGGCAACGAGCTCGGATTAATACAGCAAGGTCAGATGTGCCAGGCAAGCCATTAACTATTATCATCCGGAGAAGTTCACTGCCTAGCTGACTATGTATATGTTGGAGGCCCGAACCGACGCCTAATTTTACAGAGTGGTGCTACCTTAATTCTGAGCACGCTTCCATTCCGCCTCCAGGTTGTTCCCAATAGCACGAATGGCCTCCCTCTCGAGCTCACGGCGAGAGAGTCCGGTGCGCTTCGAAATCTTGGATTTGGACTCCTCACGAGACAATTCCACTGTGGCCATATATTGTCAGTTATCTATCAGCACCAACAAGTAGAAGGGAACATACCATGTAGATAAACAGCAGCTTTCTTGCCCGAGAACATCGCATGCGGCACATTGGTGCTGCCATCATTGTTGGCATCGCCAATGGCAAAGACACCAGTCTGACTGGTACGCATCGCGCTGGTAACATTGATCTTATTACCGTCCATGCCCAGGTTCATCTTGGCTGGAAGAGTCGAGGTCTGGACAGTCGGGACGTTGAGGATCAAAGCATTCCGCTCGACAGGCTCGCCGGTAGTGAAGTGAAGGCGGAACTTGTCAAACTGCTGGTCACCGTTCTTGCTCTTGTTTACCCCGCCATCCTGGAGGCGCTCAATAGAAGCAATTGTGCGGTTGTCAATGGTAGTGTTCCACGCGGCGAGTTGTTCCTTCCAGTCTGCGACCTTGGCCGTTGCGCGGGCCTCGCCATCTGCGGTCTGCGAGCCGTTCACAAATGCAATGATATCGGTGTACAGAGTGTGCGTTTCCAACACGTTGCTCAGCATATCGGTGATGTCACCGATCATGCCGAATGGCTGGTCTCTGTGTTCGTAGCCGTCGCACCACGGACACCAGAAGATACCGTGGCCCCATCCCTCCCGAAGGCCTGGAGTGTCGGATAGAACATCGCGGACACCGGTGCCGAGCACAATTTTACGGGCAGTGTAGTTCTTGCCCTTGCTGTCGGTGACTGTAAAGGCAGAGAAGTCTGCCTTTGCGAAAGGAACGATTGATTCCACAGTCTCGTTGGCAAAGTGGGCAGTTGGATACTTCTCGATCTGCTCGCGAGCCAGACCTCTGAAGTTAGAGGGCGGGGTACCTGAGGATGAAAATATGTTAGTTAAGAAACTCTTGTGTTGTGATATAGTTAGGATCCAATCTCACCGTCGTTTCCAATGACATCGTGCATCTCCCGGGTCGGAGCATTGCGGTACTCCTGGCTATCAATCAAGAGCGCTGTTCGACGGACACGAGAGACACCGCTGAGTGCACTCAGACCCGCGGGACCACCGCCGACCACGATGACATCGTAATCAGTCTTTGGAACTTCCACAGCACTGGCACATGCCAGGAGGGAGACAAAAACGGATGCGAATGTTGGCTTGAAGACCATGGTGAAGGATATACGCTACGATACTCAGGTATCCCGGCAGCGCCAGACACGGCCATTTATAGGCGTCTGGAATGTTACCTACGATGGTCTTACAGAGTGTTGGAACGCCATAAAATGGCTCAAACAGGAGCACCTGTGTGGGGACACTAGTGGAGTTAGTGCATCTCTGGCTGATATGGCTAAAGAGATCGTCGGGATCAGCAAGATCTTCGGGGACTTGCAGAGATCGGGGATCTCCCATTTCAAGGGACTTGATAGAATACCTTTGGAATGTCCCAGGATATGGCAAAGATCCTAATCATTCATCTATTCATCTACACAAGCTATAGGAGTGAACCTTGAATAGAAATAAATACCCAGGTATAGAACCATACTCTAACTTTATCACGCCTTCAGCACTAGTTCATCCTTTGGATGCCAAGTGTCTCAATTGCAGACACCTTGCCTTAGTGGGGGCCGCTAGTGTTTCTGTGCAGAATAGTACTGGCATCTACATCTCGGGCGCTTAATAGTGCCCCTTGATTTCTTTGATGCTCCGTCGATCTCCGATGAAGAATGTGGAAAAGTGCCGAAGAATGCTGATACCAGCTTAATATCATATTGCGTTGCATTGCAGTTAGTTCTCATATGCTACAATACAAGTGCGTACAACATGGAGGAATAGACTTAATCATTGACCCTGACCACCAGGCCATATTCAAGCGCAACTTCAGCAAATCCACAACGCCTGTAAATAGAATCAGGTAGTGACCCTTTTTTTTTTGCCCCGGTGGAATCTACGCAAAATCAAAGGATTCGGTGAATGTGCATAATACATAAAAGAGTCTCCAAAATAAGCCGTGTCAGAAATTGATTGGCCTTGAACTACCAAGTAGATATATTAATGTGATACTTCCAAGCCAATTCAGCTCCACATCTTCAGGTAATCTTAGGCAACTGTGTACAATTCTGTCTTGGGTGGGAGGGTTTGAAAATACTACGGAGTAGACCCAAGACGACTATTTGGGGGTTCAAGGGAATCAGAGACCGGAAATTGCCCACCTCCACCTTTAGGAGTAGTTCTCTACTTTAGGATACCCCTTAAGTTCACAGGAGATTATATGACCATAATGGGCATGGGTATTATGAACAGCCAGATGTCATCAAGTGGGATGAACAACACAATACGCAAAATGTCCAATGTCCTAGACAAGATATCACAATCCAACTTGTAAATGCAATTATAAGACTCGAACACCCAGTCCTCTTAACAGAGTCTACTGGATTCACAGACATCTCTAGTTCTGTGGTTATATATCTTCCTGATCATCGAGCAGCAACACCTTCAGTTTCTCCAATTTATCCTCGCAGTGCACTTCCATCTGCATCACCACATCAACAGCATCCTTTCTGGTGATCAGCAGTTGTGATACCAGCCAAAAGTTATACCCATTCTTATAGAACCCCATTGACGCCCATTCGTCACGTGTCACTTTATTGCGCAATGCGATCCAGTAATCACGCCAGCGGGATAGAGCGGTCCGGATTGCGATGAGAATAGAATCTTCAGGAATCGTGGTTTCTTTGATGTCAGCCCCAGTTTTCCTAGGATTCTTGAAATTATCTGTACGTATAAAAGAACCGAGAAGTGTCATATGGGTGTTAATAAATGAGAATAAAACTAAATAAGTTAGCCAGTGCAAGGCAACAAAATAGAGCTTTGGCGCAAGGACATACTATGAATCAAGATAAACATATCTAAAGCAGTGAGGTCCATCGGATTAGACTCGGGTGCTTCGTCAAACAAATTTTTGAAAGCCTCCGAAACCCTAAGGCCGCGTGAAAAGCGAAAGTTTGGCTCCGCGAACGGGTGCTCGGAGAAGAAAAGTGATTCATCGCAGGGCAGATCGCATTCCATTTCAGTGGGTGTCAGGCGACACGGGAAGTTTTGAAAGAAGAAGAAGGCGTAATCAAGCAGCGAAATCATAGAAATAGTCCTGTTAATATTAGTAAAGGAGACCTAAGAACCCGCTAAGGTTGGGACGGAGCAAGATAGGCACCTAATCCGACACTCTTTTTGGACCCACAAGTGCTCCAGGACCTGGTCATCAGGAAGGTGACGGGCTTTGACAAGCCCAATCCGTCGAGCAACCTTCACAACCTGACTGAATCGATTTTCCATCGCGCGATTTCGAGACAAACGGTTCCCCGCCCAGTATTGGGCAATGGTGATGATAAGCCCGGCCTGGAAGTTCTGGAAATAATCCCAATCACTGTTTCCCTCGCCGAAACACTGGCTACCTGAGAATGCGGCGCTGATTTCGCTCTCCGCTGTGAACACATCATTTGCAAAGATGAATAGCTCTGCAAAATCCAGCACTCTTTTAGCGACGTACACTTCGCTCGGGTTGCTATTGTACATTGCGCCCATAAAGACTACCGCGGCTAAGAGCGGCAGGGGAACTGTCTCCGGATCAAAGGACATAGGAAGCATTGGACAGTTAGGTTGCCAGTATTTGAAATAGAGCGCAATGTATGTTCGTATGCGCGCAGTGGTCAATAGAAAATTGAGATTCGCGGATAACTCCTCCTGTGCTTCAGAATCAAGCGGGACCTGCCACGCTTGTGTTAATATTAAATGAATCAATGTCATCGCGAACGGTCGCTCTGGTTCCAAGATATGTGGATGTCTAGGCAATGCAGTAGGATGCTGCCCTGGAGGCATGGCGGACTGGTAGCCCAGTTCACCGGTATGATAAGGATTCTCCGTAGGCTTATTTCCATCACCAAAAGGGCCGTGGAAAAAGGTCAGGAATGTATCTTGGAAGAATTGTGGCGCGACAGAGTTGGAATTAATGAAGCCAGAGCCGTATTCCGGTCGAGCGGTATCGATGTTGTATGGAAACCCTGCGCCACGCATTTCCTCGAAGCCATTTATATTGTGATAGTTGAGACTGTCCTTGCGATCACCGCGTGGAGGAAGTTGAAAGTTTTCTGTGAAGCTTTCGGTGCCACTATTAAGTAGGAACTTGATCGATCCTCGGTCGGATGATGGCTCTTCATAGGTTTCGGGTTTCACCGATATTTCTGTATGGTTGTGAGTTTTCTATTGCAACCAAGTTGACTCAAAGCTTATTGTACCTTCTTCAATTCCTAGGTGGCTCGCACCTGCTGCACCTGCCGTCCGCTCGTTGTTGCACTTGAAGTTTCTCTTCTGACAAGATCCGCAAGGACTTAGTCCATCGCACCGCAGTTTCATCGTAGTACACTATTCGACCCAAAGAGGATCAGTACATGTGGGGAGTGTTCATGTAATCTAACGGACTAACCGATTGACAGGCATGTCGCCGCCTACCCCTCTGACCGGTCTCAGGAATTTCGCGATCTCCCCGCTCGGCGCAATCGGTGTAATGGACGCGCAGATTGTCACTAATTCCAAATATCAGATTGCTGAGGTACCATTGTAGATTGTCTAGGCTTATCTAACCAGCGCGCGAACCCAGTGTTGCAGAATACGCAGGAATAAGGTTTCTGGCCAGAATCTGTTGAGGTTCAGTATGTGGCATGGGTAGCTGCAGGACGGCATACATACGTCGCAAATGATGGCGTTTGAGGTGATCAATGCGCGTGAACGCACGTTGGCAGACATTACAGCGGAAATGCTTGTCCGTCGGCTTCATGGTGGACCGGGGAGGAGGGGAATATCCGGGGTAAAAGGAGAGAGAGGACTCGGAGTGGGGGAAAAGGTGAGGTATTGATATTTCAGTGGAGCCTGTGGAAAAGAGGTAGCGTTTGGGCTTTCGTAGCGCCAATAGATACTTCGCAATATTACTAATGAGGTATGGTATGGTTAACATACCATAAGCTATTTCACGACCAACTGACACCCCCAAAAAATATAGTAAATGCATTTTACAGCCTTATATCTCAACAACCGCGCTATTATTCTATTTCATTGTCGCTCGATAGCCATTGATAAGTATTTTTAATGTTATATATCAATTTCAGGAAAATGGAAATGCTACATTGTTGTGGTATTGAAAATTACATTGCTGAAAACCAGAACTAAATATATCTCAATCATGAAGTCGTAAAATATCCCACAACTCCCTAAAGCGGCTAGATATCATAGAACAGGTACGGAGCTATACAGAAACCCCTATAGAGACTACCGTTATTGAGATATAAGGCTGTAAAATATCCCACTTACTATGTGTTTTTGGGCTGCGTCACTCGGAGTGTGTGTCCTTCAATAGTGAAATACGTTACCAATTTTCAAAGCAGATTTATTTAATGCCTGCGTTTCTATTATATACGCATATATTAAGATTGTGAATTCGTTACATAAAGTGAATGCACATGAGAACCCCTAAAATACCAGTGATAATCACCACTCGCACTCGGCGGGCTTCGTTAATAGACTGCTCCTGGGTAGCGCATTGGTGAACCACTGGCAAAGGCAAATCATTAAACACAACAGAATTAATTAGAGCTACACAACTGAAGGGGGATTCTCTATCCTGCCTGGGCATTCGATGGATCAACAGCAATATAGAAATGACGGGTCTTAATACCTGCGACATCGTTCGAGGGGAAACTTACCCTAACATTTTCATCGTGGCCCCTTCGTTAGCGGCACATAAGGGCAAGTCCAAAACTATTATGTGCCTCACAAGTATCGGCTATAGTCTGTGAGGTGATGAGCAAATCCGACCTATAGTGCATACATAGTTTGGATATGAATGGGCCGGAAATCCCCCTATACGCCCCACCCCCGGGTCCGGTTGCGGAACGCCTGCGGTTCCGTGGAAATTAAACTCGGACTAGGTTCTTATGCAGTTTGTTCAACTAAATTGGGACGGTCTAAGCGCTGGTGCGGAATTACGACCTAACACCAGTAGATTGTATTTTGGAGCACAATTCAATGGTCAACACTTGATTGATGGAATTCCTGTTTCAAGATCAACATAAGGATTCAATTAAAAGCTGCAATGTAATGAGTAGGTACTAAGAGTGTGGTGTGACATTGATAGGTTACTAGATCTTTGTTGGCATTCAAGACCTTCTTCCACATCGTTACAACTTCATCTCAAAGATGCCACAGGATTAAAACCGAATATGGGCTCCCCCTTCATCAAGAAAAACAATCGTCATGTGGTTTCTCCCAAGCGAACTTCATCATTGAGACTTTAGAGAGCAGTGATAACCTTTTGGCGAAGGATGGTGTCGTTCAGTTGTTGGTGGACCTTTTGGACGTCTCCAAACCGGATGTATCCGCATGATTCACTCTCCAAGTGATCAAACAAACTACCGAGGGAAGCAAACTCTTTATCGCAACCACCACGCTTGTTGAGGCAGTGGTAGATGTTCTCCTTGTGGACCGGAGAGTTGAGGTGCGAGATTAAACTAGTTCTTGAGTTGAAACCCCTGTGGCACAGGTAGCACACCCAGCTTGTACCATTGAAGGCGCAATCCGTAGCATAGCAGTCCATGTTCTGGTCATTGTCCCATTCGATCTGCTTGTTTGCGACAAGCCCCTTAGGGTCGAGGCGGTGGATAATGTCGTGGATTGTCTCTCGGTTCCAATTGGGGGCCTTCGGGCAGGTACCATATTCGATGTGGTGGGTGGCGCCACTCGCAGTGACAAAGTGAGCTGTGCAAAATGGACACACGACATCAGTGCCCTGATGAATCTTCGACTTCAAGTGCTATTCGGAGAGCAGACAGACACGAATTAGTCAAAATCCGGCGACCAAGTCAAGGTAAAGGGCCGGGAATCTCCACAAAATGGGCTTGGTTCTCATACCCGACGAAGACAGTTCTCGTCCATGAAGTGCCGCTCGCAGTCCACACAGTAGTTTTCGTAGTGTCCCATGGCCTCCATATGCTGGTCGGCAGCTTCTTCGGTGTGAAACATTTGGGAACACGTCTCGCAGGGAACTGTCGGCTCCCAATGATTCTTGGCATTCATATGCTTATTGGCGGCATCTTGGGAAAAGAAGGTGCGAGTGCAAGTTTCACATTCAGCGACTGGTGCCCAGTGATCAAGCGCGTCCATGTGCTGCTCGCACCTATGCTTAGTCCGAAAGTATCGAGTGCAGGTCTGGCATTTCACCCAATGGTGGCATTCGTCCACGTGAGCATCGCAGTCCTTTCGGTAGTGGAACTCGGAGTCACAAGTGCCACATTCGTACATCTTGACTGGAAGACATAGAAATAGGGTGACAAAAAAGGATAACAAAGGCTGTGTGATGAATCACTGGAAAAGAAGCACGATGATATGAAAGGATTGCGGATAGGATAGAGTTGTAAGATGGAAAGAGGAGGAGGGAGGTAGGCAGACAGGATTTGTTTGTCAAGTTGTACGCGCGGGTTGGTATCAATTCCTTTCTCGAGGGATCCTTTTCGCATTATCACTTTTTCTCACCTTCAGTAATGTGCTTTTTGATGTGCTTCTCATATTCTAACGAGAGAAAAGAGAGTCGAAACGAGGCAAGAAGAACTCTGAATTCTACAATTATTCATAACGCCTTAATAAACTATTTGGCATACTATCATCCTCAATGAAGATTTGGATTAATCCGTTACGGTCAATGGGATATATCTTTAGCATTGGAGCTATGCTATATCAAGCTTCGTGGTAGAAGTCAATCAGTCTCATCTGATTATTCGATCATGACATCCAACTGTCTCCGGATATATGGAACATGACTTCTCACTGATAACATTTTGCTATTGTAGACGGGATATAGAGTTTTGGATGACATTTCATTCTAGGGGACCCAAGAATTTGAGGTAATAGAGCCTAGCCAAATAGCAGAGAAGAGCTATAGAGGCATTCGTTAATCTGAAAGTTATCTTCAGGTCATTATATTATGGGAGGCAAGTTTATTATAGGATCGGTTCATGGCTCAAAGACTTCGGTATCCATGTATTAAATCAGATCTCATCTTCGATGAATATGTAAATTATAGAACAAGCAAAAGGGCAAATTCATCCATCATTGATCATGTTTCGGACTCATATTCACCAACTCCACATCACTATTCGCCGCCGACCGAGACTCATAATTCACTGAGTAAGTAACAGACTTGTTGATATTGCTGTTCGCCGTGGGCATTTTGTAGTAGTCAGGCACATTAGATGGATTTGTTGGGTTCGATGATTCTCCCAGGAACCGAGGGAACCATCGGCCGACAACAGCCCTGGATGCAGGCAAGCAAGCGCATACAATAGAAATCTGAGATTCGATGACGGACCAATGCATGAGGGGATATAGGCCGAGAGTCTCATTGGTGCCCCAGCGGTTAGTCCAGAAGACGACGACTCGGATTATGGCGATGATCGTTAGACTATGAGATTGGTCAGTGACATGTAAATGGGAAAAAAGGCTAGGACAGTGAGCGCATACACCGAGCCCACGATAAACATCGCTGCCACAGCTAGCTTCTTTCGCAGAGGCAACTGCAACTTGGCCACCTCATACACAGGAAGGACGATCAATATAACGTCGACAAAGATGTTCACCAGACAATTAACAAGAACTGCATTGATAAAATTGATGCAATGTCCAGGTTCCTCGTTCATCCAGCCGATCCATGTTAGGCGTGTCGGTAAGCAGCGGAAGGCATCCACGAAAGCCCAGGTGATACCGATCGCGGCGTTGGTACCGATGAGCGCGTATGCTGAATAGCGGAATGTACGTGCTTGGAAGATGCGGAGCAGGAAGAGGCACACGGAGATCTTTGCGAGGGAAATTTGAACTTTATACATAACAGCCATAGCTTGGAAATACTGATTTTGTTAGATGAAAACTGAGGCTTGGAGAGAGGACCGAACCTGGTAGAACCTGGTGATTGAAGGAAAAGGGACGTCCCAGATATTTCGACCAAAGCCATTGCGGATCACTGATTCGTTAGGTCTTCTTTATCTTGTTAGATCGAAGATCGGGAGTGCTGGCTTACTGTAGATATCCAGTACATATATGGCAGCTCCAATGATCTGCAAGGCTGTTAATGCCGCGCAGGAGAACATTAAGAAGTGATACCAACATATGCGACAATTATTGTATAGTCATCCCATCCCCATCCGCCAGCGAGGCCACTACTTTTCGCAATCATTCTCATAATGAAGAAGAATGACGCAAGAATATAAGGGACTAGAGTCGAGGCGTTGACCACCGCAGGGCCTTTGCGCGGTGTTATATCACATTCTTGCTCATATAGACGTTTTGTAGCTAGCAGAATTAGAGTAGGCTTCGTAGACCAATTATGACAGAGACGCACTTAAGAATTCCTTTGACGTGCAGTTACTTGCAACGCAATCTAACAGGGCTGTAGGGCGAGAGCTACTGGCACAGAAGCATGATGTATTGTTGCTCAGTGAGCAATCGGAGAATAACCGGTTGTCACAAGCGATCTAGCACATGCTCATTAGCAATAAATACCGCTGTGTTGGGAGGTGTATGTACTGTGCAAGACGGGAAGAAAGTTGTATTCGACTCTGCTGCACGAATCCCCACTATGAGCAGAGCTGGAAGGGCAAAAAGGGACAAGTGATGCCTCATGACGACGACAAACGTGTTCAAAAACAACGTTGGAAGTAACTAATAGGGGGAAGTTTTTCCCACAGGGGCATTAGCGGGTTTTGTTCCAACTTCAGTACGAATGGCCCCGAGTGAGCAGTGTGGACACTCCTTACACATTAAGCGTATCTGTTTCGCATGATAGTGTCGGGCATATTTCCTACATCGTAATACATATAGATGTCAATAGCAAACATAAGTAGACAATAACCATGATTGGACCAACAAGGAAATCCCCCGCTCTCAAAAGTTCAAATGAGCCCTGATATTGGTGCTCCGGGAAGACCTCGGGAGCAGAAGCGGGTACCTTTCCTAGCATATTCCTACAGTGGGTTCTGGGATCGGAGACTACACGATGACACCCACGCAATTACAAGAAACAAATTAATTGGCCCCACTTGGAACCGTTCAGGTGAAGCGGCATCATTAGGAATTTCCCATGTTCTACACAGATGGATACTGAGAAACAGATCATCGCTGGCAGACGACAGTTCTTCTCATTGCCAAGAAACCCGGCGGACTCCAGACCACTATAGATCGGCGCCTCTATGCGCCCCATTCGGCGAAAACCGTTTTTAGATGAAACTACGGACCTTTGTTTTGATTACGTGTGAATATTGATTCAAGGTGAAAACACTAGTAGCAATATTCGTACATTGTACATTGTACATCGATGTAACAACATTCAGCATAGTTCACGCTACAATGTTCGTTGCTAATTATGGTAATATACAATATGCACTTGGTATCCAAGGCTTAGTGATGTTGGATGTTTAGTATAGTGTCGGAGACACGGCCAGGGGGATGGCCATTGCTTAAGGGATGGTCTATGTTGTAGATCAACAGAATCAAGACCCAGAAACACCCCACTAGTCCAGATTGAGGATCAATAGGCACATGTGCGTCATTTTCCACACGAGAAGCATGAGCTGCATATGATCATTATTGTATGGTTGGAAGGGGGGAGCTGAAGTTGCGGCCAACATATTATAGTTGAAACATGCTTGTTGATCTAGTATCAAACCTCAACTGAAGGCAAGGTTGTAGATGCGGTTACTCTTCGTATTTTGTACATCTTACACCGACTATACAAAGGGTAAGAGTGGAGATTCAGGTCATTACACGACCAAATTCAAATGAAGTCATGCCCCCTTCTGAGGGGATAGATAATTCACAAATATCCATTATTTAGCACTTAACTCTGTCGTTTGCTAGTCAAGGCAAGTGTATATGTATCATTACTAAACGCTAGGTTGCTTGAGTATGCGCCACATTTTCGATGGTTGTTCCAACATTTATACGGAACGCCAGCAGCGCTTAGCGCGGGGAACTCCTTTATAGGCCATACAAAGTCTTAATACTTAATAGATCCCAAGCAGCAAGTAAGCATATATGGCATAAAACCAAATTTGGAGTTCATACAATATTGTACGCTCGAGGGAGGATATTCAAGTCACACTTTATGTGCGATTTTACTGTCACCAACCGGTTTTATTCGTAGCGGATTCTTTACTAGCACCCCCTTTTTAAGGGTATGTACTATTCATTAGACTAGTCATCAACGGGCGCATCGGTCGGCGAGTCGAAAATCCAAATTAAAATACGGAGTAGACCTTTGCCTTATTTTAAACCATCAGTTCTAGTCGTGGATCTCTAGTCACTTCGCCTTGCCTATCTCATATGTCCATCTTCTAATAGAAATTTGATTACGAGTGTTCTCACTCTAGTCTTAGGCATGAGGATGATAGTAAATCCGGCGTCAGTTTCGTCAGAATCTATTAGTCTAATAGATTGAGGATGGAAAAAGAAATTAGCAAGAGTAACAAAGATACTAAACCTCACTTGAGGCATGATTAATTATTTAAAACATGACTTGTCCAGGCTTGATGGGCTTATTTTAACTACTTGTATCCCCAGGGTCTCGGGCTGATTTCATATACACGTTCATTTCACCATTAAACGCTAACAATAATGAAAGCAGATCAAAAGCACGAAATATAAGTTGAGTGATTCCGTTGTGCTAATTATTAGAACCAATCCCTCGTTTTCCAAAAGCAGCCTTAAATGCGGGGTTAGAGACGCGGTTATTAGCCCGATATTATTAGACAATCCAAAGTTCTATGAACTAAATAACCAAAGAATTTGAAACCGGCATTGGATGTTGAGACGACGGCCCGGGGGAAAAGAAGGATTGTAAAGAAACCCTTACAGCATTGACCTGATAAGCCCTCAAACCATATAACTATACAACATAGACGTATGTTGTATGTTGTAGATCTTATTTCCAGACCACAGCCATCCGAGTCTTGGCGTTGATCATATCGTGGCAAATCTCTCAGCTTCGTAGTGCAACGTAGGCTAGCCCTATGTAGGCAAGGTCTAGACTATTTCCAGCATGGGCTGCCTATACGATGCACGATGCTAATGGAGGAATAATAATTTTAAGGAAAAATATATTAAATCGCACAGAGAGGTCAGGGTTCTTGTGACACTTTCGATCTGAGGTTCTCGAGTCAGCTAGATTAATTATATCTTTTCATCCGCCTTGCAAATCATGTTCGAGAACCGTTTCAGATTCTTTGATGGGGTAAAGTCAAAATTTAAAATAAATCCGTCAGGCTCAAGTCTTTCAGGCTCAGACACATCCTTAAATGGAACAAAGAGGCCCAAGGGGAAGGGGTGGGGGTTTGAGGGGTAAATGAGAGGGTTCATCCATGCAAGCTCTCTGCTTTGCTGCTTTGCTGCTTTGCTGCTTTGCTGACCGTAGCAAATCCCACCCAAAAAGCAAGGTTAATGTTCCATTATATCCGAGCTGAGGAGAGGATGTTTCTACATCGTAATGCTTGGAGTCACGAGAGGAGTCTTTGGGACAGAGGGAATGGTTTGCATCTGGTAGAGAAACACTGCACCTTTTAAGAGTAAATAAACCCTTTTAGGTCCGCACTAGAAAAATAACCAATTAGGATGTCGATGTAAATACGACGGAGTAACTACTGTAGGTGGGACTCTTCCTATCCAAAGATCCCATCAAAGATCCCATTGTGCAGTGTGCTCAGCCCAAAATCATTCCCAATACCACACTCATCCTTGTCCCAGATCTGTCTTCGGAATTTGAATTTCTTTGTCTTTCTAGACTAATCCTCTTTTCTCACCCTCGTTCCCGCTCTCTTCTACTGTGGAAAATTCCAAATCACTAGAGTTAGGTGTGCAGATTGTGTTGACGGATCGTCAGCCCTCCCCTGCACATAATGTTTGTGAGCCAACTCGCCTGGCCACTGGCATGGCTAGCTTTAGCGACCATGGCAGTGGCTGCTGGCTCTTCAACAGCTGCAACCATCACTCCCACAACCACAACCTCCTCCTCAACCGGTATCTCCACTCATACAGTCCAGGTGGGACCCAAGTCAAATCCGCATCAATTTGTTCCAGCTAATATAACGGCCAACGTGGGCGATATTGTCGTCTTTGAATTTTATCCAACGAACCATTCTGTCGTAAAAGCAGATTATCTCGCTCCTTGCGTACCAGCGAGCGGAAACATCTTTTACTCGGGGGCTTTCGTGACTTTCAATCTGCAGGATGGACAACTCATCGGACCAGTGAGTATCATGGAACCGAAATGGGAAATAAAACCTTTATCAAGCAACGCGGCTGATATATAAAATGCAGCCCCCGATTTGGTCCCTGCGAGTCAATGATACCAAGGTATGTATCTAGTCAGTCCACATGTCCACAATCTTGGACTGAGGCTAACAATAGTTTGATGTAGCCCACATTTTTCTATTGCACTGCAATAGATTCATGCCTGAAGAATGGAATGGTCGGAGTGATCAACGCAGTATGACTCTCAGATTCTCTTGAGCACGGATTCAGACTGACTGTGGAACCCACAGAACGAAACCGAGACATGGGAAACACAATACTCAAGAGCTCTAACATACCCTTATATGCTAGTCCCAGGCCAGTCCATGCCCGCCGAAGGCGGAGGGAGCGGTTCCAGCGGCGATAACACAAGCGGTGACGGTAGCTCTTCTGGCAGCAAACACGGGCTTAGCGGCGGCGCTATTGCAGGTATCGTCGTTGCAGGTGTGGTCTTCGTGGCCATATTGGTGGCACTTTTTTTCGTTCTCGGCCGCAACCGTGTGTACTCGCAGTGGATGTCCTCGGAAGATGGGCGCACGGAACGAACCGCACGCTGGGCAATGTTCAACCACGGCGAGCCATACAGCAACGGGAAAAGTGAAACGGGAAGTAGTGTCCCTACCCACAAACCAACCCATAGCGATGTCACCGCCGTCTCTAGTCCAGATCCAAATCTGCGCACACTTTCACCTAAGGTTGGAGTTACCTCCGGTGCTGTGTCCCCGTCAGCGCAGCAGGACCACTGGAGTTGGAATGAGCCTCCTCCTCGTGCCCGTACCAGCGCGATGGCCACAGAGCTGGAGGGTCATCCCATTGTCTGGGAGGCACCAGGCAGCACTCCGGCGTATCGTTTCTAAATAGATGTCAAAGTTTTCGAGATATGGATGGAGTGGGGAGCGTCGAGTTGAGCTGTGTCTCAGCGCGGTCTTTATATGGTTGGGGGTGGCGGTGTTGGCGTTCGATTGTTTTCCTTCCATGCGCGAATGGACCTGCGGTTTTTTATATATGTATATTGATACCTGTGATTTCTTGCCTCCCATACTAATTCATTTTGATTTATTAATGCTTCAATCCCTGAATAAATAACCTTACCCCTGATCCTTCACATTCCCAGATCTCCTGTGTCGCTTGACCTCGTAGCAGGGAAATAGGCGGGTGTCGTGTAGAAAGGAATAGAGTAAGTACTATCGAGTATTGTGGTAGTAGATCGTGATGTTGAAGAATCCAAAGGAAACGCGATCGAGATGGAGTGCATGAACTGGTACATTAGCCTCCCCGGATGGTAGACAAAGCGACTAACCATCCAATGAAACACCAGCCAATGGAAGACACAGTGTAGAGAAAAACAAGACCTAGCTGTGGGATATGCACCGAGTGGAGTGCGTGTACCTAAATTGGACTTGTCAAATATGCCCGCAGTCACCAAAAAATGCTTGATATTTAGTCGACACACGCCCCGATGCTGGTACATCGCAGCCTCTTCCACTTCCTGCACGCCCGGTTAGGAACGAGACTCGTCATTATTTTCTCAATGAGGCTCATTTAAACGTGCTTGGTGTAAAGCCGGTCACCTTCAATGTTGAAACTGGATTGAATAAAAGAGGATCTTGACTTATATCACCTTCATGTAGATAGTTGTTCAGTGGAGGGAATATCGACATGCGCCCGAATAGACAATGATTGTAATAAAACCGAGCAGAACACAGTTACCCCAGTGCTCAAGGCCGCAGACTACGTAAATTTTGTATTGTAATTCTCATAATTACGGTACTATTGATTAGCCAATTTCCCCGTCCGAAAATTTATTTTCCAAGTGAATTGCACCCTCATAAGACCATAAATATCATAATATCATGTCCACACCATCAAAACGTCCGGCTTTGGGAATTTCAGGGACTCAAAAACAAGCTCTTCGAGTTTGGGCACAAGGTCAAAACCCCCGTCCATCACAATCCCAATGTTCTGCTTGGTTTGAACGAACCTATGGACGAAGCCTCTCCCAATCGACTATTTCCACAATCCTCTCCAAAAGGTTTGATCATCTCGATACTGGTCCGGCGTCCACCTTACGACGTCAACTGGCACCACAATGGCCCCTCTTGGAGACACCACTATATGAATGGCTCGCAAGCCAAGAATCCACACCCACGGCCGATGTTATTATTACTAGAGCACGCGAAATATGGAATCAAATTCCGGAATACCAGACCCTGCCAATTCCTCACTTTAGCAATGGGTGGTTGATCAGATTTAAGAAACGATATGCCACACAAGTCCATGATCGCGAAGATGGCGTACCTCCACCCACACCCCAAACTAGTCGCAAGGAAATGAAAGCAATGAAAACGCTATGTGGGGAATTCCCAGAAGACGATATCTACAACATGGACGAGACCGGCCTTTTCTGGCGAAAGCCTCCATTCGGTGGTTCCCCTACTCAGGACCAATTGACAACGAACAGGGAAAATTCCCGCGTCTGCCTCATGCTCTGTACAAACAGCACTGGGTCAGATCGGTTACCTCTCTGGGTCATCGGACATACGCATACGCCAGCGGCACTTCTCAGGGCGAACCTCAAAGCCATGGATTGTCATTGGCGATATCATCGGCAGGCCTGGCTAACCCAATCGATCATGCAAGAGTGGCTGCTCTTCTTCTACGACCACGTAGGGGAACGCAGAGTCTTGCTTCTGCTGGACAACCATCCAGACCACCAAGCTGCTGTCGAGGCTACACCGCCGCCTCCGAATGTGCATATTCAAATGTTTCCTGCTCAAACTCGCACTTCGAATGAGCAACAGCCCATCACCTTGGGGATTTCTCAGACCCTGAAACACTACTATCGCAGGCAATGGCTTGCATACATTGTGGCGGGTATGGAATTGCCCCAAAACCCAGTCCACACGATGAGTCTTTACCACACTATATCTTGGATCACCCGGAGCTGGCGCCATGACCTTGCAAACGCGATTATCTACAGAGCTTTCCGGAAGAGCACTCTAATGGACCCGCAGATAGAGTTCATCACTGCCCCAAAATCACCCGATCTGACAAATCTCTACGAGACCGTCACGCGGAACAATCCTGATGGTCGGACAGTCACCAGCCTTGAAAACTTCACTCATCCCGTGGATGAGGACTTCGAGGATGTTTTAAATGTTTCTGGGATTATCGTTGAGGGTGAACCTAGTCTACAGGAACTGGATGACGCCATTGTGTCTATACCGTTGGAGCAACTCATGCCCCCGGCTGTGGATGCAGTGCTTGGGATACAGGCGGGCATCCGATACTTGGTACATCAGCCTTGGACTACTGCGAAAGATCTGCAGGCTCTCGAGAAAATAGAGAGAATGATCAATCGTCTCGCTATTGAGGAGCGACGACAAGCACACGTTGGTGCGTTTGATTAATACCCAAGTAGCGGCTTGCGCCCACGAGCGGAGCGCAGGCTGCCACGTGCGACTGGCAAAACAACTAATACGCTGGGATCGCGTGATACGGGATGATGTAGAGCAATATACTCAGCTGCAGAGAGGCAAGGCGTGATAGCTAGAAGACAAGAGCTGAATACAAATGCAAATCGCCGAAAGATAATCCGACTGAACAAGAAAGAAAGTATTATTCAAAATGATATCATATACAAGACAGGCTCCATAACGGGGAATCGCTTTTGTGTTTCAGACATGACCCGAGACCAAAAAAAAAAGAAAACCAAGAAAAGATTTACTCTAAAGCATCAGTAATACAGCCCTGGCTGGCATCCTGGACGTTTCTGGCATACTTGCCCAGAGTACCACGCATGGTGAGACCAGTCTCGGGGAGGTCACCAGCAGCCTTGCGGGCTTCCCACTTCTGTTTGCGGTCAGCAAACTCGGCATCGGAGAGTTCGACGTCGAGAAGGCGCTTTTCGGCATCAATGGTGATGACGTCACCGTCATTGACGAGACCGATGGGACCACCAACGGCAGCCTCAGGGACAATGTGACCGATCAAGAAACCGTGAGAACCACCGGAGAAACGACCGTCAGTGATGAGGGCACAGGATTTACCGAGGCCGTAGCCCATGAGAGCACTGGAGGGCTTGAGCATTTCTATAAGAATGTTAGCATTATAGTCAGCGATCACGTAGATTTGTTGCACATACCAGGCATTCCAGGGCCACCCTTGGGACCGCAGTAGCGAATGACAACAACGGTCTTCTCCTCCTTCTTAATTTCTCCACGCTCCAGAGCGGCGATGAAGTCGTCCTCACTATCGAACACGCGGGCCTTTCCGGTGAAGGTCATGCCCTCCTTACCAGTGATCTTTCCGACACTGCCACCGGGGGCCAAAGAGCCACGGAGGATCTGGATGTGACCAGTCTTTTTGATAGGGTTGGAGAAGGGGCGGATGATCTTTTGGTCCTCGGTGAAGCCAGGGAGCTTCTCCAAGTTCTGAGCCATGGTCTCACCAGTAACGGTAATACCGGAGCCATCAATAAGACCCTCCTTGAGGAGCAACTTCAGGAGTGCGGGGGTACCACCGACGGTGTGCAGGTCAGCCATGACGTACTTGCCAGAGGGCTTGAGATCAGCCAGGAAGGGAATGCGGTCGGACACGGCCTGGAAGTCATCAATGGTGAGCTTGATGCCCACTGAGTCAGCGATGGCAATCAAGTGCAGCACAGCGTTGGTAGAGCCACCAGTGATGTTGACAACAACCATAGCGTTCTCAAAGGCCTGGCGAGTAAGAATATCGCGAGGGCGAATATCCTCGGCAAGCAGCCTTTTGATGGCACCACCAGCCGCGAGACACTCAAGGTACTTGGCCTGGGAGTTGGCCGGGTTGGAAGATGAACCGGGAAGGGTCATACCCATGGTCTCAATGGCGGAGGCCATGGTGTTGGCAGTGTACATACCACCACAAGCTCCCTCTCCGGGGCAAGCGTGGCGGATGACGTCAAAGCGTTGGGGCTCGGTGATCTCCTTAGTAAGGAATTGGCCGTAAGCCTGGAAAGCAGACACAATATCGATATCGGCGTTGTTCTGTGTAACAGCACATCCGGGCTTGATAGATCCACCGTAGACCATCAGACTGGGGCGGTTGACACGGCCCATGGCCATCAGAACACCAGGCATGTTCTTGTCACAACCGGGGATACTGATGTTGGCATCGTACCACTGTCCACCCATCACAGTCTCGACGGAATCGGCAATAAGGTCACGACTCTGCAAAGAGTAACGCATACCGATGGTACCCATACTGATTGCATCACTGACACCAACGGTGTTGAATTGGAAGCCAATTAAGCCCTGATCCTGAACACCCTGGCGGACCTTGTTGTTCAGGTCAAGCAAGTGCATGTTGCAAGGGTTGCCGTTGAACCACACTGACGAGATTCCGACCTGGGCCTTGTTCATGTCCGCCTCTTGCAAACCGACTGCGTACAGCATGGCCTGGGAAGCACCCTGTGACTTCGGTTGGGTGATGGTGCGGGAGACCTTGTTGAGGGCCTTATCATCCTGGAAGCGAGGGAGAGTAGTTGAGAGCGCCCGACTAATAGAAAAAAAAGAAGTTAGAAACTGGCGAAGCAATTGACTCAGTGCAATTGACGCAACGCAATTGAATCAACTTACACAGGGTTAGACCTGGACAGGCTCCGGAGAGCGGTGGGCACACGGGCCCGAGTCTGAGGAAGCATGATGAAATGGATGAGGATATCCAAAAACCACCAAATAGAGCAATACAATTAAAAGTCTGGAGAAGAGAGGGGGACAAGAAATAAAAGCCGGAAGCTCAAGAGAGTGGGTCCGCCGGTGCGATTATCGGACCGGAGAAGGGCGAAATCTCCCCGCCAATTGGCGACGCCTCGTTGTCAGCCCGTTACTGGGGAAATGCGAACATCAGTTTATATTTGTCCGCTATACTAGGAGCCGCTCAAGGTGCCTCAATAGATGTGTTGACACGCCTTCTATATGCACTGGAGCATTGACCAAGATGAACATTCAAGAGTATAGTTAACTAAGCGCTGAACTTAGCCTGGCCCTAGAGAATGCCACCCCAGCGATCTGAAAATAATATGGCGAGTGGAAGCATTGATAGATCATATTCACTAGAAGAGAACAGAGTCTAGTGCCTACTATCGCTGTACCAAGTGGGGGCGTTAAAGCCAAAGGATCTGGAGCTGATCGGAATGACGCCTGAGGCGCCAATATCAAGTGTCTCTAGATCTATGTTCTAGATCAGGTGTCAAATCGAGACCCACAAACGAAGTGATACCTCCAGTGAACAAAAGGAAAGAAAAGTTTAATCACTCTATAGAAAAACGCAGTTACCGCTTCATTTCCACCTGATAGCTGAATACGGGTTTGATTCCATGCTTCTTTATTGCACAGAGAGTATCTAGTAGCTTCTTGGTAAATCAAGCACCTTCTCACTCACATAATTCAAGATCATCTCCCGACTCACAGGTGCAATGCGAGGTACGAAACATTCACGCATATATCGTTCAACGTCATATTCAACTGCATACCCCATACCACCATGCGCTAGGACTGCCCGCTCACACGCTGTGAAAGCAGCCTCTGCAGCCAAATACTTGGCACTGTTACAAGCAACACCGATCTCATGGAAAGGCACCGATCTATCATCAGTATCATAGAGACGTGCTGCGTGGTAGGTAGCCAGCTTCGCCGCCTCCAGCTTCATGAACGCATCAGCCAACGGATGCGCCACACCCTGGTTCTGGCCAATCGGCCGCCCAAAGACCACCCGGTCCCTTGCATACTGCGAAGCTTTTTCTAGAGCTGCATAGCCAAGGCCAAGTGCCTCACCGGCCAAAAGGCATCGCTCTGCGTTCATGCCATGGAGGATAACCCTGAACCCTTGGTCCTCCTCGCCAATTAATGTGTTGGCAGGAATCTTGTAATTATCAAAGAAGACCTCGTTGGCATCTACAGCACGCCCACCCATCTTCTTAATCTTGCGCAGATCCAAACCAGGTTCTTCAGGGTTGATATCGACACAAAACAAGGAGAGACCCTCGCTGGTCTTCTTAACCTTTTCAAGAGGTGTGGTTCGGGCGAGCAGAATCATTTTTGATGCCACTTGTGCACAGGTAATCCAGATCTTCTGGCCAGTGACCGAATATCCATTATCGGTTTTTGTAGCCAAGGTTGTGAGCTTGAGAGTTTCAAGGCCAGTGTTTGGCTCAGTGACACCAAAGCATGTGCGCCATGTGCCATTGATAATATTTGGAATTGTAGTTTCTAGCTGTTCCTTAGTGCCGAACTTGGCCAATGGCTGTGTCGCATACACGTTGGCGTGAATAGCCTGGGCACCGGCGATACCCGCGCCAGATTGTGCAATGGTCTGCATCATCATTGTGGCTTCCGAGATACCTGAGATAATTTAGCGATCTGTCTGAGAATAAAACGTCTGCGCAACTGTACCTAGACCAGCTCCTCCGAGGGATTCGGGCAAAGCAATGCCAAGCCATCCATCCTTAGCCAATGCAGCATGGAATTCCTTTGGATCTTCTTCTTGTTGATCACGCTCCTGCCAATATGTGTTCGGAAATTTAGAACAAATATGCGAGATCGCTTCACGGACTGTAAGCTGCTCTTCCGTAAAGCCGGTCATCCCCATAATGTTGCGCTGGCCAGACGTGGAGAATGCCGCTCGAGCTTGAGACATCCCTGTCCGACATGAACTCCACAAAAGTACAGGCCGTATAGCACGTTGTATTTGTGCTCGGTACATGGTTGCAATTATATTTAATACTTTGGAGAAACTTCTCGGTCAACTCAAATATATACCATCTAGGTTGTTCGCATATAGCCGAGTTACCGTCTTGGCATTCTCGATATATGGCCTCTTGGGCCTTGGCCTCGGTTGAGTGACGTCGGGCTTTTGTTTTGAAGGATATATTCATGTCTCGTTAGTATGTCGCTCATTAATCATGGTCAGGATGCCAAGTAGCCAAACTAAATGGTGCGTTGGACAGGCCTTGGTGTATAACTAGAATAACTGCGGGACCAACATGTATATAATTTGGCAATTTAAACCTAGGAATACGGTCAAGTCTTTGAGTATTTAGATATATTTCTATCTTGAAAGAAGGCAAAAACCACTCAGACTAAGTTTGAGACCGTAGCTTTCATCGTTCATCATTCGACCACGTCCTGTTCAGCCACTCTGTCACTTCCATCCGGACTCCGCTTTTCCTTCTCCAACAATTCAAACTTTCGAACGACTTGAAGAGTGGCATAATAGCTGAAGGGCAAGGCGATAAACCACAGACCGAGGTTGATACTCGCTGTTGCAATCAACGCTGTCGGCACGGCCTGAACACCAAATCCAACTGCAACTGCAGCGGTTTCGATGCCCCGAAGCAATGAACTGTATCGAATTTGATCGCCAGGTGAGTCCGACAAATTCCCAATACACCAGTAAATGTAGTTCTCGACTAAACCAAGACTGATGCGCTCAAACAAATACAGGCCAAATCCACGACCAAAGGAGCGTTGATTACCCCAGTCCAACACGGGGTGGGTGTGTCGGTACTCGTTCTGAATAATGACTGCCCAGATCCAGGTAGCACTGTTCAAGAGTGCAATTAGGACGAATGTGATAATTGCTCTGTGTTTCCGATTTTTCAACCAAGGCAGATCTACTAACGACCCACCCAACCAAGTCGCCAGAGTTCCCACAACTGCAGACATGAAGCTTCCGAGTGCGCGCGAACGAACGGTGAAATATGTCGCAAGATATGTACCAGGATATGCTTGAATCCACCCAAAGTACCAGAACAGTGGGACAAGAAGCAAAATCGACCTACTCCTTGCCAACCGCCACATCTCGCGGAGCTCAACACGCCAGTGGATGCCACGGGGGGCCTCGATACGCGTTCCATCGTCTCTTTGCACTTTCTCTGGGTTTGACAAGAGTGGCCCGATGATAAGTCCTAGACACTGAATGGCGATAAAAGCAAGATACGTCTGGTACCCAACCTTGCCGCGCTGGTTGACCTTGTGGTTTATACCCAAAGAGACAGCGCCACCGATGATATTGCCAAAATTGCGGAACGTAAACCAGGTTGCAATGTAGCGACCACGCTTGTGTTGCTCGGGGTACCCTGTCGCGACAGCACCCTCAACACTCCAAAAGAAACCAGCGCTGATGCCGCAAGTGACACAACCGAGATATACAAGCCACGTTGCGCCAGTGCGATTGTTCAAATACAACCCCGCTGCGTAGAGTGGGTATCCAAGTGAGCCCAAAGTCAGGGTCCAGCGGAAGCCGATCACGTTTGTGATGAATGGACCCGCGAAACAGGTCACTGTCATCAAGGCGTATAGTAAGGCGTTGGCGGTGTTTACCAAATCTGGACTCTGGGATCCACCCACGCCTAAACCATTCATTGCACTCCATATTCCTGGCGCACAAAATGCACAGAATCCTACGACCAGGATTTGAAAAAGTGTGGTGTAAAAGAACCTGGGACGAGGTGGTGGGTGCTCGTCTTGGCTTTCCACGGTCGTTGACACATTGTCTTTGACTTCAGACTGTTCTGATATTGACATGCTTACAGTGTATGAGGGCAGATGAGCAAATCACTGTAAATATGGTCCCTCTCATGTACAGGACCTAGTAAGTCTATTTTATATGATCGGATGGAGACTTCTCGTATACCCCGTTTATCGGGACGCCCAGATAAGCACGCAAAACTATAGCGCATGGCATAATCGCGCCAACCCTCGGCAATTGATGGTGAGACCATAGCGGGCTCGAAATGTGTCTTGTATCACGAATAATGTGGAGGGGATCCAATAATATTCCGGCATGTCGGCAGTTGTGAGGGGTCGTGCTCTCAACTACAAATGTACAGCATGCGCTTGACTGTCGTAGCTCAATCGCTTACAATCTCACATCCACCTTGAGGAAGATGGCAACAACTACTGAAGAGCTGCATATCGAGACCCTTCGCTTGGAGGACTCTATCGTGACGTTTGAGTCCTTCGACCTCCCAGCTTCGAACCAACGTATTCTCGGACCACCGCATCCCAAGAACACAGTTATCCCGCTTGCATTGCGACCCGCCAAGACCGACGCCAAGGCAACTCTCGACGATGTGGTAGAGACAATCAAAACTCTCCAAAGAAAAGGCGACATTTTGACGAAGAAACTCGCGAGGCATGGCACCCTGCTGTTTCGCAATCTGCCAATCCACAATGCAGAAGACTTCAGCAAATTCGCGCATGCTTTTGGCTATAAACCGCACGAGATTATTGGCATTGTAGTCGATAGACCACTACTTGCGCCAAATGTTGCGCCTGCCAACGAAGCGCCCAAGGAGGTGCTGATCTATAACCACAACGAGTCGCCACAAGTACCACATGCGCCCGAGTATATCTTTTTCTATGGCCACCATGCGCCTTCCAAGGGCGGAGAATCACCAATCTCTTCTTCATTGGAATTGTTCAACCGCGCACAGCAAGAGATCCCGGAATTTATTGCTGAACTAACGGAGAAGGGAATTCTGAGTAAAGTGACCTATCGAGTGGAGAAGCAGTATGAAGGAGGATCCACACTTAAGCAGGCCTTTGGCAAGGAAATTGAAGATGGTGACAACGAAGAGACAAAGCGACGCAAGATCGAGGCTCAGATTGCCCGCTACGGCAGAGGGGAGTATACAACATGGGAGTGGACTGATGATGGCATTGTCTTGACGCACCGGCTACCTGTTATCCGAACACAGCCTGGTACGAACCTGCCAACTCTTTTCACTGGGCTGGCAGCGTATTGGAAACGCACACAATTTGATGCTGAGGCGCGCAAGAAGGTAACACAACAGCTCTTTGGGGATGGGACGCCTATTCCTGAAAAGTATCTTGCACACTTGGCGAAGATCACGGATGAGATTCGGGTTTTGCATCGTTGGCAGGAAGGCGATGTGTTGGTTTACGATAACATCATTGCGCAACACGGCAGAGAACCCTGGCAAGGCGAGCAATCTGATCGAGTGATCATGGCAAGTCTATTCGATGGGGAAAGCGTGCCGGGAGCTTATGGATTCGGGGATTGGGCACAGGTTGTGCAAGCACTCGATTGAGCCATTATTTTTTGAAATAGAGACAGACAGGATCGGATGGTATATGATTCAGAGACGTTCTTATCTGGGGCCGATATCTCTATGGATCTACGAGTGCTCTAATTGTGTCGGTATTCGCAAATCACGCTTCTTTTGTTCCTTCACATCTACTTAAATCCGGGTTGTAGTAGCTATTCAGTCGCTTAATTATCGTCTTCCCAAACCAAGCTTTCACATCTTACGAAGTGTATCATCACCTCGGGAATAGCGAAATCAGCCAAGTAAATAGTGGATCTATTCCTAACACTACCTGGAAAAGAAAAACACAGATGGGATGACCTACGACCTCCTCGCGGAGTGCCTCGCTATAATTAACAATCCAGTCTATATGGACGACCACATCTATACTCGCAGGCCACGTAATCCCCATGCCTTAAATACCCCCTCCAAGAAACCAAAAGCACCATCAATAGATGCCTACGCGCCCAATGCTCTGCCTTCTTGGATGTCATCTCGAGGGAACCGCAAGAACGCAAGACCCGCCATCACATCTGATAGATATATAAAGATGTTATCGCGAAATATTTGGGTGGGAGCACTCTAAAAAAAGGCATTAGCCATACCCAGGGAGGATGAAGCAGTACAGGGGATGAGGTTGCCCCAGTAAACATCTATAAGTTTCAGGTATGGCTCATTTATACAATTGCTTGTTTGCTTTATGCTAACCAAAGAGTGATGTAACTACCATCTTCGCAATCACACAGTGGGATATCCCACCTGTACATTTAAAATAGAGCCCTGTGGTGCGGTTCTGATTTTTACTTTCTTTCCTTTCGCATCCAACTTAGCTCCATCAACGCTGATCCTTCCTACTTGTGAAGACTCCAGTCTTCAGCACACGGCAGCTTTATCATTTATCGCTCGTTCGTCGTTCCATCAACATGCCTCCCAAGAAATCACAAGGTAAAATACTTCCCAAAGACAAACCAAACTGATGGATTTTGATGCTCACAAGGTGTCCGCTATGCAGCGTTAATTCAGAACAGTTCAACTGGCATCGACCCTCCTCCTGCTACCAGTAGGTTTATCTGGAATTCTTTGAGGCAGGATTCTGATCTTTTACAAGAAAAGATAGGCCTTACGCCTGAGGGCAAGGTTGACCTAGCCCAAATCACTGCACAAGGTCCCCTCACGAGGCTAGTGCGACTTATTGCAGAGACATATTTCCCCTTCTCTCGGCCGCTGGACTGGATAAATGATTCACAGCATTTAATCAATGGAGTACAGATGCATGCAGCAATTGGACAGGAGATTGGACCGATCGCACCTGAAGGGGAAGAGTGTAGCCATTGTCGGCTTTACGGGGGCACCTTCAAGACATGTGTGGTATTCGTTTATAATCTGACTGGATTGCCCAAGGTGATGTACCATGGTGCTTGCATGAACTGCCGCATTGCCGGCCTCAAACCTTGTAGTTTCAGTGTGCCTTTCTCTCATGTGTTATTTTGTACGGTGGTGCTAATTGTGCTCAGATAAACACAACGGAGGAACACTCCCCATTTGGCTCCAGCAAGTTCTCGAAACTGTGCCACATCGCCCTGCTCCCTCGCTACAGGTATCAAACACCTGCACCAAGAAACGAAAGGCTATTGTTCGTTACCCCATGTAATCTCTAGTCCCACACCTGGACATATAATAAGTGGGTTGCTTGTTAACTATTCTGCAGGAACATTTCACCGATGCTCCTGCTCCCAAGGCCGGTAGAAAAGATGATGAGCCCGCTACCGACGCCTTTTCCCGGACAGGACCCCAATACGATGGTGTTTGGTATTCTTCACCTCTTGATGATCCCACCGTGGGTTCACGGAAGAACTACCACGAAAAACGTGTGGCTCTCCGTTCGTTGAAGTCTGCCAGGGATCGCATCGACCATGATATTGCGAAAGTCGCTAGATTCCTTACCGAGACTGGTCACGTCAATTCTTCTAGTGATGATGGGGGCGATTCTGATACCATGAATGTATTTGCTGGATTCAAGGCTATGAACGTGGAGACAGAGGATGTGCAGGAAGAGGATAAGAACAAGGATGAAAAGGAAGAAGAAAATAAGCGAGATGAGTAGGTGGAGCTCAAAGTTGGTACACGGGAATAAAATTGAGCAAAGAGAGCGTGGGAATAACAAGACACGAAGCGCAGAGATTCGGTAGCCTTAATAAATTGCTTAGGAGGATTACTTGTTGCTTTTCAATAAGTTCATGTTAAGTCATAGGTAAACACTGGAGACTTTTAATACGAATATTCTACATAGTTGGGGTATCTAGCAAGTCTGAAGATGCTATTAATGTCTGATTGCTGGATATATATATATATCACTGCGTATGAGCTTGCAGAACCGGGCCCCGTCATTTTCTAAGTGTCTACAACTTGAAATACCATAAACATGCGTTTCCATTGCCCATCTTTAAGTGTTTATATACTTTCCAAAAGAGATTATGCCTTGTGATTCTGCATAGCCACAGCTCGAAATGCCAAGCCACAAGTGGCCGGGCTAACCGGGCGCACATCCAGGGGAG
The DNA here is from genome assembly GCA_928213465.1 of Penicillium sclerotigenum. NCBI lineage: Eukaryota > Fungi > Ascomycota > Eurotiomycetes > Eurotiales > Aspergillaceae > Penicillium > Penicillium sclerotigenum. The sequence continues at coordinate 306,008 of CAKMRK010001053.1, read as the reverse complement.
TCAAACAGCCCAACGTCGCCTCTTCTGGTCACCATGGGATCTTCGTACTCCACAACATCTGAGGACGTCGACTTTGTTCGACATGAGGCTCCAGTATCCCACGAAGGAAACCAAACGTACTACCCAAGACACTCAGCAGATGCTGTCGCGAGCTTCAACGTTCTCCGACAAAAGCTGCCGTCTGAACTCGTCTTGGAGATTCTAGAATTCGCAGAGTATTGGGTGTTATCTGCCGTCCACAGAGAAGATAGCATGAATTATAATGAAAGCGACTGTCGTGCTCGAACCCCATATTTGACATCTGAGCCCATTCAAGGCGAGCGGTTTCCCGTTCAAGAGATCAAAATCAACATCTGGAGCCATGACCAAGGATGGAGCAGCTATCGTGAAGATCATGGGACATTCAGAAACTCTTGGACATGGTTCGATCTTGGTATTCAAAGACCACCTGGCCGAGATGATATCTCCAAAGATGAGAACCTACGTCTGGCGACCAATGTTCACGCTGGACGCGAAGCCATGAACCATCAGATTAAGTACCACAGGGACCAGAAACTCCGCTGGATGCAAAATCTTCAAGCGGGTGATCGGATTTCGATTGTGCCACGGGCGCGTTTCCCTGGCTGGAGGAATACCGTGGAAAAAGCGTCTATTGAGGTTTACACTAGTCCTGTTCTGTGATCATGTGCCTGTATTATACTCTATCGATCCTGAAGCAAGCATGTATAGTCTATCTCATACATAGCCGAGTGTACACACAGTTCTCGGTTCTTTTTGTGATCTAGCGATTTGTACCCGGATACAGAATAGCCGCTGCTTCTTCATAAACAGAAAACGATACCGCCGCTCAGAAGTAGCCGACCCAGTCGCATGTAACTACTCTTCCAAAACGCCCGAATCCCCTAGTTTGCGGATTGTACCGTAGGATACGAACCGGACTGCAGCTTTTGCTGTTGTTCCCTACGGAATTTGACCAGGGTAGTGTCCACTTTTGTTCGGCATGAATAGACCAACTATGACAAGAGTTGGGCAATCTGTGTACAGAGCACCAACACCTTCCTGTCTCGCAATAGGACTAAATGGATATGATGTCCGAATAGAACTGTCATTCAACAGTTGAACGTGTATTTTTGAATACTCAAATGGATACTGCGACAGTCAGTCACTGAGCAGTTGTATGAATTGGAAAAACTGACCGTTGTTGCTGCTTCCACTCCACCAGCAAATCCTCCGACCACGAGGAATACCCACTGGGGCATACGAAGCTAGACTTAAGCTAGTTGGAGTACACAAGCAGTCAGTGAGGAATGTATAGAAGGTAGAAGCCCTGCTCGCACTCATTGAGTGGATTGACTGCTTTCCAAGGAGATAGAAACTCACTTCGTAGAACTGCTTGTCTAAGCTGCAATAAGCTGTAGTAGACTCGACTCGACAAAGATACATACTGCGTAGGATTGCTGAGGTTTTAGGTTTGAATTATCTTCATATCTTCATATATTCATAGTAAGAGAACATGCGCCCCTACTCATCCCTGAAAGTATTACGTGAGACTCCGGACTGGTCACACCAATGTGATGAAATCTAAAACCGAGGGGAGCCGCCTTTCTCACACACCTACCTAAAGATGACCAGCCATTTTTTGTTCCTCAAAACTTCAATCAAATCATGACTGCACCAGGCTCTGAGTCAGAGTTGCGGTCACAGCCACTTAGGTACATATGCGGGGGCTGAAGTGAAGTGATATTTCGGCATATATCATGGTCTCATATGGAGTACACACTCTCTTCGAGTGTGAGGCTGAGTTTCACTTTGCAGGACACGACATGCTCTCAGGGCCATGGATCTGGTGTAGGTATATAATCTGTCTACTCTCAGGAACATGAAGTGAGCCTACTTTCAAGCATCACAATGGCCAGCCCCTATCTCGCATGGAGCCAGCTTTGTCTAGCCGTACTTTCCATCGCAACTGTGGTTTGTGGGCTCTCAATAGCAAATCACACAAATTCCCCTGCATGTCGTTGCATGCCACAAGATCCCTGCTGGCCTGAAGATTACACATGGGCACTATTTAACAAAACAGTGGATGGGAAGTTGATTGCGACAGTCCCAATTGCCAGCGTCTGTCACTTGGACTCGTTCACACCGTACGATCAATCACAATGCGCACAACTCCGGTCCAATTGGGGATTCCCCGCAACGCACTATGAAAGCTCCTCGTCAATTATGGCGACCAGATTTACAAATCTGAGTTGCAATCCCTTCTCGTCGATAACCTCACCTTGCACGATCGGGAACTATGTCCGGTACGCCGTGAATGCGACAGACGCCGCACATGTCCAGAAAACAATTTATTTCGCAGATCGTCACAATATCCGACTTGTCATTCGCAATACTGGACATGACCTACTTGGGAAGTCCACTGGAGCTGGAGGGCTGGCGATCTGGATGCATTACATGAAAGATATTTCTATCATGGACTACACCTCGTCACACTATGCCGGGAAAGCAATGAAGATGGAAGCCGGGGTTCAATCCTTTGAAGCCAGCGATGCTGCATATAAAGCTGGACTCGTTGTCGTGGGCGGCAACTGTCCAACAGTCGGACTGGCAGGGGGATATTCGCAAGGCGGCGGACATGGTCAACTGGTGTCTCATGTGGGGCTCGCCGCTGATCAGGTTCTGGAATGGGAGGTGATTCTCGCCAATGGAAAGCTGGTGACCGCGTCGCCAACAGAATATCCAGATCTCTACTGGGCACTGTCTGGCGGAGGTGGAGGGACTTATGGCGTTGTTGTGTCGATGACGAGCAAGGCTTACCCTGAGATGCCGACGGCGTCTGGTAACCTTTCATTCTCCGATACGGGTATATCACGAGATAAATTCTTTGCAGCAGTTGCCACGTTCATGTCGATTCTTCCCTCGATTGGAGATGCCGGAGGTGCAAGTATTTGGTGGTTAACAAATACTACCCTGTCAACGACACCAACTACCATTCCGGGTGGCACAGCGACGCTTTTCAATTCTCTTTTTGCTCCTTTAGTAGCCTTCCTTGAACAAAACAACATACAGTACAGTAAGTAAAAGATGATACAAAGCTGGAGCGAAACTGACAAGGGGTGAACAGCATATTATGGGAATGATTTCCCTACATACCACGACGCCTACAAGACGATGAGTCCACCAGACAACATAACCGATCAACTCGCCGGTGGTCGCCTGATTCCAAGGTTTGTAGTCGAAGACAACTTGGAAGATCTAACAATTACCTTCCGTCATATTGTAGAAAGAAATGCAGGGTTTCTCATTTCGGGAGTTATGGTCAACTCATCTCGAGCGGTGTATCCTGACAACAGTGTCAACCCAGCCTGGCGAGACGCATTGATGGATGTTGTAATTGGAGTGTATGTCCTTCCCAATATTTTCTGTCGCGGCTATATAAGCTTTTGCTAATCTTAGTCCAGGCTGTTTGACTATACTGGCTGGGATAGCAATATCGCTCCCCAGCGGCTCATTACCGATGTTCTTATGCCCACACTTGAAGAGCTGACACCTGGAAGTGGGGCTTATTTGAATGAAGCCGATCCAAATCAAAAGGACTGGCAGCAGGCATTCTATGGAAATAATTATGACAAGTTGCTAGAGATTAAGAGAAAGTATGATCCTCACAATAGGTTCTACGCTTTCAAGGCTGTGGGTAGTGAGGCGTGGACAGTGACTGACAATGGGCGACTATGTAAAACGCAAGATTATCAGAGGGGATGATAGCGTAGGAGAAATATGAGGAAGAAGTAGGAGATACTATTGCATGTAGTTTGTGCCTATCTGTGAACTTTGAGCTTAACTGGATGAGTGCATACTTGTGGTTCAGCCTGATGACCGTCGATGAATAACCTGCCGTCCCTTAGGAGTGTCATTTCAGAAGCAATTTGGTCGTCATCTCCCGAAACTTAAACATATGAATCACAGAGACCACCATCCTTTCTCAATGATCGTCGCTGCAAGTCCCTTCAGCGCTGGCCAAAGTGCACTGATCTCAGCTGCTGCATCAGCTGGAACTGGTCCGGCCTTCCGGGCATCGATGTAGTCTTGAAGCTGCTTCAAAGTGCTCGGTCCAATGACAATCCGGTCAGGGTCCTTGAGATCGGAATGGAAAAGCAACCAGCGCAGGGCGCATTGGGCGCCCGTAGTCCCAAGCCTTTTTCCAATATTGTCCAAGGCGCGCATCGCTTGGTGATAGAGGGGCTGATCATACCACATGCGGTAAACTGCACCGAGCATGTTGCCCTCTCCGACTTCGAAACGGGTACCCTCCAACTGTTCAGGCGATGGAGAATAAGAGAGCTTTCCAGTGAGGAATCCACCCGCCAATGGCGAGGTTGCCTCGAAGTCAATGCCAAACTCGCGAAGTATGGGGAAAAGCTCATCCTCGTAGCCTCGGCAGAAGACGTTGTACTGGCCTTGGTAGACGGAAGGCATAACCAGGTTTTCCTCCACTGCGACTTCCATCCAGGCACGGATTGCAGATGGACTGTAGTTGGAGAGACCCAACCTATCAAAGTACCCTTGACGATAGTAATGGTCAAAGTGTGCTGCTTGTAGAGGAATCGGGGTCTTGCGGTCCGGGGCATGAGCGTAAAGAGTGTGGATCTAGCAGTTGCCATATTATTAGCCTTATACAAATAGCCAGTATGTGTCTTTTACTCACCTTCTTGACCTGAAGTCGCTCCAAGCTGGCCTTGATAGAGGCTCCCATGTTTTTGAAGGACAAAGACTCATCACCGATGAATAAAACCTTTGTGTCGATGACTGCATTCTCTGGCTTCTTTTTACCGAGTAGCTCCTCGGATTTACCAGGGTTTGTGGCGGGATACAGGGCAGCTGTGTCAAATTGATGAATTCCAGCCTCCGTAAGACTGTTCATCAGGTGGTCGACATTGTCAGCCGTCCAAGCCACACCAAATCCTTGGGCGCCGAATACATAGTGAGGGGTATCCATGGCTGAATGAAAGCAGACACTTGAGAGATGGAAAAGGTTGAAAAGGTTGGAGAGACAAAAAAGAAATAAGCAAGTGGAAAGGGAATATGGTTGAGCTTGAACGGAAGGCGCGCGTTGCACAAACCTCTTCACTTTCCCATTTGTCAAACCTTGGATGCCTTGGATTGGAGTGTAACTCATATTTGCTCCTTATATATTTTGAAGAAAGATTTATTTTTTTGGTTATCACTTAATCTGTTTGCGGCTTTCAGCTAGAACCTGGTCTCCAAACCCTTCAATCTTCGCAGCAAGCTCATTGGTCCAGCTAAGGTGCGGCGAGTGACCGCAGGGTGCACGATAGACCGTAAATGGCTTACTCTGACTTGCTGCCATCCCTTCTTGATACTCCTTAGGCAATGTAAGGTCCTTTTCTAACACAACATAGGCGCACGGGAGCACGCCATAAGGATTGTGAGTCAAGGGACTATTCATAACGGGGGCTGCTGTCAACGTGGATGCCCACTTCTTTCCGGTCGCCGTATCCAGGTCGTTGAAGAGGTATTTCTCAGGGTCAACCATGGTTCCGAGGCCATTGACACCATATTTCTGTTACTAAGGGTCAGTATCTACAAATATAGGGTCGTTCACAGATCAACTCACATGGAATCGCATAAATGGAGGCACAACAACTTTGCCGTCCGGGGGCTGAAAGAATGAGTGGACTGATTGGCCCTGCGGAATAATGAATGCCCCGATGAAGAAGATCCCAATAACACCACCGGTCTTTCCTTCCTTTGTGCGGACGGGAGCTTGGCGAGAAGGTTGTGCAGCCTCAGCGGCGACCCAACCACCAGAAGAGTGTCCTGCGAGGAGTACTGACTTTCCCTGTGCAATCAATTTGTCAAGTAGCAGCCCAATCTCTGCCGCATCATCTGCAGGGAGTGGATAGCCCCCTGGGGGAGCCTTGCGATCAAAATCAGGGTTGTTGGGATTTCCCACATTGAGCTGACTGAGATCACAAGTGGGTCGTTGGGGACAATACGTTTCGATCCCCTTCGCAGTCAACACATCCACAAGGGCTTGATATGGGGCAGGGGTGTGGTAGGAGCCATGGCAGAGCACAACGGCAAAGGACTTGGAAACCATGGTGAGTTGTTGAAGGGGGAAGAGTAGAGGTGTCAAGGAATGTGAAGGTTCCCCGCACGTGGTCTGGCAGCCTTATATTACGTTGATGCCTAACAACAAAGGAAAATACTTGAATGAGACTATAACTATACGCTCAGACTGTTATGTTTTGAGGGACAGATCTAATTCAATTGGTTTATCTCTTTCGATTAACTAAACGAGCAATACAAACGGCTCGGACTCAAGGTGATACAAATCTGACATACATTACGGAGCATAAGCATACACATCCTCGTCGGGTTTTGGAAGTAGTCAAAAATAAAAGTCCTAGTTCCTAACTGTGGAGCCGTGTAGCCGTGTAGATCTCCCGGCAAAAAGGGGCATGCATCTCATATTCTTGCCCATTCCACCCCCTGAACACAAGACTGTCTGCTTTTCAAACGGTAGAAGTCTCAGATACTCGAGGGAGTACATTCAGACTATGAATGTCAAGGTCGCGCGTCACTAAAATGCCTGTCTCTGGAGCTTCATTTTCATCCCCGGCCCTAGCATGTGCTGTGGGGGCACCCACCGGGTCCACTTCCTTTGTATGGCTTCGTTCTTCGCCATCGTTGTGACTGCGATCAAGTGTGGAAAGGAGAGAATCAAATTTTGCCGGACGACGGCGTAGTCGAGCTGACCCAATTGTGGGCAAATCGCGTGGTGGCGCTGGGCGTGCTTTTCGCCCGCGAAACAATAGAGGCCCAAATGTTGGAACACAGGCCACCAAGATTCCTGCTGTCATCTCTGCCATAATAAAAATAGAGGAGTCCCTGAGGCAGTAGATTAGGTCGTCAGCTGGACACAACTTGGTCTGAATAATGCGGCCCAGATTGATACCGGCCGTTCTACTAGCGGTCAGCAACTGAATGTGGAACGGGACTGAGACTGAGACTGAGCTCGTGGCCCACTTACAGGATCCCTATTGCAAACGATGCAGTGACACCGGTCTTTTTGCGACTCGACATTTGTAGTCGCCAGACAATAGGGAGCGGTAGCAACACAACCCCCAAATCAATCCCCATGTTGAACCCCGCAGATGCATACTGTATCTTCAAGATATCCCCGCAACTCCCTGGAATGGTGTGGTCCCAGTTATAGGCGATTGGGCGACAGAGCAAAGCGATGGTCAGGATTGCAGATACCCAGTATAGGAAGACAAGACAACCCACAACGGTTGCACACCAGAAGAACTTCTGATTCCCTGGAAAGATCTCTATATATAAAAGGAGTATGGCAAGTCGAAAGCAGACTGTCGAGGTTGCCCACATCCACTCTGAAGCCCAGAAGATCTGACTAGGTTAATACCTCGCATAAACGTCCAAGGAGATATTGTATACCTTTAATGCGCTAACCAGCTCTCCTGGGTTGCGTACGGCCATTATCGCCGTATGTCCGCCATAACCAGCTGTGGTAGCTCCTAACGTGGAACTTTAGCTCTGTTCGTCGCATGGTGAGTTGATCGGACCAACTTACCAATCAGCATGTCCACCACATAGCCTGTCAATAGCACCTGGCAGTATCATCAGTGGTATGAAGAGCTCGGCGCCTAGCCAAACCTACCAATGAGAAGAAAACAAGATAATCATGTGTCTTCAAACTTCGACGTCGTATATGTGTAGAAACAACTCGAATTGCAACAGCTATCGCTGCAATGAAGAAAAATATTAGGCTCCACACTATAAGAACGGGAGACCGATGATTGAAGTGAATCATCTTTGAGATGGAAGTCAGCAATTATTATGCTGACAGTATAGAACAGAGTTGTTCGCCGGTATATAGTATGTAGCTTAATAGCAGAAGTGGTGGGCAGAGAGGAACAGAAGCACAATCTACAAACCCAAGAGGCATCGTTTCAACTCATCTGTTATGGTTGTTCAATATAGAGGACAGCATATGCAAATAGTGTCTGATACGGAAAGTGCCCATGAACACAGCAACCTTCACTTCGTGCAACGTGAAAACCTGACTTCAACTTTATCCAATTCGCACGTCAGCAGAGTTCAGCTGGGAAAATACCGAAGTGAGACTCTGGTGACTGTAGTGAAGGTAAAACCTTCAAGGTTGTTTTGAGGCAGAGATTATACTGACAGGGTCATTTACAACGAAGTTCACACTCTTTCCATCAACCCGCTGCAGCCAGCATCCCCTCTCTATCTGTACAATCCACGAGACTTTGATCTTCATTTGTTTCAATAGAAGTACATCGTCGAAAATGTCTTTCTTTAGGGATACATACGCGGAGAATATGCAGCGAGATTCCACCGAAGCCCAAAGGTAAGAACTCACCAACAGCCAATGAAATCACCAAGTACTAACATTACCTCGATAGACTCGACGAACAATTCGATCTCCTCACTGAGTAAGAACACCCTGCCAAGTCCTGTGTTGCGAAGCAGCCCACAAGCAAACCATACTGATGCATGCTTACACAGGAACATTGGGTACCTGCTGCACCCATCCGTTCGAGACAAAATGCATGCCCACGCACGAGTTGCTGACATCGCCACCGGTACTGCAGCCTTCCTGCGCGACCTCGCCCATAACTGGCCCGATGCAATCTTACACGGCTATGACATATCAAGTTCGCTCTATCCACCCCCCCGAACCCTTCCTAAGAACGTCACTCTACATCTTCTCGACGCTCGTAAAGATGTCCCCGTCAGTCTCTACGGGCAGTATGATATTGTGCACGTTCGACTGATTGGGGCCGGTCTAGGATCCTCCGAATGGCCGAGGGTTGTTCGCAATCTTGCTAAGCTTCTAAAGCCTGGCGGTGCTATGCAATGGGAAGAGTGCGACTTTACCAACGTTCGCCACCTCCCCGGTAGGCCTGATTCTACAACCCACGCTGCTAGTGCTATAGGATTGATGTTCCAGACTGCCATGAAACCGTGCTTCCAGTATGGCTGGAATCGATTGGCGACGGACATGCGCGCTGCGGGTCTTGTAAATGTCCATACTGAGGCTGTTTCTGCGGATCGGGTGTATGATACCCGCGCGCGTTTGACTGCAAATGGGATGAGGGCTATGTTTGCATGGGCGCGCCTCCATTCCGCAAGAGGGTCACAGGGGGCACTGCCCTTACGGCGAATTGAGGATCTGGAGCGGAAGGCTTATGCGGATGTTCAATCTGGCTGTTACGTTACATTTGACATCCACGTTGCCTGGGGATTTCGGCCCCAAGAGAAAGAGTGAACAGGCATCGTCTGCAAATTGTCCCTAGTTCAACACTTCTCGCGTGGGATTTCAAAAAAAAACTCAATCGAAATCAATCAAATTATTATTACTGATATTACCTTCACAGTCGGCCCAATATCACTTCGTATTTCCTATACCCTACTTTCAAACACAAGCCAACAAGCACCAGGTTGCGCAGTTAACTGGTCCTTCATATCCCGTTCCACAGCCTCGCCATTATTCTCACCAGGTGCAAATTTGATCCGATAATGGAACACCAAGGCAGCAGTTACCAGACGGATTTGTGCAAGAGCTAAATGACGGCCAACACAGCTCGTGCGCCCTGTTGAAACAAAGACTCAGAATACGAGCCTCTTGTTATCCCTGTGCAACCCAGCTGGCCACATGGGAGATCTGACCACACGGGTCAATGGTAGGGTTGTAGCTTACCGACGCCAAAAGGAGCAAATGCCCTTTTATCCTTGATCAACTCCGGTTGGCTGTACCACCTCTCGGGAATGAACTCATTGGGGTTGACATATGCCGTCTCAACTGGAGATCCAATTTAGTATTTCGGACTGAAAAAAGATAAGGGGTTCCTCACTTCGACCAATTGTGTAGCGCGGTGCACATATTTTGGTATTTCCCGGGATAAACGTGCCATCTATCAGTAGTCCTTGTGGTGGAGTCACTCGGGAGCTGAAGGTTAATACTGCTGGAAGCAGTCGCATTGATTCGTTTATTGTCCCTGTCAGATGTGGCAACGTGGCCAGGGCAGCCGGACTTTCTCTGTCAACCCCTTTAATCTCTTCATATATCCTCTCAGCATGCATTGGATAGCGAGCGAGGAAATAGAAGAGAAGGGTTAGACTGGGGGCAGTAGTATCGCTACAATTGTCAGTCCATTGCTTCACAATGTCCATCCATACTGACCTTCCAGCTACAACTAGTGTTGCAGTATCGCCGCTCAACCACCGCGCCCGCGTGGGATCTGATCCGTGTTTGACATGCTCCTCAATAAACCAAGATGCGATATCGCGATCAGGGAGTGTTTTCTATCTCTGTTAGCCAGGAGATCGATTTCCCATTCGGCTTTTGATACCTTCATTCGGCGAGCCATGCATTGATCACAAAATTCGAGCATATGAAACCAGTGCCGGACCTTCCATACCGAAGGAATAAATGCAAACCCCAGTCTCGGGATCCATATCGCAGGACTGAATGGGCCCAACAACGTGAGCGCCGAGCGCAGCATGGCTATCGACGAGTGCCACCTCCTGTTCCTCATCATGCCGAAATCCTCGCTGAAGGCAAAAGAACCCATCGAGTCAAAAGCGAAGAAATACATCAGGTCATTTATGAGAACAGGGCGTGATTGTCCCAAATCAACCAGGCTTTGCAGTGTTCGTACCTTTTCCACCACCCGCCGATGATACTGGAGCAATGCTGGATGATCTTGTCAGTCTTCGATATGTTGCGGATAATTGAGTTCCCCAGACCTTTTCTGCTCAGTGCTTGCTCCCACATCTTCCGACGTTCATTATGCAAGTGTCGGTCGCGAGTGAAGATTGAGGATATCCGAGGATATAGAAGGTCGTACCAGTCAGAGCGCGTGTTGCGATTGTCAGGACCGTCCATGGCCTCGTAGGCCGCGGGGTGGAATATGGTAATTTCGGCGGGACCTAAGGATTCAATCCCACTGTTCTCGGGGTGTCTTACTTTGGTAGTGATATATATATATCTTACCGGTTCGTACAAAGTCTCCATATTTTTCGTACCAGCCCTGCAAGATGAGATGGCCGCGAGAGTCCCGACATTTCCACACGTGCCATAACTTGGTCGCTGCAGCTAATTTTGGGCCAGGGAAGTGTTTCAATCGATGAAACAGAAGTCGATATGCTGCAATGCTTGTGAATAGCGATAAGAGGTAGCATGTCGCCAAATATATTGTCTGAACCAAGCTGGGTTGGGTGCCTCCTCGACCAAACACATGCTTTGCATATAACAGACTAGCAGAAAGAAGATGCAGCACAACGACCCTAGGGCCCTTCAGATGCCATTCTCCGTGAATAAAGACCACTTGATGGGCCAGTAGCCCAGCAATAATTGCAACTGCCGCTGGGCCTAGCATGATTGTGATCAAACCGAGTATTTTGGAGCTGTAGCAATAGCTATTTCGAGCACTCAAAGTGGGACGAGACCTATAGCGGCTCTAATCTGGGCTCTTTGTATCATAAGCGTCACAGTGAAAGAAAAACTGCAAGACAATGTTGGACAACACTTGTTGCTCGCAACCATCGGAGGATATGACCTCAGAGTCAGCTTTTTTGGGATACCTTAGCCTGATGTGTCGATCGTTTGCTCCAACCACTGCTCAACTATTTAGCATAGGTTTGGCACCTTGTCCGAGACATTCAAATGCCTACGACGTTGGGTTTCTTATTTTCCTCCCATTTGACCATTCCTTCCTCATCCATTCATAAAGATCCGTCCAGAACGCTTAAATTCAACCGCCTGTGATATAAACACCTGATTTCCAATACCATATATCATCAACCTCGATTGGACGATCAATATTCGTCAGTCATGAGCCGACGTCTCTCAACTGTCCAAAGCGCATTGAACTCTCTGTGGTACCACTCATATACCCTTTGGCTGTTTGTATTCAGCGATTTTAAAACCATTGTGGCACCAAGTACCATTTTCGGAATCACAAACGCCTGGGCCGCGTCAAAATACGACCCGTATGTTCCAGGAGCTCTGTCTCCTCCTCAAACCATCAGCGATTGTCAGAAGTCAATGAGAAGGGTTCTCGGGGCATTATCATGGCTCCTGGTGAACTTAATTCCATTTGCCATCAACAACCAACGGGGCGAAAGAGCCATTGCCGAAGACGGTTTGAACAAGCCATGGCGCCCGTTTCCCTGCGGCCGGATTTCTCCTAAGTGGGGCATGCGAGTCATGGTCATTCTATATATATTCGCTCCGATATATAGTTTTGTATTCAGTGGTGGAGCCAGACATTCTGTGGCTTTGATATGGTTAGGGGTGTGGTACAATAACTGGGGTGGCGCGGACAAGGACCCGGTCATTCGAAACATTATCAATGGACTAGGGTATACCTGTTTCGCATCGGGGGCGATGGAAGTGGCCTTGGGCGGCTCTTTGCTTTCTCTCTACCCACTTGGCTGGTTGGGACGGTGGCTTCTTGTCATCATTGGGATTGTTTTCTCCACTGTCCAATTGCAGGACATGTCCGATCAACCCGGCGATGCTAAACGCGGTCGGCGAACGGTGCCTCTGGTATGGGGCGATACTGCGGCACGATGGACTATTGCCATACCCATGCTCTGTTGGGGAATATGGTGTCCGATATTCTGGGGTGTTTCGTCTCTTTGGTTCACCATCAGCATGGCGTTGGCTTCCTTGGTGGCCTTGAGGACGCTGATGGTTCGTTCTGTTCAAGGGGATAAACGGACATTTCGACTTTGGAATTGTTGGATTGCCGTGATTTATATGCTGCCCCTTTTTTCTGGGGGTGACTCTCTTCATGGCAGACTTTCAAGTAATGTTGGGTAAGAGGAATGAACATGAGCCTATTACTACTCTATTGACATCTATGCCTACATAGTGTGTCTAGCTAAATACCCCCTGTGTCAGATAATCAATTATAATCTTCTGGACATATTTCTCACATCTCATATCCATAAAGATAATCTGTCTGTATATTCGGTGATAAGAATGCTCTAATTCCGAGATGATCTTAACCCCGTTAATCTCCCGCCAGGCAGTCGACCATGACACACTTGCTATTCTCTACTTAAGGGCATTTTCTCTCCATATAATTTGGGATTCTGTTTGAGGGATATCATAACTTAGAACATTCACTAATCATGGGATTCCTTTACTCTCAATTCTTCGTTACTCCCATATATCCAACACAGTCTTTCGCAGATCAGACGGTACTGATCACTGGCGCCAATGTCGGGTTAGGGCTGGAAGCTGCACGTCACATCACGCGACTAGGCGCAGCACGAGTGATTCTTGGTGTTCGAAATGTGGCTGCAGGGAAAGAAGCAAAAGAGAACATCGAGAAGTCTACAGGCCGCACGGGGGTGTGTGAAGTGTGGGAGGTCGATCTAGCTTCCAACGCCTCAGTCCTTGCCTTTGGGGAGCGCATCTCCAAGCTCCCCAAGCTCGACGTGGCCATCCTCAATGCAGCAATCGCCACAGGAGAGTTCAGCATTGCCGAGGGCTATGAGCGCAGTGTCACTGTCAATGTCATCAACACTCTATTCCTCGGTCTTCTCATCCTACCAACCCTGAAAGCCACACGACAAAAGAACCCATCACGTACGCCCCGACTTGCCTTCGTTGTGAGCGGGGTACATGCACAAGTGGATTTTACAGAATGGGTGGAAGACGAACCAATGAAGGTAGTCAGTGACCAAACTAAAGCCAAAATGGGCGAGCGGTACCCATTATCGAAGTTGCTCCAGGTGCTGCTTGTGCAAGAACTAGCAGGCCGGGTGCGTGGATCAGAGGTGATCATTAACATGATCAACCCGGGTCTCTGCCACTCACAGCTAGGGCGAGAGGCTGGCTTCAGCTTCAAACTGATGAAAATGGTATTGGCGCGATCCACGGAGGTTGGATCTCGAACGCTGGTGGCGGGCGCTATAGCTGGACTCGACAGCCATGGTGCATATATGAGAGATGGATATGTGGATAACACTATGCTTTCACCATTTGTGCGTAGTGATGAGGGACGCCAAGCCCGTGAGAAACTATGGGCTGAGTTGTCGTCGATCCTCGAGGGTGTTCATCCTGGGGTTATGCAGAATGTCTGATGTGGTGGGATTTGGAATTTCTTTCATGTAATTTGAGTCAATTAAATGAATATAATGTATGAGACCAGGCTAGATGTGCTAATTCAATTCCTTCTCACCTAATATCTTACGGAGTACATTGACTCCATCTGCAGCTGACTCTTTGTACTACTGCTACTCCAGACCGAACCATTTAGAGGGTCAAAATACAAACGCAGATCGGGGTTGATTTTAGGTATCGGATTGGCCAGACTGGGTTTCTAACCCTTTTCTTTTTTTTGACGTCTACCTCGTTTTGGACCTATCTCATTCCCAAAGAGCCACAAAACCCCCGGCAGCAATTGCCCGCCCTGTTGGCTCGGATGCTCAGCCCATTTCCCAATACAATCACCTCTCACATTCGAGCAAACACTCCGCGAGCACGAAATGCTGGAAATGTATGGAGTACATCTTACGAGCTTCCAAACTTGCCGAACTATGACTATGATTTGCCCAATTGATGCCCGTGGCGTCAATAACGAGGCCTTATTGACTGCTCACTGGGTTCAACAAAGAGATCGGTGCCAAGGAACATGTTTACAATGAGACAGCTTCTGCATGTCTGTTCCCTGTGCAAGTTGCCGTACATTTAGCCCAGGAAAATCCCTAGTCCTCGACTGTGATAGTTTATTTCTCCGCACTTATTACAGTTCATCGTTCATCGTTCATCTTCAATCATGGCGCCTGTCCTGTTAGAACCCACAATTGTTGTCTCCCAGCCCAGTACTGCTCTATTGAAGGTAGCAGTCAATGGTGATGTTGCAAATGGAGTCGACCTTACCCTGAAGGCACGTCCTTGGCGACTCCTGCACCTCGCCGATACCCTTGACCCTCCCCCGCCCACCCAAGAGGAACATCCGGATATTCATATCCAGCGACTACTCCAATTAGCCTGGGTGACCACGATCAGAGCATTTTCCTGCTCAACAACCATATATATTGGTGAAGAGTATCTAAAGGGTCAATGCTACGTAGGTGAGGTAGCTCATGGCTACTCGAAGCCGACCGTTCAGATCCACGTGGATCCTCATGATACCGTGAGAGATCTCTTCCGCGAGAGTATTGAAGCATTGGGTCCATTATCCCAAATCGGGGTTACGGAGAACGTTCAGAACGGCCAGGTCGTCGAGCATCCTGGCTTCAATGTGACAATCATCTACCAGAAGCAACCGGCGGAGCGCATCCTGTCTAGTCAGAATGCATGCGTCGGGCATTGCCAGGTCTGCTGTGGCATACCGGCGAAAGAGCCATCGGAGGTGAACCCGATACTCACAGGTCTCTGCCTTTCAATCTCCCAAACCTCCGACGATAGGTTACACGCCCGATTGGATGTTGGAAACACTGGTATTGGACTGCCATTGGCTACGAGCCTCTTGAACAGCTTTAACCAGGCCCTCTCATCAATTGATGGATCATCCACACAGAGCATTGGTAGCCTCGAGTTGTGCTCGGCGCAAGATCGGGATCAGATCGCCCAATTCACTGAAATCATTGGCCCTGCTAATGATGCCCTGCTACATGACCTTTGTTTACGACACGCGAAAACAACCCCCGATGCTCCCGCCGTTCGCTCTTGGGATGGGGATCTAACATATCGCCAACTCGACGAATTGAGTTCTCGCTTGGCACATTGGCTAGTGGGACAAGGCGTTGGACCAAATATCTATGTGGCTTGCGCCTTCTACAAATCCACCTGGGCTATTGTGGCCCGACTAGCCGTCCTCATGGCTGGCGGTGCATACATCTGCGTTGATGGCAGTGATCCACCACCATACCTTGCATCTGTACTTGAACGCACCCAGATAAAGATCATGCTCACTTCAGCCGGGTACAAGGAAAGATTTGCCGATCGGGTCGAAACTCTTTTCGAGGTTAGCGATGCTTCCGTTTCCTGTTTGCCATTGTTGACTTCGGTCCCATGTTCGACCGTCACACCCACCGACCCTTGTGTTGTGCTCTTCACATCTGGCAGCACGGGAAAACCAAAGGGTATTATCCAAGAGCACCGTAGCTATGCCTCCGCGTTGACAGATTACATCCGAGTCATGGACATGGGACCACATAGCCGGATGTTCCAATTCGATTCGTACACCTTCGACATCAGCAACAACGACTTCCTGGCTCCTCTCATCGCCGGTGGATGCTGCTGTGTCCCCACTAAATCTCTGACGATGGACTCCCTAATGAATGACATGAACGATCTGGAAGGGAACATCATGTTCATAACACCCTCGGTTGCTATCGACATGGAACCAGAGCGCGTCCCCACGCTGAAGATGATGTGCATCGGCGGCGAGCCAGTCTCAGACGCGGTGCTGGCGAAATGGCTGAACTGCGTGCAGGTTGTGAACCAATACGGCATGGGCGAGATAGCGTCTCTCTGCGCATATAACCGCAACCTCCAGCTGGGTCGTGGGTCAGTGGTCGGTCGTCCTGCTACCGGGGCGATCTGGATCGTCAATCCCGATAACCCCGACCAACTAATGCCTGTTGGAGCCGTAGGCGAACTCCTCATCGAAGGCCCCCATCTTTCTAAGGGATATCTAGATCACGTCTCTGGCAAATCGGAGAACTTCCTTGCTGCACCGCCAGTGTGGATGGCCCAGCTGCACGCCGATAGGCCAAATAACCGTCTCTATCGTTCCGGAGATCTAGGCCGGTACAACCATGATGGAACAATCGAGCTAATGGGCCGCAAAGATAGCATGCTCAAGCTCGACGGAGCGCGTGTCGAAGCAGGTCAAGTGGAGTATGTTCTCCGGCGCAACCTGTCCACCGGAGATGCTGCTGTCGTGGATGTTCTCGGCGCTATCGACGGCCAAAGTGACCCCATTCTTGCCGTATTCTTATACTTGGCAAATAACCCGATGAATACGGAGAGCGGTCCGGTTGAAGAAATGGAGTTCCGGCCGATTAGCGAGAGACACGCTGTGCATGCCCTCACCCAGTCGCTGAGTAGGGCGGTCCGCCAGAGTTTGCCGAAGTACTATGTTCCTGCGCTGTATATCCTTATTGATAGAGTCCCGCGTACCAAGTCCAAAAAGACAGATCGAAGAAAACTTCATATGTTGGGACAAGCTTATTACATGGAGCATCGGGATCAGCTGGAGGGGATTACTGTTTGGCTAGATTGGAGTCAGCTATGAACAGGGCTGCTCCAATCTTGGATTAAGTGGACCGTTGGCCATTTGATATATTTTGAGCATTAATGTGGGAGAATATTGTATCCAAATCAAAACAAGGACATGTATGTATGTTTGGATGTTTATTGTCAGATCCGATGACCTTGAAAGATCAAACGGAATATTTGAACACGACGGGCCTTAACATCAATCAATATACAACGATCAGATTGCCTTTTGCCCTCCACTTCCATACATCGCAGCATAACCAAAATTTGTTCAACAAGTTCGTATTCCCGTGATTCTATTCGTGCTCGAACGATATATGTTAGATAACATTTGCCTGGACTTGAATATCAAAATATGTCGTTCACACGACACCATTTCTCGTCCGGCCCACACGGGGTGGAAATTGGATGTAGGCGAGAGGTCTGCGCTCTTGGCGCGAAGTCCATCCTCGCCCATGATGCTCTTCATTTCAAATAAAGAATTTTCGAAATCAGATTCGACCCACATCCCGTCCGGACTCGTCTCATCGCCTGATACGAGAAATTCAAACTAGAATCCCCGGGGGTGAGGAATGCGGATGGTCGCGGCGGGCACAATGACGGCTCCCCCCGGTGTAGAGCGACTCACTCTAGATGAAACAGTGAAACAATAATGCATCACGGCCAGCTCTCATCGATCATACGACCAAGCCCGGGGCACCGACGGGAAGAAAGCATGCTTCATATCCCGAAACGCTACATCCTCGTTCATCATGGCAGAAGGACCAATGGCAAAGTCAGCCTGAGGGTCAACGGGCAGCCAATTTGACGTCATGCGGGTACTCCCATCCGGCATCTCGAGGGGTGTAAGACACTCCTCGTCCATTATTCGTGACTGTCGACGGTGTGGGGAGCTGAGACTGTGGGTCTGCCTATGAGCCTGATATTGGGCATCTAATACCGAGGCCCCGAAGTTCGACGGCCCGAAATCGAATTGCATGTATTGGGCATCATCGTGCTCGGCTTCCCCTTCCCATCCGCTTGAAGAAGCGTAGCTTGGTTCCGGGGATGTGTGGGCATCGGAGGCCGGAGATCCGGGCAAAGGGAAGGCAAGGGTATTCGGGGTGGGGGTCATGAACAGGGCCCTTTGTGCTGCAAGCTGGAGATCTGCGCGGGGATTGCTCGGGGGATTCTCGGGGGTTTGGAAGGGGGTTGATTGGCGGAGTAAGAAACTATCACATGTTAGTTACTTGGTCTCACATGCGCTTTTTTTTCCCCCATGGTCTTGTGTCGTCATTTTGGGGGTCTCTGGAGAAAAGGGCACGGGTTGTAATTTAGTAACTTACCTTGTGGTATCGGGTTTCTTTCCTCTACGGGTCTCTCTAACTAGACCGGCGTCATACCACATTTGCGGATATGGTTGAGATCTGGTCGATTTCACCGGGTATTCATTGACCCAGTTGAACTGCTCGGCAGTCCAGGATGGGTCCAATTCCTCCTGCATCGGTAGAGGAAAGTCGCCGGCGATGAAAGGGTGTGGGCTGAGTTCATCGTGTTGTCCCATTTGTGAATCAATGAGACTGAGACTATCCATGGGCCAGGATGTAATGTCGTAGGGGAACTGAACTTCGTTCATGGTGACTGTGCTGTATTCGCAGGCTCAAATGACGATGACGCAAGTATAGGGAGCAAGGCACAAGTCAAGGAGTAAAGCTCTAGTTGGAGTTGAGGTTGAAATCGAAGCTTGAAATGTTTTGTATCTCAGTAATGGGAGCTTGCGACAAGAAAAGCAAAGAATGATTCCCCGCAAAACCGGGGACATGATGGACTTATTTAAACCAAAAACGAACCCCCCAAATTCAACATCAAACTACCAGGAGCTGTGGAGTTGTGGAGAACCTGGGGCAAAGCTCAACGGCAAATATCCCTGAAGACCGCATGATCCCATGAAATTGTTCAATTAACCGAGTTCCCCGGATTTTACACTCGAGGCCGGCATTCGGGGGAAATGATTGGCCAATCGGTGAATTCCAGCAACTTCGGCATCGAGAAATTAGTTCAGACCCCGCCGTTGAGCGGGTAAATTCGAAAAGGGTTGAACCTAAAGCCGAACGGGAAATGAGATTGGCCTTGTTTCATGCCTTGGTATAAGAGATTGATAATTGGGGAGGAAAAGACTATTTCCATAAAATGGAGATGCCCTCAAGGGTAAATTATATACTTGCAGAATTATCCGCCTTGAATAATACACATAAATGAAGCTTTCACCACGTGGAACGCCATCCATAAAGCGCCGCTCCAGTAATATGAAGGGAGTAATCGGATAAAAGTAGTAGTCAACCCCAGGATTGCGATCAACCATGGGGTAAAAAAGGGTTCCCGCCGCTCCCTTCAGGTACCCACACAACCCGCAGGAGAACACGTGGGTTAGCTCCGTAGCGCGCAGCGATCGACAGGAACTAGGAAATCCTAGCTGAACCTGAGTGTGGGGTATTTACAGGGCTAACCCAGTCCCCTTCCGCGTCCAGCGGTAAAGCGCGAGAACCGCTTTTCGGCGGTGCCGAATTTCACTCGGGTTAACCGGGCGACCCCGAGCCTGCGCCACTGCAGAGCGCATCACTTGCCGGAAGCTGCGCTGGTACTCCGTGTTGAGGGTGACGACGCACGATTCTGTCGCTCGGATCATAGTCTCGCAGGCGTTGAGAATACCTTCTCCCGCTTCCTTTTGCAGACGCTCTACGATAAGCAGGAGGAGGAAACTACCTTGCAGCAGCTGGATGCCAAAGAAGTAAGGCATGAAACTAACGTCCGGGTCGAAGCGGAGAATTTGTTGCAGGGAATCGGCAGCTTCCAGTGCGTGTGAGATGGTGGATGCAAAGGCCGGGGACGATGTCCAGAAATCTTTGTCTTCGATCAGTGAGACAGGGTCCCACTTTCCGACGAGCAGGATATGGAGAACGTGGGTTAGGTAGGAGGAATAGGCGATCACGGTTTGGGTATGCCAGGAATAGGCCTGAGACAATTGCGGATCGACAGGTTCTGGATTGTTGGTGTAGGCAGTCGTCGATGAGGCCGCTGGGTCTGCCGCTGTCGCCGCCGCAAAGGTTGTGAGACTAGCTTTGTAGATCTCAAGTTGGCGCAGAACTTCCGACACGTGAACCTCCCAGGCTTCTTTTCCTTGAAGCCTGACGCCAAGCGTAGGGTGGTTTCGCGCCTGGTTTAAATCAATCAGTTCACCAGTGATCGTCATGAGTGGGAGGAAAAATCCGAGAATAGAGTGGTCGTGGCAAATGAAGTTGGGGAAAATGCGACGTTTGTTTTGGTCGCCCGACCGGGGACACTGAGGCCCATCAGGACGAGGACTATTGCTGTGAATGATTCCAGCTTGCCAGGAGCTTTCATCCAGTGGAAGCAACAGATCCTCGCTCTCAGCATCGAGTAGAGCCAACGGACGATTATAGCATAATGCGAGATGGCGGTCCATGATATACAACAGCCACCAGGTTCTGCGCCGCTCTTCACGGTGCTCTTCTGTAATAGAACCCTTATGAAAATCATTGTTCTTGTCACATACGCAATTCAGACTTGAGTGCGAGGTATTCGGGTAGTCCAAACCCAGGCCACCTGGGGAACCAGACCATCCACCTAGACCGTAGCCGAAGGATGGACTTGAACCATCGCTCATGCTGTCGAGATTGGGTGTTATTTCCATCTCTTGATTCAATTTAAGTTCTCGAGCTAGTGTAAAGGCCGCATGCCACCTAGGGTGACGTTAGTGGAGTGGACAGGGAATAGGGATAGGAGTATAACGGACCATCTCATACTTGCAGCCTTTTGTTCACTAGATGAGATAATCGAGGCCACATGGATATAGGTGATGACATCGTCTAAAGATCCAGCAGGGCCTATCAACCCTTTATCATCCCCGACTCCCTCGAATGGGTGGTGAGCCCCGGCTGAAAATTCGTAGGTGGTCGCGTTCTCGCCAGGTGATGGATCTTGGTCTTTGAACGAGACATGTATCAAAGGTCGCAGTAAGCGAATAATCAACGCGCAGAGAGATTGGCATATCTTCCTCCGTTGTAGTGGTGAGATGGATAAAGAGAAGGCCCGGTCATCCACCGCAGCCACCCAGAGCATGCTTGCCAGCAAGGCAGGACTAGTTGGCCGAGGGTGATCGGTACTTAGAAAAGAAGTCTTTCGCAGGACATAGCAATGAATATGATGGCACACAGGATGCATATGGGTAGAGAAAGCACTGGTAAAGTAGAGTTCAAGCAGATCGCACACCAGTCGACGCGGGAGGTTCGATTCAAGAAAAGGCATGAGAGGTTCCAACACAGGGTACTTCAATGGTGACCGGGAGGTCGATGGATGTCTTTGCCTTGGAAGTTTTGCCTCCGATACAGACGGTATAGGGTGGGGACGCTGGGCTGGTCGGTGGCTAGGGAGATCAACCTGAGTCCAAATGTCCATCAACCGGGGCAGAGACGCGTCACTGCCTCCCGTGCCTGCAAGCAGTTCATACGAGTCTGGCGACAGATGTGCCGCTGAAAGCCATTCCTCCGTAGTATTCGCGGCAGGGCCTGCCCGCTGCGGTTGTGCACGATCCGGCACAGACCGAGGCTCGTCAACACTGGACGCCGAGATAGCGCTAATCTCATTTGTTGCTGGGGATCGTTGTTGAAAAGTCGATGCAGGAGAAGTGTTGTCAACCAACGACGGCACCTGCTGCAACTGCGATTCCCGGTTGTGTTCCCCATCGGCCTGCTTCCCCTCGGTGGGGTCCTGGATTGTCTCGTCCTCGGGATTCACGTTTTCATTTTTCGGTTTCGATCTCGCGATACGGCCTCGTTTCCGACGCTCGCGAGTAAATTGGCAGTTTATATCACCCCGTAGACATCTCGAGCAGGGAAAAGCACGGTCGCATCGTACGCGGCGAGTATGGCATGAGTCGCAGGCGACTCTGTTTCGGCGCCATCGTCGCTTGCCGTTTGCTAGCTCAACCTCGACCGAATCGGGACCCGGAGACGGTTGATCACCCTGGGACTCCATTTCGGGACGTCATTGGTGAGGTCAAGTGTACAAGAAGCCGAAGAGAAAAGAAGAATGTTGCGGGGAAAAGGCGCTAATGTCTCACCCGCAATTCGGCTTCGCGTGCAATTTCTCCAACTTTTTTTTTACTTTTGGCTTTGGACAAAAGTACGAATATTTCATCTAATGTGGATCATGCGCTTGCTTTTTAATTACTTCAACATTCATTATTTCTGAAGTGCACTCTTGAACCTCTCCAACGCTCGATCTCGACTCTTTGCGTGGTCCACAATGGGCTTGGGGTAGCCATTCTTCTGCGCAATGGCCGCTGCCCCCCTCGCATAAGGTTCGTGGATGGCTTTCCCAGACACTTGGCGCAGTTCCGGCACCCAGTGGCGAATATACTCTCCCTCTGGGTCAAAACGCTCACTTTGGCGAAGAGGATTGAAGATCCGGAAATATGGCTGCGGATCCACACCAGTACTGGACCCAAATCCCCACCCGCCATGATTAGATGCGAAATCGCCATCAATCAGATTCTCCATGAAGTAGCGCTCGCCACGGCGCCAATCAAGCATCAAGTCCTTCGTAAGGAATGATGAAACGACCATGCGCGTGCGGTTGTGCATCCACGCGCAGTGACGGAGTTGGCGCATTGCTGCATCGACGATCGGGAAGCCTGTCTTGCCATCGCACCACGCTTGGAATTGGTCCTTGTCGTACTCCCATTCAATGTTGGTATTCTCGGGCTTGAAGCACTTGTTCATACTATACGAACGCTTCGCATTAGAATGTAAAACCCCGTTGGCTAGGAAGATAACAAGCTTACCAGATGAAAGGCCAGTTCACCAGGACATGCCTGTAAAAGTCACGCCAGGCCAGCTCGCTGATCCAAGTCATGTAACCGGGGTCATATCGATCGAGATGGCCTTTGTTTGCCCTCTTCGCTGTCACGACAGCAGTCCTTGCGCTGAGTGCTCCGCAAGCAAGGTAAGGACTCAACGCCGAAGTGTGCTCACCAGACAACATACTGCGCGACTGCTCATATTTTTTACCTTTCTCCTCGAGGAAGTTCTCCAGGCGCTGAATGGCTTCATGCTCACCGGCTGGGTAAAGCTCCTCAAAGCGTTTTTGATCTTCGTCCAACAAGATGTGGGTTTTAGGTGCAGCTGGCACCTTACAATCGAACAGGTCCTTGAATTGCTGGCGGGCATTCCCTGGATTTGATCCAGGTTCCTCGGAGACTTCCAGGTAATCCGGATTCTCTTTCAGAAAGGCCAACCAAGAGCGATACCATGGAGTATAAACGGAATATTGTTTCCCTTGCTGGCTAGCCAAACCCCCCGGAGTAACCACACATGTATCATGTGTGGGATTGAAATTGATATCGTTCTCCGCGCACATTTTAACAAGTTTAGCTTCGCGCCGCAGTTCGTCAACTTCATATTCGATATTCGCATATAAGTTCTTCGCATCCCACTGTTGACACAATTCCACGATCCGTTTCGGGATCACGTTTCTTTTCTCCTGGGTTTCCATGTACAGGGGGATATCCAACTCCCCCAGGTCCTGTTGCAATCGGCGGAGGGTGCGCAGGGTGAAATCCACCCGAGCCGGGCTAGTTAAATGGGCAGACCAGTCTTCGGGGGATACGATGTAAAGACCGATCAATGGGACCTGGTTCTCTTTCGCAAATTGGTAGGCTGTGTACAGGGCCCTGCTGTCATGAAGCCGAAGATCGCTCTTGAACCAATGTACTACTGCACTACCCACACTGATTGACCGGCGCTTGTCGGCGGTCTCCCTGCAAGCTTTCTGGAGTGTTTCAATTGGGCGTTCCAGCTCGCCATCAGCGTATGCTTGGCAGCGCTCATTGCTCATCTCCGGTGGATAAAATTGGCGTAGGACTATACCAAAATCCTCAGTTTGTTTCGCATTTGGATGTGGTTGGCGCAAGTCGGGACGGGTCTTTTTACTGGTATGCGAGCCATTGGACTGTTCAGCTGCCGGTTCGGTGGCCTTCCTCTTTGGTGGCATATTAGACAGGTTGCGAACAAGCCGGGCTCGCAATTGGCAGGAAGGAAGCACCCGTGGGATTGATCGAGGACAGCAGGGAAACAGATTCTGCATTGAGAATAGGAAAAAGGGGTGTTAAAAAGAAATTGCAGGTCATTCGCTCCACAGAGATCGAGATCGATTTCAGATCGGATGACGTCACAGTCCGATCTGGATGCGATCGCGTCCCCGCGGGCTCTGGACCTGCTTTTTGGGACATTTTTTGATCGGCCCCGATGATGCCAATGCATATAATAAGGAGTACCATATATGTTGTACTCCGTATTTATGTCAGTGATATCAATTATATACATCACAATCCAACATGGGATACTTATATCTCACGCCTGCTACCCCTGGGGACTCATACTCCATGTCTTCCTTCGTGGACACCTTCTCAACTACCCTCTCCATCAGACAGTATATCTCTCAGGCCTCCAAAGCAAGGGGGATCGGCCGAACTTAAGCCACTCAATGAACAGGGGAATAAAGGGAGTTCATCCCTTTTTGATATGCCCAAGTCAACTTCCCAAGGTTACGACGAATCTCCCGAACTTTGATCCATGGCTCATCTACTTCCCCAGCTTTCGCCAATTTCCCCACAAAAAGGAGGTGTCATAGAATCGGTTCTATACATTTTCACAGCTCTTCCCGCCACTGACCATCTTGAATGAACTTTAAAACATCCTCAGCTGCAGAAATGTATTGCTTTCTTCTTCCTTACCAAATCCTTCCCATCGTCAACTCCCCCCTATATCCATTATTTCCATATTCCCCATCTACTTCGTACAGGGGACAACCAGCAATGTCCCTCTACCACCAATGGTTGCCAAAGACGCCACCAGCGTTGCAATCTCCATTATCCACAGCTATAGCACACCTGATATAACTCGCGCAGGAATATTCGCCACCTTCGCCGCGCTAGCCTGGTACAACGCCATCGAACTTATCATCCTCTGTCTCTTCTCCTTCAAACGCTGGAACAGCAGCTACTTCTGGAGTCTACTTATCTCCTCCTTCTGCATAATCCCGTTCTGCCTCGGCTTCGTCCTTCTCTTCTTCTCGGCCGGCGTCACTCCCTGGCTATGTGTGACCCTTGTCGTGCTGGGCTGGTACGGCATGGTGACCGGCCAGTCGGTTGTACTGTGGTCGCGGCTGCATCTCGTGCTGCAGAATCAAAAACTGCTGCGCGGTGTGCTGTGGATGATCTGTATCGATGCTATCATAATCCATATCCCGACGACGATTTTTTTCTATGGGACCGTCGCTCATCCGGAGAGTAGCTGGGCCCGCGCATACGATATCATGGAGCGTGTACAGTTGGTCGCGTTCTGTGTGCAGGAATTGATTATATCCAGCATATACGTCTGGGAAACGGTTAAATTGCTTCGTCTCAGGCCTGAGGGTCGTCCACAGGGAATTCTTAACCAGTTGCTGGTTATCAATATCCTCATTCTGGTCTTGGATGTCGCTGTCGTCGCTATTGAATATGTCGGCTACTATGCCGTGCAGGCCTTGTTCAAGCCTGTCACATATAGCATCAAGTTGAAACTTGAATATGCTATCCTTGGTAAATTGATCGCTGTTGTGCGCGGTGGCTCGGATATCCAGGAAAGGCACTCCAGTGCGGGCGAGGTCAATGAGATTGGCCCGTTTCCATCGGATGGAAATCATCCTCCAAATATGGAGTCGCCGATGCGGGATTGTCGCTAGTATAATCCGCTGTTGTTTTGGGAAGGGAGCAGCTCTGTTCATTCTACATATACTTCATCTAGTGTTCTGCGGAATTCATGATAGCCTGCCTTGGTCGGGGACATTTTAGTTTTGCCTTTTGGCTTTCTTTGGCTTGGCCATATACTCGTTGATAATTCTTACGTCTTTACATGTATATAACATGTCCCGAAA
The DNA here is from genome assembly GCA_928213465.1 of Penicillium sclerotigenum. Taxonomy (NCBI): domain Eukaryota; kingdom Fungi; phylum Ascomycota; class Eurotiomycetes; order Eurotiales; family Aspergillaceae; genus Penicillium; species Penicillium sclerotigenum. Next base: position 279,718 of record CAKMRK010001053.1, on the reverse strand, counting down.
TGTTCATACAAGCAAATTAACTCTCCCAAATATGCAATCAAAACACAATTGCTCCAGACGGGATTCTCAAAAATATGCTCAGCGATAGTAATCAGCCAACCTAGTATCGGTACCAGCCTGCAGCACCAACACACTGCCGTAAATCTTACTCTCCGGCTGTACCATCGCAATACCGACAGCTCCCAGAGCCCGGCGGGTATCATGTCCAATACCGTCCTCCGAAAGACCAAGCTCGATCTCAGAAGGGATACTACGACGACCTACGATAACTATATTATTCGCTTTGTTGGATGTGTGATTGAGTTCTTCGCGCACAGAAACAACAGCCATTTGAACTGCGTCGGTGATGGTCTCGTTGACAGCTGGTTGGTGGAAGACGACGCGCTCTTGAAGTTCCTCTGGCACTGAATCACGGAGTGTCTCAAAGAAGACCGTGTCGGATTGGGAGTTGGACGAGGCAAGCGCACTTGAGGTTGAAGCAGAGACTTCAGTTGACACGCCTGTTTTGTTTTTATCACGGCCCAACCCGCTAATTTGAATAACAGTCGCCGTGACCTGGTTATTCTGAGCGAGCTGCATGACCATCCGAAGAGCGAAGCGGTCGTCATCACCGCCAAAGAATGGAAGGACAATATGGTGGGAGCGGCTGCCGGTTGGCTGGCGGGCGAAGAAGGAGCCATGCAGGCTCATACCACTGGCGGTGCGTGAGATCACAGGTCGCTTTGAAGAGGCTGAGACTGGGCTGTATTCGATTAATATGCCTACATGGCCAGAGACTCGCTCTAGGATATCCGAAACGAAGGTTGTGTAGGCGCCGTTTGAGAAACGATTTGCGTCGGCGATCTCTAGTCCGTTATGGTGATCGGCCAGTGTTCCGGTCTCACTCCAGGGGAGAAGAAGCATATCTGCGGTGTCCTGCTGCGCCATACCGATGACGGTGTCTGCGTAGGAGTGTTCAGGAACGACAGATACACCAGCCATGAGCGACAGATCTTGCCAGTCTCCGAATGCGCGGAAGGTGTTGACCACCGGATCCCACAGAGCATGCTCGCCCGCAGCAGCAACCTTCATGACACTGGAATCACGGTCGGTCAATTCCATCAGCCTAACACCGTGTACCTTTAGTGTGGTGCTTTCTTCCTCTTCTGAGGTAATAGGATCTTCAAGAGTTTGCTCGGTTTGCTTTGCCATCTTTGCGGGGTGGATGCGTGAAGACACGGATGCACGTCGCTTTGAGCTGAGTAGGGCTGCTACAGTACAGACACCCGAAAGACCATCGAGACGAAGGTAAACGAGGAGCTTTCGTACTGGGATGGTCTTCAATTGATCCTTGGCAAGGGCGACACTATCATTACGGTCATCGCGCTGCACAGGGTTGCCTTCCCAGTCGATTTCCCCGCGTCTCCATCGTTCGACCTTGACCTGGTACCACGTTGGATACAGCAAGGTGGTTAATGGAGTGGTAAGGAATGTTGTGACCAAGGCCATGACGACGAAGATTGTAAATGTGCGAATGCTCAAAATCTGGGCTTGGAGACCAATATTCTGTGGTAATTTGATTAGGATACATTCTCAATCGGGGAATCTCTTGCAGGATTAGTACGTACCAGCACAATTAATTCCACCAAACCCTTGCAACTCATCAACACACCAATCGAAAAACTTTCACGCCATAAAAGCCCACAGAGCCGCGACGCCAGAGCACCTCCGGCGACTTTTGCAATGAACGCGATGGCAATGACACCAACCACATAACCCCAGACGATTCCAGAGTCAAGGAGGCCTAGGTTGGTACTCAGACCGGACAGTGTGAAGTAAAGTGGCAGGAAGATGACAGCGACCAAGTCCTCAACTTTCTCAGTGATTTTGATGGCAAAACCGCCTTCGTGCGGACAGATCAAGCCGATAACAAAGCCTCCAAAAATGGCGTGAACACCAATAACCTGTGTGAAGAAGGCCGAAGCCAGAGCAATGAGCAAAGTCAGTGCGACCACAGATTGGCTGGGCCCTTTTTGCAGGCTGCCCGTTTTCTCGAGGAAGCGAAGGAACAGCGGGCGGAAAGCGAAAGTCAAAAATAACATGTAGGCAACGCAGACTAGCAGCACGTACAGAGCCGTGATACCACTGCCCGCGTTGACAAGAGCAACACACAGTGCAAGCAGAATCCAGCCCACCACATCATTACCAACACCCGCCGAGAGTACGATGACACCGACCCGGGTTGAGAGCAGCTTCAGCTCAGTAAGGATACGACACAGCACGGGGAAGGCCGTGATGGCCATGGCAATACCGATGAACAGCAGATAGGTGCCGAAGGCAATGGGCTTGGTACTAGGGTCATCGTGGAATTCATGGTAGAGACCATACGAAATGGCACAACCCAAACCGAATGGCAAGATCATGCCCGCAGCAGACACGCTCAAAGCGACCCGCCAATTACTGACCAGGAAGCGGAGGTCGGTCTCAAGACCGACCAAGAATAGGAAGAGTACCAGGCCCAGATTGGCGACTACATTGAGGCTAGGAATGCTGGCGGTCGGGAAAATGGCGTCGGTAAATCCGGGGATGCGACCCATCACCGATGGGCCCAGAACAATTCCCCCGATAACCTCTGCTATGACCCGGGGCTGACGAAGCTTTGAGAGGGGCCAATGGATCAGACGGCAGAGCACGATAATTATAACGGCCTGCTTGTCAGTCAAATTTCAGTTTTTCACGGATCGGGACATAATTACCTGGATAATAAACAAGACCAGTGGGTTCTTGGAGTCATAATGGGTTGGATTGCCACCTTCGAGGATGCCACCCTGCGGACTAACTACGTTAGTGCTGTTAGCCGTGGCCATTGCGGTCGTGTGGGTTGCTGGATAGTATCCCAGCTCAGGCAGAGAGAACTGGGGATCTTATGGGGTCAAGATGATGGAAAGATAAGATGAAAATGAGTCAGCCTGCGCTAATATGAGGGGCCAATAAGATTCACAGTACCATGGATTCTTTAACGGCTTGGCCTCATCTGAAAGTGAAACGATTACACCTTAAAACATCGTAAAAAATCGTAAAAGATAATGAAAATGAGAAAGCATTTCACTTCTCTTTTTGAGGGGGAACAAAGAAACATCACCGCATGCGGCCTCGGAACACATCTACATCCCTTGTTTGATATTTCACTAAAAATCGTAATAATCTCCGCCTTTTTTTAAAGTTCCCACGTGGTGATGCCGCCTTTATCTCGGACCTCTCTAGGCGACAGAGGCAGATGGTCTACCCCAGATTACCTGCCCCAGATACAACCTCCACTTGCGTCCACGGCACTTTAACAAAAGTATATTCATTATGTGATAATTCAGCGTATATTTTTCCCCTCAAGCTATATCTTCGTTCTAGCGAAGATATAGCTTGCTAGGATATACTCTTTATTACTATATATTTTGGCTTGTCTACAAAGACCATGCCGGCGCTAACTTTATCTCCTCTAGGGGTAAGACAGACACGAAAAATATTTACGAGGTGCTAAAACTTAATGATAGCAACTCACAGGACCACAAAGCCGTTCTATATACAGCCACTCCCGGAAATTCCCGTTTGTGTGCCATACATATATGGGTTTCCACCCGAACGTTCAGCGTCCTAACATACTAGTCGCTATTATTCTGCTGGCATGGCTTTTTTTCTCTGCATTATCTCTTGCTGCCACTCAAGTTGTTGACTCACAGAAACAAGTGAAATTTTTAACTGTAGCTGGCTTACGTAAGGGAACTTTTGCGTCCGCAACTTCTCAGAAAAAGGCCTGCTCCCGGAGTGAGTAAAAATCCCACTTCATTTAACCCGGTTAGATATCAGGGGGTGTGAAGACTTTCCTTACGTTGATCAGGCTGGTCAAATGATCACGCTGCTTCAGATTTCTTCAGTGGCCCATTTCTTTAGGAACAAATAAGGAAGTTGCTACCCAGGTATTACGGGTTTACCTGCCACTTATGAATTGTGGCTTATTCGCCTAGAGTGCCAGGTTCCGAGGCTCCGAGGTTGTTCAACTTATCATCAACCATACAAAGTACGTCTGTAGGTATGGATTACTTCGGGAGTGTTCATGTTGGTCCTGCTGATTAGCTGTCGGAAGTCTGGGGTGACTGACCACTGACTGCGTCAGGGTAGCCTTTTCCTACCGTAATGAGTTTGATTTTTAAACGAATACGCCAACTTATCCTTTTCTCTAATAACTCCTATTACATATCTATAAAGCGAAGAGAAGTACCTTGCCATTTTTGAACCTCACTTTAATTAAGTTTTAGTATATAACTAAGGCATGCTTTTTAAAGTCTACCTTTTAGAGAATCATGACTCAATATTTCAGTCAGACCAGACACGGAATGTGTGTGGCCTTGTTGGGGTTGCCTAACGTGACAGGCAAAAGGGATGTCTCTCAAAATAGCCCTGGGCCCTTGGAATGGCGCCAATAAGTATCAAGGGCCAACAACCGCTGTATTTGTCGGCCGGGGTTTTCAGTCTCATCTCTACATGTAGGTTTAGCCTCTTCAACAATTCGGCTCCATTCTCACCATTGCACCATGCATCTAAATATCTGCCCACCCAGGCCTTGCCCTTCTCAGGATTGAGATCCTTGCTACTCTTGCTCTGCATAACACTCAAACACTACCCCTTCTCACAGTAATAGACCCAACTCCAAAGAACAGGATGCACTTGCAACAATCATTCTTCAACCAAGTTAAACCACTCTGGAATCTCCTTAACGAGTTTCCACATATGTTTCTCCAACTTGACCGCACACTTAGTGTAAACCGTTGACGCGTCATTATACTGCCGACAATTGCTAAAGATCAATTTGAGATCTTTGACAAGGTCTTTTGGAGCGGTATAAAAATCACGCTCTAACCTCTCTTCTATCGTTGACAGATCCATTGGGGACGTAATAACATTGTAATAATCGGGGACTTCGTCCCTGTTGACCGGCTTAAGAAAGGGCCATGCTTGTTTGTGGTTCTGGAGTTCATTCAGAAAACGTCGAAGTTCGTTAAAATGAGGTCCGTGGCGTGGCTCCCGTGCTAACTCGTCCATTTCTGAAGACCAGCCAGTTGCCCGAATCGCAGGGATAGAAAGTGGGTTGGTTGGAACGACGCCGTTGGCCCATTGCGGAGGCGGTGGATGGATGATATGGCTTCTGCTCAGGGTACGTATCTTGACTAGGACGGATTCCTTCTGCTTAAGAAGCATACGACCAACTTCGAGATACCGTATCCGGGGAATCATAGAGCATTGCATAAGTGTTCCTCCTTCGTAATCCTTGATATAGCCCATCCAGATAGACTTATCAAGAGTGATCTCTTTAGTAAAGCCTTGTTTTTGAAAATACCCAGTCGCATAATTATCGGCGTAAGTTAAAAAATGCATAACCGGGGAAGTAGCTTTCACATAATCTTTCAAATGGGCCATAAGGTGCGCTCCATATCCTTTCACCTGCTGATCGGATGAGACCGCGCAAAACACGATTTCGGCGAATCTACGATCTCGGAATTCTCGGAATGATATTCCGCCAATAACCTCTAGAGGCATTTTGACAATAGCGAGAGATAGATGAGCGCGATCATAGACGAGACGTGCGATGTAATCTTTAGGCATTTTGGGAAGTTGCTTTTGAAACAGGCATTTAAGACCCGTGAGGATAACCGTACTCTCTATAGAGCCATCATTGTTGACAACTCGGAACTCGATGTCGCCATTTCGTTCTTCCAAAACTGCAGGCTTTAGAATTTAGAATAGTTAATATTTCCTCACGTTTAAAGGTCGTAGCATATAAAGTTTCTGGCATACCTTCTCTGGGAAAGGAACCCTCCGGATTATGGTATGAGGTTTAACCTCGGATTCGGTCAAAACATCATGAGAAGGAGAGGCTTTAACTCGTTTAGCAGCAGGGGCGATATTCGGCTCTTCGGAAGCCATGCGCTTCGCAGAGAACAGGATGCGCCCTGCATTAGGTGATTGCGGCTCTGCGTTGTCCATTTGTGTTGAACAAAATGTGAGTTGGGTTTGGTGGTTGGGGGTATTTCAGATCCCCTGATACACCGCTTTCATGATGCCTAGCAGAACATCTGAAATTCCACATTCTTCTGTCCAAAGAATTGAATCCACGGGAGACAAGGCTGGGTACATTCTTGGTAAATAAACATAGAAGGTTCTGGAGTTCTACCCTAGTAGTATCGGCATTCGACTCCTATCTAGCAATGCTAGAACAAGTGATCATGCAGCGAGGTTTCCGTCCATTTGAGGGTCATTTTATATACCTTATCCTAGTGAAGGCTTGGCCATTTTAAAGGGGTTGATTAGCCTTATCCCTCGTAATATCCTTTATAAAATTGCTTGATATTCAAACCCTTTTCCATCTTTTAGCAGAACGAAGAGCGTAAGGTAAAAGCTAAGAGCTACATATCCCACAAAGTCATATCTTCGTCACTCACCCCAACACGAAGGCTTCGGCTGTCAATAGAGTAAGCCATCTACTAAGGAGTTTAGTCTATCAAACGATTTGACCGGCCGACAACAGCTCCGCAGATTGCAAGCTGGGTTTTCTACAGTAAAGCCGGTCGGCTCTAACGTATTTCAAGCACCCTATTCTCAAACAAAACTTACAATGTCATCCCTATTTAGAATGTGGACACTCCTTATCGCGAGTTTGTCTATCCTTTTAACTCCCTATTTGAAGGGTATTCCCCCAAGAGTTACATAGTTATACAAGAGACCCTATTTAGGTAAGTTCTTCTTCTGGGCAGGCTGAGTTTCAGTAGAGGCCTTAAGGGGTGGTGCAACAGCAATATAAGATAACCTTTAGCCGCAAATCCAAGGGTAGTCCCAGCCTATTAAGTCTTTTCCTAACACTCTCCGTAGTAGGCAAAATTGCACTAGAAGTCTTTGTCAGATCATCGTGTATCCGTAAGCCTCAATAGCGCTCCACTGTGGATTCGGCCCCCACACGCCACATCCTGAACGCCTTAGACTAGAGCCAAAACCAGTATGGACCTCGGGATTGGTACTAATGTGGGTGACTATAACAACTCGACTAGCCAGCATCCAACTTCTACTTTTCCCTCCACTCAGATTTAGTCCTTGTACTACAAAAATTTCCACCGGCTCCTTCGACTTTTCAATCTTTTTCAAAAATAAAACCTTCAACATCATTTATACCCGTCTCATGTAGATACCCATGGCTCCCCAACCTGGTCGCCTTGTTTCCATTCTCCGTCTATGGGGCATGATCCGGTTCTCTATTTGCCGTAAGTCTTATTGTTACCCCACTAAGTTCCATAACTCTACTAATCCTCCCTCCGCTACAGTGCACTGGGAAGTTTTGATACAAGCGGTTCGTCGAGACGGTGCCGCAGCGCTTAGCCGCCCACGACAGATTCGGAATGCCGCTTCAGCAAAGTTGCTCAGTCTAGCATGTAACCTAACCCGCTCACCATATCCTCCCTCCAACTCAACTCGTGGACAAAGTAGACTAACCATCATGCGCAGCCTGCGGGTTTATCGCTTACGAAGACACAACGATTGTTCCCTCGCTGGTACACGCCGCTCATGGCGTTATTCTCGAACTGGGCCCTGGGCCTGGCAATCAGATTCATCGTTATGATACCTCTCGTGTCAAACAGATCTATGGCATTGAACCGAATCCCCACTTTAAAGATGACTTACATGCCAAATTGGACAAGCACGGCCTGCGGGATAGGTATAAGGTTATAGTTTGTGCTGTTGAAGATAGCGATGTTCTGAGAGCAGAGGGAATTACGGAGGGGAGCTTGGATGCTGTGTTATGCATCCAGGTCCTGTGTGCCGTAGATGATCCCAAGAACGTGATGAAGGAGGTGTGGAAGCTGCTCAAGCCTGGAGGCAAGTTTATATTCTGGGAACACGGGTCGAGTCGGAACCGTTTGACGGCTGTAGCGCAAGGTATGTCTGTCTCTTGTCAACTTTCTTCTTTTCTGAATAACTGGCTAATATGAAGAACCCTTAGCTTGCTGCAATCCTACCTGGAGCACGTTTGTCGGATGTCATCTGACTCGGAGTGTATTGGCAGATATTCTCAACAGTGGAGAGTGGGAAAATCCACACGACATCGAAGAACCCGAAGAACCGTTTAGTTTGCTGCCTAGGATTCAGGGTGTGCTTGTCAAGAAGAAGGCTTAATTACACGTTGGAGTAAATTCATTTACTTCTGAAGGTCATATAGACTTGGAAAATTGAAGTCATATGATGAATTACGATTCTTAAGGCCGAAGACTAAGGTAACATAGCCCCTCACTAGTAGAGAGGCAGTGTGTTTTCTACGTGTCTATATATAAACGAGCCAGGTATCAAATATACAGAAAATGTACAAGAACAAAAAGATTGGATATGGAGAGACCAAGGAAGACCAGTGAAACACCAAGCAAAATGCAAACCCCCGGACATCATCTACCAACTGAACCAATCAAGCCTTCTTTGTCTTAGCCTTGGAGCTCCTCACCCTGAAGAGATAATATAGCGAGATGGCAGCAAAGACATTAAAAATGAAATAGCACCAGAAGATTCCGTAATTTCTCCAGCGATCGCCCCACTCAATCTTTCTCACAGCGAGGTACTGATCCGCCGAGCTGAGAGAGCAGTACTCACAACCAGACGTAGCGTTATAATTGGCAAGCTTTCCGGGCGCAGTCGCGAGGTACTTCTCCATATACTGAAAGCAGGTTTGACCAGCAGGCGGATCAAAGACACTCATCTCCGCATCGGTACATTCGACTGGGCGGCCATGGAGTGCTGTAGCTCCTATACCGCCAATGTAGTATGTGAATGGCGAGACGCGGTACATGAAAATCCAGAAGCCGGGGAGATCATCCGGGGGCTGCATTACACCATTGAAGATGAAGGAAAGACCGAACATCAGTGTAGCCAGCATAGCTGCGAGTGCGGGCTCCGGGATTGCGCAGACGACTAGTTGTGCCATGCTTGCGGCGTAAATGTAGAACTGTACGATGAAGAGCATGATCAGAGAGCGGCGCTCGGAGTCTTGGTCGGCACCGAAGACGGACCAGTAGAAGCAGGCCCAGGAGCAGATGCCAAGGCAGACTTGGAAGGGGATTTCGACGAGCATCTGGGACAGGATGAAGACCTTCCAGGAGTAGATGCGGGATGGGCGTTCGCGGACTTCGTAGAGAGAGCGCTGAACGACGAATTTAGGCATGATCTGGTTGACAAGGGTGTTGAAGATTGTGCACAGCAGGAAAATACTGAAGAGCACGTTCTGGAAGCCTTGCTGGCTATTGTCTGCTTTCCAGAATGAGAAGCCGATGAATAAACCAGATACAATTCCCAAAATGAACTTGGCGTAAACGTATTCTGGCTGACGGTAGTACTGTTGGAAAACTCGTCCAAGGACATAGTACAGCTGGCTGCTGAGTGGCATGGCGAACTCGGAGTTGTCATCATCATCCTCATCAGACCCATCCAGGGAAGGTCGATGAATAGATGGCTTGCGGGCGTGATGGAGTCGGTCGATCTCAGCATGTAACTCTTCATACTCCGAGCTCTTGTTCCAGGCTTCAACCCAGTCTGTTGGGCAAGAATCACCGGCAACCATTTCCAGAATGTATTCGGCGGGATTCTCGAGTTTCTCGCATGGTCGAGCACCATTTTTCTCGAAGTATTTCAGAAGAGTGGAGGATTGGTTGCCGATATCGCCAAAGTAAACTGTTTTTCCTCCTTTGGCAAGGAAGAGCAAACGATCGAACGTTTGGAACAACTGCGCGCTTGGCTGGTGGATTGTGGCGAGGACAGCCTGTCCGTGATCTGCAAGTCTTCTGAGGAACTGACAAATAGTCCAAGAGCTCTGGGAGTCAAGACCGCTGGTGGGTTCGTCAAGGAAGATAAGAAGCGTAGGCTTTGCAGCAAGTTCGACACCAATACTAAGCAGCTTTCTTTGCTCGACGTTGAGACCCTCACCCAGGCTGCCCACAACTGCTTCGGCGAAGTCTTCCATGCCTAGGACTTGGATGACTTGTTCCACGTACTCATATTTCTCCTTCTTGGTAACCTTTTGGGGCTGACGAAGCATCGCACTGAAACGCAAGGCTTCTCTCACAGTGGTGCTGTCAAGATGAAGATCTTGTTGTTGCACATATCCAGTCCGACGAGGGAAGTTTGCCGTAAGACCCTTGCCGTTCACGAAGATATCACCAGAGACAACACCAATGGAGACTCGCTGCGCAAGAACATCAAGAAGTGTTGTTTTTCCAGCTCCAGAAACACCCATCAAGGCAGTCAGGCTTCCAGGCTTAACCCAGCCATTAACATTGTCCAAGAGTCGTCGGGTGCCCTCCTTCACGGGGATGTCATAGTTGAGAGATTTCCACGAGAGAATGTCATTCTGCTCAGGTAGACTAATGGTCTCGTTAGTTCTTTGCAGCTCAAGCTTGTTGACCTTCTCTATTCCAAGCTCGATACTGTGGCCTTCCTGTAGATACTTGGGCGCATGTCCAGGGCGGAAGACCAAGGCCTCGGCCTTTGACTTGTCATCAGTGATGTACTCTGTGGCAACCAAGTAAAGCGCATTGAGGGCAATGAAAAAGGCGATGAGAATTCCGTAGTTCCGCCACAGATGAGAGTGCTTGTACTCGTAGTTCTTCTCGATGAAAGCATCCCCGGATACAGTTCGCTGACCGGCGACTGCGCCGACAGTAGAGCAGATAAATGACGTGCCAGTTCCATAACTTGGAATGAATTCTGAACAGTCAAATGTTCGACCATGGAATTCATTGGCGACGAGTGCTTCGAAGGTATAGTAGATCGGGTTGATCCACCGAATCCATGAAAGCCACGGGTGCATGTACGGCTGTGGCAGGGTAAATCCGGTATAAACAACAATGCAGAGCACAAGCACACCAGCAAGCGCCATAGCCTGCCCAACAGTTTTGGTCAATGCACCGAGACTGCGGAACAGGCCAGACATAGCCAGGACTGCGGTGAGCAAGAATAGGTAATGGATGAAGAAAGCTCCCGCTTCGCGGCGCAGATTTGCCATGAAGTAGAGGACAACTGTGAAGATTGAGATTCGTATTATTTTGATCGGTAGATCGACGACGACGCTGGCTAGTGCTTCAGTGAACGGGTGGACAAATGCATATCCAGCTTGCTTTTCGACGACGGGGCGCTGGGCATAGAGTTGAAGGATTTCGTTAATCGTGAGTAGGGCGTTCATAAGCACAGCAAAGTACATCACTGCACCCTTTTGAAAGAAGTAACTGGGTGAGTCTGGAGTATTGTAGAAGATGGATCCAATGATCAGAGATAGAACGATCTGAACAATAACCGGTGCCAGGGCTGTTGGGAGGTCTTGAAGCATGCGCTGGTAAGCTCTGTGCATGCAAAGCCGCACCTGCATAGGGATAGAGAGCAGGAAGGGGCTGCGAGCTCGAGTGTGGCGGGCTTGCCGCTCTTCGTGGCTTTCCATGAGCCTTTTCGCATCATCTCCATTTGGCGGATGTTCACTTTCGAAATTAGAAATCTCCTTGTGCAAAAGCTGATACTCTGGGCTCTTCTTCCAGTGCTCGGAAAACTCCTTCGCTGTGCGGGGAACCTTGCCCTCCATGCCAGGCCGTGCCATGCGTTCCGCTGGGTTAGTGATGGCAGTCAAGAAGTCACCGCTGACTTGGCGCTCAGGTCTCTGCCAGCCCATGTCTTCAAAATAAGATACTGCACGCTCCCTGGGTCCGTAGTAGATCTGGTATCCCTCGTATAGAAGGACCACCTTGTCGAAAAGATCATACATAGACTGCGATGCTTGGTAGGCTGCAATGGCATGACAGGATTGTCCCATATCAGCTGCAAGACGCAGTGATTTCACAAATTTTAGAGCAGATGCGGCATCCAACCCACGGGTGCTGTTGTCCCATGCTCCGATGCGACAGCGAGCCAGGAACATCTCAGCGATACTGACTCGCTTTCTCTCACCTCCACTGACACCACGTACGAACTCGCTGCCCACCTTAGTGTTGTAGGTGTGGGTCAATCCGAAGACGGACAGGACCACCTGAGTGATTGTCTCAACGTATTCGTTGCGGGTCACACCCTCCAGACGTAGTTGGGGTGCACGAGCATGGGCGGCGAATGTGAGGGTCTGGCCCACAGTCAAGTGGGGGAAATGTAGATCGACCTCCTTGTTGTATGCGACGTCTCCTCGGTGATGTTTGATCATGTGGTCAAATGCAACTCCTTTGTAATGGAGTGTACTTTCGGGCTCCACGGTTAACCCCCCAAGGTGTCCACAGATAGTCTTCAAAAATGTCGTACATCCACTACCGGGTCGACCCAGAACAAGAAGTAGTTCTCCTCCCTGGAGTAAGCCATCGAAGCCGCGGAGGATTTGTCTTGGTGGTGAGGTACGCCCAGTCAAAGCTCTTGTCGCAGTTCGGAAGGGCACTTTCAAACTGGAAGTGAGGGTTTCCTGGTATTGTAGAGCGGAGCCGGAACCGCTCACGCATAGATTGGAAAAGACGACGCCTTGGTGGGGGATATCAATGCCTGAATCGTTGACCTGGTCCAGCACCATTTGCGCCCACCGGCGATGATCAAATTGGGGGTTGGTGGGATCGAGGTGGGGAGGAACACCTTTCTTGCTTGCCGATCTTGAAAGTTGCTGGCCAAGTTTGCTGGAGGCAATGCGAGTCAAGGTCTGTTGTTCTCGCTCCTCTAGTACAGTTCCAATTCGCTCCGTGATTGGAGCGAACTCGGGCTCATCATAGTCCTTCTCCATGGCGAGGAGGGCACTAGTGTGTGTAATTGTATAGACGTCTGGGCTCGTGGAACAGGCATCCAGCCTGACCCTTTTAATCAAAAATTATCCCATCGGGCACGGACAATGAACGCACCGAAGTTGGCCTTCTTTCATCGGGGTGGAGGCTTTCCGATGTATAACGGAGGGACGGACTCCGCTTCACCGATGTCTCTTAACCTTATTAGGTATTTTAGTGGACTACATACCGTAGCAACCTATTATTATTTTAGTAGTATGAACAAGTTTTATTCCAATCTGATTGATAAATATGTATTGAAGAGAATATACAATATACGAAATATAAAAAGTAGGTAACTGTTGCCTCATACTGTCAAATGTCCATGGGTTACTCCGTGTCCGTTCAGCCCTAGAGAGCCCCAAATGTATTTTTCCATAGTTAACTGGTTACGGACAGATATTGCCTTCAGAGACTTTACAGAGTTTTTACATCAACTCGTGGATCCACGTGGATCCACGCGGACTATACATCCCGACCCCCGAGCATACAAAACATAACTGGAGGTATCGGGGATTAGGGGGAATTTCCCCTATCTCCATAGCTTAACACCTTTTTCTATATTTATGACCTTAGTCCTCAGGCACATGACTTCTCGTTTCAAGGGTTTAAATACACATCGGTGCATATTATATCTTATATTGAATTTGCTATGAAATAAGTTATCTCCCAAATGTTGGAATTCCCCGAAATATTGCCATATATATATAAGTGGGATAGGAAAGTATACCACCCAACACATGTAGAGATTCATACTTACAACGTTTGGAGAATATATCTTTCGCAAGCCAACACAAGGAATAACGGTTATTGCATGGGGTGAATTATTCTCTGGGAGAAAACGGTTCAATTTACTTCACTAAACGAGTAGCCCAAGAAATAGATCTCACTTGAAGTGTAACAAAATAATATTTTTATTTATTTTTTTGTGAACAAAATCGAAATCTGAGGCATATTTTAATTGGATGAACCCATCCCAGCCCTCAATCCTGTTTATGGGACGTTAGCACCACTCAGCTCAACCTCCTCCTGCCCTTGCTGTGTCCATCCCTTCGGCGGTGCCTGCACCTCATAGTTCCAGCCCAAGGTATCCGCGACAGTTCCGGATTGTATACCACGAAGCGTCCGCAGCAACTTAATGCAAACCTCACCACCCTCCTTCTGCGCCCCGCAACGGTACTCAAACTTATCACCACGGGACTGCATCGTAATGCTACCCACAGGCACTAACGCCGCCGCCGTACCAGCAGCAATAACCTCATCGAAATCGCGCAACTCGTCATAAGCAACCCGCCTCTTCTCTACCCGGTAACCCAACGTGCGAGCAATTTCCAGCACCGACGCCGCAGTAACTGAGTCTATCGCATTCCGGCTATCCGGCTGGATCACAGTGATCTGATCCCCGTCACGCTTCACTCCAATGAAAGCAGACGTCGAGAACTCATCGATTTCAGTACGAGTCGCACTATCTAAGTGAAGGGTAATCCCATATCCTTCCCGCCGTGCCCGGTCACTGTGCCGCAATACAGGTGCATAGTTTCCACCAACCTTAGCAGCTCCGGTTCCATGAGGAGCACAGCGATCGAAGTCCTCCAAGATCAGCGCTTCAACTGCGGTAGCACCGTGGTACACGCCAGTCGGCATAGCAAATACCGCCAGCGTGAACCCATCCGGCGGACTTAGTCCCAGCTGCGCAGAGGACCCGAAGAGCATAGGTCGGACATACATCGCGGCGCCGGAGTCGTGAGGGGGTACATACTCGGCGTTTGCACCCACTGCTAACCGTACGCATTCGATGAACAGATCTTCCGGAACGGGCGGGATGGAGACTACTTCGGCAGAGTGCTGCATACGCTTGGCGTTGCGGTCGGGGCGGAAGATGGTTATCTTGTCATTGGCTGGGTGGCGGAAGGCTTTGAGACCTTCGTAGACTTGTTGGCCGTAGTTCAGTCCCGGCGCCATACCGTGCACTGATAGGAACGGTGAGGTGACGAATTGCGGCGCTGACCATTTGTTCTCACCGCTATGGGAGAAGTGGATTTCGACATGGCCGTTGCCTGGTATGAATGAGAATCTACATATATACTGGTTTACTAAAGGGCTATTGCTTACCATCCCGGACTTTAAAGCCCAGGTTATTCCAATCGAGAGCAATGGGTGGTGGAGGAAACATGAAGAATTGTGGAGTTGATAATGCGGGGGACCAACCCTTATTTATATGGGAGCTTTTTAAGGTTTTACAAGGTTGTGCAAGGTTTCTTTGCTGACGATGCTGACTACTCGTCAACATCAGAATCGGAGCTTAGGCGATGGACGGGCAGGTCACTGTAGGATTGCATCTGTTGGCTCCGTCCAAAGGCCGTCACTAAACAAACTTTCAGTCTGCCTGGGACCTCATGCTGCGAGAACTTCTGGTACATGTCTGCAATGTTCTCGAATTCGTCCACAAACGTGAACATCCACGATGTATCGAGTTTGCCTTGCACCACCATATCCATCAAGAACGGGTAATACTGCGTCTGGTAAGCTAGTATTTCAAGCTAGAAGGGAAAAGAAAACTTACCTTTTGAGGCCATGTTTGACCGCCGCGCACCGTCAGCGCTTTCTGCATCAATGGCCCAATCGGGAAATCATGCGTTGTGAAGAAGAAATCCCCAACCAATGCCACATTACCACCCTTGCGGGTTGCCTTGATGATCGCTGATAATGTGTCACTACTATCCCTTTCGAGACCAATCGCCCGCATAGCTGGATGTTCAGCTTGCGGCGAACTACGGTACCCACTAGCCTCAATAGACCGATCAAGGCCACGCTCCTCCATGGACAGAATGTACTCAGCGACATCAGGATGAGCATCCACATCAACAGGAATCATGCCAAAGTCCCCCGCAATCCGCAATCGCTGAGCATCCTTATCCATAGCATAGACCTTCTTCGCCCCACGGAGCTTCGCCATTCGCTGTGCAGCGAGACCAATAGGCCCACAACCCCATACACCAACCACATCGCCATCCTGCACCTCGGCCAACTCCAGCGCATGCCAAGCGGTAGTCACGACGTTCGTCAAACCAAGTAATTTCCGCGCATCGATATCATCCGGCGCCTTCACGCACGACAAGTCCGCATGCGGCACCCGGCAGTACTCCGCCTGGTCACCTGGATACCCGCCACAAAGCCGGCTGTAGCCCAGCTTCCCGCCAAGCCGGTGGCCGTACGCGGCTTCCATCTCCTTGGATGGATTTGTGTTGTCGCAGAGCGAGTACTCCTGTCGCTGGCAATACTCGCATGTGCCGCACGAGATGACGGGTAGGATGATGACCCTGTCACCGGGTCCGAGGGTTTTGACATTTGATCCGACTTCTTCGACAATGCCCATAGCTTCTTGGCCGAGGATGTCGCCTTTTTCCATTGCGTCTTTGAGCTCGCCTTCGTATAGGTGGATGTCTGAACCAGAGATCGTGCAGTGGGTAATTTGGACAATGGCGTCGCTTGGCTCTGTGATCTTCGGCTTAGATACGACTCCCACTTCGACTGATCGTGTGCCCATCCACTGCGCCGCCTTCATCATTTTGCTGGGATGCGGCGTGTATCCCGTGCTGCGTTACATTAGAGTGAGGCTGACTATGTGCGGTGGCGATACTTACCTGGGCATTACGGCCGCCATGAATGGGAGTAGTTGTCAATCGACAACACAAAATAACGGTTCCAATGAGTATTGAGGCGATTGATCTACTAACTGTTAACAGTTGATGCTACCGACGTCTAATCGTTTGCTCCAACTGTTGAAGGTTGAGCTATGCCAACATTGGAGCAATGGCAAATAGTATCAAGATGATGCCATCAGATAGAATCACCCCATAACCGAGTGGCCAGAAAGCCATAAAATTGCCATGAATGGTCATCGGATTTGTCCGTCCTATGGTTTTTCAGAACACATGTCCGAGCCGGAACTCAAGGCCGGCAATTATCGCGCAACGGCTGAGGCAGATGCGTACGTACATTGTACAGAAATACAATTCTAACATTTAGGATTCTAATATAAGAGTTAGGTGTCTGATCTCAACCAGTTTCACACTATTTGAAATGAAAATTACATCTCGTTATCAGCATTGGTTCAATATCATACATACACAGGTGAAAATAATGTACAGGATCATGTCGATGTTGATAGGGATAACAAAGCAACACATAGTATGCATGTGAAAGAAATAGGATATCTTAATAAAGCAAAACATGCATGTTAATTGGACCGCTGAGACCAGGGCTTGCGCAGTTTGCGTGACTGGCCATCCGGCATAATATCGCCCGACTCACTGTCACTCTCGCTATCGTCACTGCTGGAGTCTGAGTCAGACTCAGACTCGCCGGAGCTGGGCACTTCGTACACATCGTTACGGGGAGCTGGCGCAGACTTGGGCTCAGGTCGTAGCTTAGCGGCCAGTTCTTGCTTCTGGCTACTTAGTATTTCCTTGAGGGTTGGCATTGGTTTCTTTGCGACAGGTTCCCGAGGAATGGACTTGTTCGCCTCTAGCCTCTGCTCACAGGCTTTCAGGTCGTGGCGCAAGGCTTCAAGCCTGAGACGCGGCTGCTTTCGCTTGGTGTATTCGAGCCTAGAGTTGTCCAGTTTCTGCAAGAGGGTTTGCATCTCAGTGAGAATGATTGTAAGCTGAGGATCATAGCTTTCCCGAAGCTTGCGCGCGATTTCGGCCTTCTCCGCGGTTTCCTTGTCCCTTTGTGTTTTCTCGTCCTGCTTAGCCTTTGCCTTTTCCTTCTTTTCGAGCTCAACTTGCTGGGTCAAATACGGGACATTAAAGCCGGGTGGGTAGACCACTTCACTAATAAATGGTGCTGCCTGAGGATGTTCGGAAGTAGATTTAGGTGTCTTGTTATTAACCTTCCCCTTGGGCGTGGCTTTGCTAGATGCGGATGTTGAAGGTGTTCCCAGGGTAGATTTGACAACGGAGGTGGGTGTCTGCTGAGCGGACTTGGCTTTGGCTGTGGCCTTTCGTGGAGTTGCCCTCGAAGGAGTCCCCTGCGTAGTGTTGGTGGTAGCGCCGGATTTGTTAATCGTAGTATTGCGTGGGGTTGACCGTGGAGCAGGGTCCACGCTAGAAGCAAGATTCTCTCCCTCGGCGAAAGACACGGATCGCCTTTCTGTTGCCGGGGAATCCTTGGCACGGATAGCGGATTGCAGCTTTTTGGTTCGGTCAATCGCTGGAGTCTGTTTATTAACAGGAGTAAAAGTAGGTGCACCGGCAACATTCACATTGGTACTTGGGGAAAACGGCACGTCAAAGGAATTCTGGGGGGTTACGTCGGATTCTTGCGAAAGATCCAGCCTAACAGGCTGCTTGCTAGGAGGGCTCTGTGTAATCCCCAGCCCAATTCCAAACTGAGGAGGCTTGGGAGGCGCCTCATTTTCCTCTCGAACACTGGCTTGTCGAGCTGGGCTCGAGAAAGAAGGCGCACGGACTCGTTTGCGTACTGGGCTCGTTTGGGTCGCTGGCGACTTCAACATATACTGCTGAGCCTGTCCAGAGGGCACAATAACCGCAGCCACAGACCGGAGAGGGGTAGATGGGGCCCGAGTCGAGGGATGGGCCTGTCCCTGGCGAGCTTCTTTGACCGATGTGGGCTCTTCGGAGGCCTGCTTCCGCTTGCGTGATTGAGTCTCATGGGTTGTACCGTTTATTTTCGAAGTCGAGATATCCAACTGATTTGAGGACTGGGAGCTTCTCACAGGTTCTTCCATTTGTACATCGCCCTCTAGATCAATCACATCCTTGGTAATCGGAATCGAGCGATCAATCCGAGACGTGATGGGCTCATCCTCAGGTACATTCTCTTCGCTGCCCTCCGAGTCCGATTCGGACTCAGAGTCAGATTCAGAGTCAGATTCAGAGTCGTCATAGTCGTCAGAACCAGGTTGATGTTCTGTTTCTCTTCGATCCTGCTCGGTGTTCATCTTCTCTGCCTTGGCCTTGTCGACGTCACTTCCCCCTTCGCTCGACTCCTCACTAGATATCCCGATCACCATTTCCGCTTGCTTTTTCTGTAGGGGTTGGGATACAATCTGAGCCACTGCCGCCAGATGTCCTTGTCCATTGACCTCATTGGCCATGCCCGGCTTGAATGGTATTTTCACGATACGCTGCGGAGCAGACTCTGGTTCCATCTCATTTGAGTCCGCAGTAGCCTTTTCAGTAGATTGCATCTGTTGGGAAATGGCGTGTTTAGGCGCAGACGACATGGGCGGGGATTCAGCGTCATCTGGCATTTGTGTAATTGTTCGCTTAGCAGTACTACTGGCAATAGGTAGGGTTCCGAACGTTTGCGGCTTGGGCTGTGGTTCCGGTGACCCGGCAGCTACTGATGTAGGTGTAGGTTGGGATCTGGCGCTGGATGCTCGTCGCTCGGCTGGTGATGGGGACTCGCCGAGCTCCTCACTTTCGCGCCTGGGAGGCGGCGTGCCGGCAATTGTGAGGTCCGTAGACTTCGTGGGCGGGGATATAGTGACTGGATCACGAGTTTCAACAGAAGAAAGAGGTAAATCGCGATGGCGGTGCTCAACTGCTGATTTCCGAGCTGAGACATGAGGGTTATTATCGGTATGCTGAGTCGATTCAGGAGAATTTTCCCATTGGATGTGAGACTGAGAGATAGACCGAGAGTGACTACGCACTGATTGGGCGCTACTCTCCTCATCTTCTTCCTGAATAGCAGGGAACTGGGTCTCCATCGCTTCCTTTTTATCCTTCATGGCACGCTTCCGCTCGTAGGCAACAATAGCGGCATCCCAATCCTGATCGACAGAGGGGAATCGCTCCGGGGCGGCCGCAGTAGGCTTTTGAAGAACACGAACGGAGCCCCACTGATCAAGGCCATCGGTGCGAGCTTTTCCATAGTCAACCCATACATCAGCAACCGTCAGGTCGGGATAAAGATCGAGGTCCTCTTTCGTATCGTCGAGAATTTTCTTGATCGCAAGCAGTCTATCAACCAGTACAATTAGCAATCACAGTTTCTCGGACTGAGAAGGTTTCTCATTTGTCAAGTATGTGAATACTTACTCCAACTCTGGGTGAAGCTTTGACCAATGTTCTTGGATCATGCCCGCGAGCCCGCCAAGCGAAACCTCTTCGGGTTTCTCAAGGACAAGCAAGAAGACGCCGGGTTTCTTCAATGTCGTTGAGACTGCAGATCCCTGGCTGGAGTCATCGTTGGTAGTCTTTCGTGCGCCGAGGAAGGTCCTGCCCCAGCTGGAGCTCGAGCTCGAGCTCAGCTGCTCCCGTGGGTACACTTTGATTGAAAGTCGGAGGAACACCATTATGTCAAATAAAATAACAGCCAGTGGATGCACATGCAGCTGATGGTTTTAATTTGGGCAATGACGCGTGGGGGGAGGAAGTTAAGGTGACGGTAGTCGCTTGTAAAAAACCGGTAGAACGGGCGTGGAATGGTAATTAATGGTGAGAGGGAACTAAGAACAATGAATTACCAGACACGCATGTCTTCTCAAATAAGCAAGGTGCCAAACACCAAACGGAATGGTGCAGGGTAAGTGGGTGAGAAGAAAAAAAAAAGCGAGGGAAATCAGAGCGCGGAAGAAAGCGCGAAGTACGGAGAATCACCTCGGCGATCCACTTATTTGCCGTTTCTATAAGACTCAACATGTACTGATTTAAGTGAGAAGAGACAAGAACAAAATAATTCATGCACGCTATTCTATTCCTGCTTGAGTTCGGTGCATATGGATTGATATTCTAATGTTACAGGTTCCCGTGCAGTTCTGTACAATGCAGGAGATCATTGCTAACCTTGCAAACCTTCAATATACAGATAAATTCTTTATGTATGTTTATATATGATTTCCAAAGAACGGCTCTAGACACAGAGCTATTCCGGGGGCACAAAATACCTCCGGAATCGATCATTGCGAGTCAACTCAAGCTCAACAACGACCGCATGACAGCTCATCAACAAGCTCGGGAACCTGTATGTCCAGAAATTGAGGTACCCCTCGGGCAAGCCGCCAATATTCTCCTTAAGATGCTCAGGCATATCATTATAATGGTTGCGCTTGTTGCGGAGAGCCCTCAAGAGATCTAGCATTCGTCCTCCAGTGTATTTACGCTGCTTGCCAAGATTATCTTTGAAGTCTCGCGGCAATGAGCGTAGGAAATCCATTTCGGGGCCCATTACCCGCTCGGCCACTGATTCCAGGCAGAGCAGTGACTCTGATGGAGGATCGCGGGGCTCGAATTCAAAGTGGTCGGAGACATCGCAGAGGAAGGTAAGACGGTCTGAGGGGGGCCAGAAGAATGGGTGCATCAATACAGCGCTTGCGTCAGGACTAGAAAGTCATGTCAGTAAGTTGAATTTGTTTATGTGAAAGAAGGATTCTGACCGTTGGCGAGGGTCTAGCGACAGCATCGATCGGATGAGATCATCCGCCTCGAAAGCGTAGTCGCCTAGGCGGTTTAATTCCTCTAAATCGAATTGGCCTTTGACAATGTTTGCCTCGCGCATAAACTTGCCATTCTTGTCGAATGGGTGGCTGCCACGGGTCAAAACGTAGTAGAAAACACAACCCAGTGAGAATATGTCAATGGCCCGAGTGGCGCGGCGGTTTGTCTGCGGGTCCACCACAGCGGGCTCCGAGGACTCGGTGTGCTGTGATGCGAGAGACATTGGACCGTCATCATCCACCAAGAGTTCGGGGGCACGCCAGCCGGAAGTTCCAGCGGCGTGGGCAGTGGTTGCCCGGAACGAGCTTTGGTTGTCTTCAAGTTTCTTGCACAAGCCAAAATCAGAGATAAGGAGACGCAATGACCGCGAAACACTGCGGCCGCGCGGCATAGCGACGAGAATGTTCTGCGGCTTTAAATCACGATGGACGATCTTCAAAGAGTGCAGGTAACGAACACCTTGGGTGATCTGCCGTAGTACGTCGGGCAGATCCAAGCCGGTCTGGACTAGTTCCGGGTAGCTGGCAGGACGCTCAACCACATCCTGAAGAGATGCTGGGCAAAGCTCGAGGCCAATATACAAGAACCCAGTGGCTTGCTCACGGCAGAAGTATCGGATGACGTTATGATGGTCATCACTTTCCTGCAATAGGCCCACCTCGTGGGATGCAATGTCATAGAATTCCATTAACATACGCTTCACCGCCACGTCTCGTCCATCGAACGAACCGCGATAAACGACAGTGCCATGGCTGCCATGTCCGAGCACAACGTCGGTAAAAACCTGAAGCCGGCCGATGCGAACCACGCCATCCATCTCCATGATTTCATTCGAAATCGTCCGGACCATCTGGACATCGGGCTCAAGTCGAGCCTGGGGGGTGAGGTTATTGACCTGCTCTACGGCCTGATCGGCTCCCTCGGGGCTATCCCCCTCACTGCCAGGCTTCTTGCGACGGCGGTGTGACTTTCCTCCCCGAGATCCACGAGCGCGGGGCTTTTTCTTTGGCTTTCCAGCCTCATCACCATCCTCGTCATCAGGTCCACGTGACGGCTCACGAATCTGCACCCGCAGGGTGGGATCTGGAATGTGGGCCCGGGAGGCTCGCGGGGTTGATCCACCATCTGGAGATACATCGTTCAAATCTAAATCCACTGTGACATTAGGAACTTGTTGCGTTGGTGTAGATGAACGCTTGATATCTGGGGCACCGCCGACAAGAGGAGTGGAAGGGGTCGAGAGAGAAGGCTTATCATTGGAGTTGATGATGTTCTTGATGTCCAATTTCTGCTTTGCCAAATCACGAATGTGATGCGAGTTGAAATATATGAAGGTACAGATGAACAGTAATATCAACGTCACAACGATATCCAAAGCATTGTCCCAGCTCTTGCGAATAATGGCGCTATTTCGTAAGGCGGGAGGCAAAGCCAGCTCAGAAGGACTGCGAAGGATATCTCGTGGTGTGTCATTTGAGAGTTCAGAACTCGATGGCCCAGCGATTCGAGGAATATGCGGGCGGATGATACGAGGCCCAGTGAGAGAGTGAACACCGGCCAACGCATTCCGCTGCTGATGCGCACTGAGACTCATCAGTGCTTGCCCCCGGCGGAAGAAGTCTTTGTCGTAGCATTGAGCCATTGGAGCGCGGCCCGTGGCCAGGGGATAGGTTTCTTCTGAAAAGGCATACCAGCCCCCTGCCTCAGTGCAATCAATGAATACACGCATGTCCCTTTCGCCGTCAAGGGATCCATAATCCGGATCCGGTGGCTGAAGAGGCTGCGAGAGTAGGACTAACGGTGTCGAGGCATCCGGTGCATCTTTGTTGGCAGGACGAATCACGTCAAAGACTCGCGCCACAGGAGATGAAAAACGCTGGGTATAGCGAGGCCGGTCCATGCGCGAGTGATCGAATCCAAGCACAACGCCGTCATGCATACTGTAAATGTGGCTTTCATCCATTGTTTTGTAGTACTGGCTCTGTAGGTCCATATCACGGTTGTTCGGTGCCCACTCAGAGTATTTCAAGGTGCAAATTGGATCTCCCGTCTCAGTGTTTTGTATGGCGATGGCATATTCAACCCGACCAAGAATTAAAGTACCAAGTGTCGACTCGCACTCATCGGAGTCCGGATCTTCTCCATTCACCTTCCGACATTCTGGCGCAGCGGTGATTGGACCACGGGAACTAAACACCCGCAGAATGCTGCCAGTCCGGGCGTCAATTGTGTACAATGTAGTTTCTTTTCGAGCAGTATAGGTTACAGCAGGCTCGGTACCAGAATAAGGGGTTTCGTCGACAAGCTGCTTCACAGTTAAGCCGAGCTTTTGCAAGCCGGCGTCTGGGGCGGGGCTATAGATATAAAGGCTGCCATCTTGGCTCGGTTCGACGATCCATAAGAAGTCGTCTTCGGGCTCTGTATCGTCAAAACTGGAACGGTTCGCTCGGTGGTAGACGCTTTCGACCACAGGACTGCTTGGGACCTCCAGGGCCCAGCGAGCAGTCCCGGTCTTGCGATCACGGGCGTGAATTGTTCCGTCGACGGTCGCCAGCAGCACAAAATCCTCAACCTCCCAGTCCTGCAAGGACCGCGCGTGAAGCTGCGAAGCCAAGCCCGCAGTGGTGCTGCTAGCTTGGACAGGAGGGGCTCGAACGGCACGGCCGGAGCCTGCCAGAGCCAGAGTAGCAAGGGCGCTCGCATCGTTGGGTTTCACGATGGGTGGTGTGGCCACGTGGGCCGCATATTGTTTTGATGACTCTTGTGCTAGTGGCACAGAGATGTGAGAGATAGGGTCATGGGCATCTGATTGCTGCAGCGGAGCAACCAGGGTTGGGAGAAGGAGGAGTGCGACACTGGCGGGGAGTGTCGAACGGACGCCCGGCAGCCGCCACCGCATCGTAGAGCTGTCAGCACAAAGATTGAAGGGTAGGTGAACGATCGAGGGAGCGAAGGAGGTAGCGGAGGGCGTCTCATGGGCCTATGTTGATGGACAAAGGTTTAATGGTCCGAGTGACAGTGTGGAGCGAGTCGAGAATCCGGGTAGCGGATCATCCCCCAACCCACAAATGTTCAAAAATGGGAAAAAAAAAAAAACGATGACAAATTCACGTATATTCTAACAATAATGGACGATGAAGATATGGTGAGAATGTCAGAACGTCAGAATGTAAGACGAAAGAAAAGAGATTGGAGAGCACACATGTGCAGGCAGAGAGATTGTGTGTAATACACGTGTACATTACAGACTGTGGCCAGTTTTCCCCACCTCCACAACTGTAACAGTAAGGTACGGTACTTTAGTCCACGCATGCCTTTCGGTCTACACTAAATACAGCGTAGCCTAGAACAATAAGAACATTCGAGAGTGTCTTATCCCTTATCCTCTCATCCCCTTCTCCCTTTCTCCCCTTAATTGTTGTTCTCTCTCACGAAATATCAAGTGCAAAATATGTGTGCTCATAAACATATAAACATGTTACTTATGTACTCTATATTTTAAATACACAGTCATCATCGAACATTCTCCTGAGGTCTGCTCAAATTGGAATCATTTGAATGAGTCTTTGTGTCTTTCAATGCTGATCAAAAAGATTGAATCCCCAGCCTTTCAGGAGGGTGGGTCAGGACCACTGCCCAGTGTCAGGGGCTAAGACCAATCAAGGGCGAGACACACTATACTCCGTACAGTTGAAAGATCTCATGAAAAAAAAAAAATTGAAAAAAAAAATCAGAGTCCATTATCACCAAGTTTTTAAAAAAGAACTATGTAGATCAAAGCAGCACATCCAACGCCGCAACCCCGTCCTCGCGCAGTACACGCCGGAAGTGTTAGTGAAGGGGAGGGGAAAAAACAGAGAAAAGGAAAAACACAAGAAAAATCAAGATAGATACAGTGTGTAGAAGGATGTGGCCACAGAAGCATGTGGTGAGAAAGGGACTATAAAACAGGAAGAAAAAAAAAGGATCACGTATGATCCCAAGAAAGATAAGAAATAGATATGAAACGGGAGATGACCTTAACCACCGCGGATCATCCAGGTTACAGCAATAGCCCAACCACTGACGAAGATGACGGTCAAGACGCCTGCACCTGCACGGTCACCGGTACCGATGGTGTTCAATACGGGGACTTTATTGTCCGACGTATTGGTGCCGGCGTTCGGGTTACTCTTGGAGGTTCCACCCGATGTTAATGTAAATGGCGCCTTGTTCTTGAAGGGAATCAGATTGGCGGACAGGACACCCAGCACAGCCATCTGTTGCTCCAGACCTTTGGTCCCGTCCCAAGTGGCTTGCTTCCACCAGCGAGTACCACAATGTGAACCGTCATCACCACCCGAGCATTGCTTTGCGGCAGCCTGGGCCGAGGTTTTCAGCTGGGGGAAAATCAGGTCGTACGTGCCAGGGACAATTGTAGTCAACATTCCAAGCCAGTTGGAGAAATAGGCCTTGAAGGTGATCTGGTTGCGATCGCAGTTACCACCGGATTCGCAGGTAATATCCGATAGAATTCGGCCGGCAGCTCCGTTAAATCCTGTGGTCGGGTAGAACTGTTGGGAGGTCTTGATAAGACCCACAATACCTTCCTTCCATTTCGTTTCAGTGCCGTTAGTCTAGTCTGAAGTTAGTATCAGCAATCAATCAGCAGAACCAAAATGACATACGTAGTTGTGCATGTAAGCAGCACCACTGATATAGGTGGCGTAGTTGTAGGTCCATTGGTAATCGCCATGATCCGTGCACTGCGTGCCGCAGGTGGTGGTGTCGGCGATGTTCCAGTTCTTCTGCTTAAGCAGTGGGGTCGTAGCGCTCCAATCCCAAATGCGCTCGGCCCAGTCGGCATATGTCTTGTTTCCGGTGTAGAGGGCGAGTCGGGCTGAAAGTTGGAACAGTCCTCCGTTTGAAATGGCGTTCTTCGTCAGATAGCCATCCTGGTACGGCCAGATCTGCCAGCGCATACCACCGTGGCAGCTGCTGGTATCCCACCGGGGGTACTGGGTATTGAAGACACCCTGTGCGAGGGATACCCAGGAGGGCTCGCCGTCTCTTTCGGGGTAATTGAATTCCGCGGCGGTGATAGCGGCGAGACCCCAGAAGACTTGATCGTCGTTTCCTAGGTACTGACTGTAGTTGCTGGGGAAGAAGTTGTCGTCGCCCTTCTGGAAGTACATTCCTTCCTGAACGGCGTCGTTGAACTGGGTATCACCGGTCACGAACCAGTACAGAATAAGGGTCATGAACATAGAACCACCCTCCCACCAAGTACCATCGAATTTACCGGGGATGTCCTTGGACTCGCGAGAATCGTAGTAGTCCATCATGGTGGTGGCGACCGTTTTGGCCGCGCTTTTGAGGGAGCCTAAGAGAAGTACGGAATTAGCCAACGAATGCGATCAAAGGGAGGGGGGGGCGAGGCATACTCTCGTCATCGATGTTCAACTCGATAGCGAGGGCACCCTGGATGGCGAAAGCGCCGCCCAGCAGAGTGGCCAGCCACTTGGACAAAATCATGTGTAGAATCTCAAACGAGCGTAAGGGCCAGCGGCATAAAGGATTTCGATAAAGGAAATAGAGGTTTGGAGAGAAGGTGAAAGTGGCTCAGAAAAGATGACGGGGGTCTGCGGGTTACCGCCAACAGAACCGGGGGGTTACAGTCCCTGGTACAGTACAGTGGGCTGCCTCCGTCTAAGAATGTTGGGCTAATTTAGCGCATGCAGGTTCTTATTAGTATATTCTATGTATGCTTTATATATTGAATCTACAAATTTGTTCCTCTCCTTTTTGGATGGGAGTATTGGATTACTAGATTGCCAGATTGCTGGATTTCTGGCCTACTGCCCCTACAAAGCGATGACGGTTAGACTAAGTTCCTGGCGGCAAATCTGGCCCTGCAGTAGGGAAATGAAACATTGCCACTGAGACACCCCTTGATATTTGCATTTATCTTAGTATAACTTCTATCAAATCTACTCCGTACAAAGTATCATATATTGTCCAAGCAATGCCGACCTAGTCCGCCCACTTATGACCTACGGGATGGGAATGTGATTGATTGTCTTGTCAAAACCCAACATATGATGTACGTAGTACAATATAGCTGTTGCTCTATCTGCTCAGATGAGAATATATTATTATGCAGAATCAAAACCGATATATGGAGTACCCTAAGTACATACATCTATCCTGCTGCCTTGGCTATGCCTTGGCTATGGTTAAGCTTTCAAACTCCGTGAGCGACCGCTTCCGGGAGTCTTCCGCTTTGGGGGTTGGTGCCTTATTGTTCAGGTATCAAGGGTCTGTCCCACTCAAGTCACTTCATTTGGTCTTTATGTTCTCGACATATGATGCAAGGCACATCGACATTACCCGTGAACTATTGTCACACAAGGCATATGGATATTAACGACGTTTCCATCTTGTTCACCTAAGTATTGCAGTAAAATGGTCCCTTTTTCGTCACCCTTGTGTATGTGATTTTTAAGACCCCCTATAATGTTAAGGTACAGCAAATGGTGTCATGCATTATAATCTTTGAGGCTGGATAAAATTGTCAAAAAGTTCCCTATTAAGTCCAGCTATGCAAATCTTGTAGAAGTTGAATACTAGTAAGTGCATACAACATAGATCTATAATGGTACGGATCCATACGGAGTACATACTCCGCGAGCGGCCGGACTTGGCATCCGATCGATCCTTTTGCCTGAGATGCAAAGAAGATTTAAAACGGCATACACCTAGTATATTAGCGAGGGTGCACTATGCAATGACTTCAAAGGTATGAACTATATCTGGGGTAACCGATACCACAGGGTGCAGCTGATAGTGCACCATGTCTCTACATACTAGACTACACAAATGGCTAGATGGATAGATCATGTACTTAGTTCAACTTCTATTGCACATTTTTTTAGTTCCTTCGTAGAAAGAGTACAGAGATGAATTCATCCATGTCATCACAATCGTGTCCATTACATCCGGGTGCGTTGGCGGGGAGCCGAACGGATGATGTTGTCCACCCGCAGGAGAAGCTACAAGAAAGTCAGCGCGTATTCCAAATTGAGCATCAAGAATGAAAAACAGTGGGTTACATACCTCGGCTGCCTCTGAGGCAGACGAAACCACCGCCTTCTTCAACTTATAAGCCTCTACCACACCAAGCTCACGCATATCCGCAATACCACCACCAGGCGTCAACAGGTCAAGACCAGAGCTGGTCATACCGTTGTTGATGGCCGAGCGCAGGCGAGTCACCAGATCACTAGAGTCCAGACCGGCGTTGTCAGCCAGAATGGTAGGCAGCTGCTTCAAAGCGTGAGAGAAGGAGTCGACAGCAAGCTGCTTCTTGCCGGTAGTGTTCTGAGCCGCCTGTTCAACGGCCTTGGACATCACCATCTCGGCGCAGCCACCGCCAAGCGTCACACGGGGATCCTTGACAGTCTGCGAGAGGACAGCCAGAGCATCGTGGAGAGATCGCTCGGCCTCATCGAGAAGCTGCTCCGTGGCACCGCGCAGCACAATGGTGCAGGCCTGACCAGCGGCCACACCAGAGAACTTGATCAGAGTGTCCTCGCCAATGATCACTTCCTCGATCAGATCACACCCACCCAGCTTGACCTGGTCGGGGTGGTCGAAGGTGGAGGCGATCTCACCACCGGTAACAAGGGCCAGGCGCTCGATGCCATCGAAATCGGCATGCTCAATGGACATGATACCAGCCTCTGTGAACAGCTGCTCGGGCCAGTTGTAGATGAGCTGACGGTTAACGAAGCAGTTAATACCGTGAGCCTTGATACGCTCGACCTTTTGGCGCATCTTCTCGCGCTCTGCCTTCTCCAACTCAGCAAGCTTGCCGGTCGACTCGACCTTGACTCGTGCGCCGAAAATCTTGACCTTATCTGTGTCCATTGCTGTGTTGGCAACCAGGATCTTGGCGTTCTCCAACCGCTTGGGCTGGTTGACACCGACCTTCTTGTCCATAATGAAACCCTCATCGAGGTATGAATCACTCAGCTTTCCACCGGCCTTCTTAATAATCTGGATGTGAGAAAGGTCGGTGGATCCCTTGAGACGCAGCACGGCATCACAAGCCAACTTGGCGAATTGATCTCGGTTTTGCGAAAGAACCTTCGAGCTGAGCGTTGTGCGGGCAATGGCGTGCAAGTCCTTGCGGAAAGCCTCGGGGTCATGGCTGCGGTCGACCGCCGTAGCCTCGAGAGCGGCGAGGGCAGCCTTGCTAGCTATGCGGTAACCGTCGATGATTGTCTGGGGGTGAATCTTCTTGGCAACAAGCTGCTCGGCCTCACGCAGCAACTCGGCGGCCAAAACGGTGACCGATGTGGTTCCATCACCCACCTCATCGTCCTGAACCTTGGAGATGTTGACCAAAACCTTCGCCGCAGCGTTATCCAAAGCGATGGACTTAAGAATTGTAGCACCGTCGTTCGTCACCAGGATGTCTCCTGTCGACCTGCGAGAACAGCCATGTCAGTATTTCCGGGGTCATATCAGCACATATGATTATGAATATCTCCCCCACGTACGCAGATTGTAGGATCTTATCCATTCCCTTGGGGCCAAGGGTACTCTTCACGAGGTCTCCGACGGCAATAGCACCGACAAAGGCCGAGAGACGGGCATTCTCGCCCTTCTCTTCGATGACATCGTCACCAAAGATCTGTGTGGGATTGCCGAAAGATGCCTAGGAGGGGTGGAGGTGAGCCAGTGCGACCACATATTTTCCACGCTCTCGCGGGTTGATTTGGAAATAGCATACCATGATGACCAGCTGAATAAGGCAATCGACCAAAGATCAAATGTCTTGCTGGAAAGGTTGAATCGACTTCTCCTGTCAACAGTGGGGGGAAAGGAGAAAAGTTGCCGCACGATTGGCCCAAGCTTCTGATTGGCTGCGCTCCATGACCGCCCGCGATGCCTCTCGAGTTTCCTTTCTATCGTGACGATCCCTTTTGCTGGAATTGAGCGTGTCTCTGTCAATATCGACAATGGCTGACTCCGGCGAACTAGATCAGGTTCCCGCGAACAAGCGGCCTCACTCTGCTGTCGAGGCGGAAAACAGTGAGTCCCCTGCATCATGGATAGCGTCCAGACCGCTCCCTCGAACGCAACGTAATAGATACTGACTCTATGCGATTGCTAGGTGATGACTCTTCCGACGATGACTTCGGTCCTGCGCTGCCCTCGGAGGTTGCCCCCAAGAAGAAGCGTCGCAAGCTTCCTTTCGAGAAAGTCTACATCAATGCGCTACCAGTTTCCGCGCGGTACTCCAAGTCCCTTATGCACAAGGACCAATTGTCGTTTGTGACCGTTGCGCCCTATACCGACTTTGTGATCACTTCGTCCGTCGATGGATTTGTCAAGTTCTGGAAAAAGGTGGCGGAAGGCATCGAGTTCGTGAAGGAGTTCCTTGCTCACCCAGGCGAGATTCGGGGCGTGACTGTCAGTGCCGACGGCCGTAGTTTCGCGACGGCAGGACTGGACAAGACAATCAAGATCTTTGATGTTATTACATTTGGTAATCTCAGAATGTGTGACTCTCGTGGGTTAGCGACCTAATGACTTTTATAGATCTCTTGGCGATGTATACACTGGACTTCGTGCCTCGATGTGTTTGCTGGGTACACCCACGCGGGGCCTCGCTGCCCCTCCTCGCCGTGACAGACGAGTCAAGTAATACGATTCAAGTATTCGACGGCCGTGGCGAAAATCCCCAGCCATTGCACACTTTGAAGTCGATCCACCGTAGCCCCGTGGTTTCACTGGCATTTAACAACGCCTTCAACTGCGTCGTCTCTGCTGATGAATCAGGAATGATCGAATACTGGAGAGCTGGAGACGGATCTTTCGAGAAACCAGACAATGTCTTCGACCTCAAATCCTCAACAAATCTCTTCGCATTTAAAAAGGCCAAATCTGTCCCGACAGCCATCACAATCTCTCCGTCTGGCGAACACTTCGCCACAGTTTCCTTCCCAGACCGACAAATCCGAGTATTCGACTTCGCAACCGGGAAGCTTTACCGCACATACGATGAATCCATAACCACCATCACGGAGATGCAGCAAGCCGGAACAGCACCATACGAACTTGACGAAGTGGAGTTCGGGCGTCGCCTAGGTGTTGAGCGCGAACTCGAGAGCGAAGTCACGCGCAACAAAGTAAACGTCTCATTTGACGAATCCGGCCACTTCATCCTCTACGGCTCTCTTTACGGCGTGAAATGTATCAACACCTACACAAACCGGGTAATCCGTGTCTACGGCCGCGAAGAGCCATTCCGAGCCCTCAACCTCGCATTATACCAAGGACAACCGCAACGCAAAGGCATCGTAACCGTCTCCATGGCAGCCAGTAGCAACCCGCTCCTCCAGGAAGCCGAAGAACGCGACCCAATCCTCCTTTGCACCGGCTTTGCCAAGGTACGCTTCTACATGTTCACGAACCAAACGGAGATTTCGAAATCCATCCGTGACGTCCAAAACGAAAAGCCAACCCAAGCAGCGGCTGCCACGGGGACGCCAACTACCAAAGCTGCTGAGACTGGCACTGCTGCAATCCTGCACACAACGTTCGGCGACATCCACCTGCGCCTGTATCCCTCGGCTGCGCCACGGGCCGTGGAGAACTTCGTCACACACGCCCGGAACGGCTATTACAATAACACTATCTTCCACCGTGTGATCCGCAAATTCATGATCCAAGGTGGTGACCCACAAGGTGACGGGACGGGTGGTGAGTCGATCTGGGGCGGGGAATTCGCGGATGAGTTCTCTGTTCTGAAGCACGATAAGCCATATACGCTGTCGATGGCCAACGCCGGACCCAATACAAATGCCAGTCAGTTCTTCATCACCACGGAGAAGACGCCGTGGCTGGATAATAAGCATACTATCTTTGGGCGTGCAGTGCAGGGCCTGGATATCGTGCATAAGATTGAGAATGTGCGGACGCATAAGGAGAAACCGGAAGTTGATATCAAGATTGTTAGTATTAGTATCTCATGATATATCAGCGCTGGGTGGAATCTAGCAGGCGTTACAAAAAAATGAAATCATGAAATGCGCGCATACGTTGTACTATGTACTCTGTCACTTGATCGGACAGGTTGAAAAACGGCGAATATGAGCGTAAAAAGAGAATCGACGCAGTCGTCAGCAGGAACCAAGTTCCGCCATATTCTAGGCCAAAAGCCCGTGAGAACAAGGAAAAGGAAAGAAAGAAAAAGCGAGAGAAAAATGGGGGGGCAAACCCAACAATAAGAAAAACACAGCGTGAAGCCCATTATCCGTACCAAACACCAAGAAATGCAACCATAACCAGGTAGTATGGTATAGTTAGAAGTAGCGTATTACAAATAAGAAGAAAAAAAAAGGGACATAAGAAACCCACAGATCCAAAACAAGATAAACCCAAAACAAGCCCTAAACCTGCCGAATCTCCACATCCCCAGAGCCCTGCTCGACCTTGGTCAATCGCGTCCGGGCTCCGGGGACAGGAGTGCTAGTCTTCGCCACTGTAGAGTGCGAGCTACTAGCCAGGGAGTTAGGAGCAAGGCCGTTAGTCTGCACAGGCGGCGGCGGGGCGGCGGCCCAGGCGGCATCGCGCGGAGCGGGCGGGGAAGCTGTGCTCAGCAAGCTGCTGGTACCGCCGTGGTATAGATTGGGCCGTTTAGCGTCGTAGCGGCGCTTGAGCCATACGCCGAATACGCCGATGGCGCTGAATCCGATGGCTAGCACGATGAGCATGATGACCCAGCGGTAGTGGGAACTCCACCTATTTTGGGGATTTTGGGTTAACGATCTCTATCCGAGGTGAGTGTAGTGGCGATTCCGATTTACACCGTGGTGGTAAGATCAAACATACCATGACTTATTCTCATCTGTAGCGGTGGCAGATTTGTTGGTTGAGCTGGAGCTGGATGTTGAGCTTGCGGAGGCTGACGTCGTTGTGGCGGCGGTGGTACCCTGGCCACCGGAGTTACAGTAGTTATTGTACCAGGTTGAGAGAGTGGCTTGGTCGGCGGTGCTGCAGGTGGAGCAGATGCTGCCGGAGGTTTTGAGGCCGGTCAGCAGGGATGACTGGCAGAAGCATGAGGTCCAAGTTGAGGGGTCGGCCGCTTCGCAGGAAGTTTGCGCGCTTGTCAGGGTGGTGCAGGTCAGACCGCATTGCGGGAATGTACTGGAGGCTGATGTGGGGAGAATGCTGTCGGCGGCTAGGGCTGAGATTGTGAAGGCGATAAGGGCGAGGAAGAGGAATGAGAGGCGCGTAGTGAGTGACATTGTGAGAGTGATGTGGTCGAGTTCTCTGTTTTAATGGGGGGGGAGTATAGCGAATGTCGGGGTAAGTAAGAGAGCCGTGAGGCTCGATTTGATGTCTGGATAGGATCTCTCAGTCCATAATTGCATGGATTAAAAGAAAGAAAGATGAGTCGACCAAAAGACAAGAAAATGAAGTTGGTTTGGGGGTCTAGTCGGGGCCGAACGATTCCGGATTCAGCTTTTTCTATTTCTTTTTTATTTTCTTTTTTATTTTCTTTTTCCTTTTTTTTCCCTTTTAGGATATTTTCAGGGACTATTATTGACTTCAAATCTTTTTAATTTCTTTTTTTAATTAGCTTAATGAGGTCTAAATGTAGGTATTGTAGTATTGTAGTATTGTAGTATTGTAGTATTGTAGTATTGTAGTATTGTAGTATACTGTAGTACTGTACCTGAGTACCTGACAGTAGCACTGAGCGCATGCGTTTTTAATTTCCGCAAGCGGCCTCCAACGTGGGAATTCTCAACATTCCGATCATTTAGATTCTCTTAACATTCTGACACCTGCCAGATATCTTGAAATCTTAGACTTCCAGTTCTAACGTTAATTCTTAGTGACATTGCTGGATGTGGTAAATGATTGACTCCCACGTTTTCCAAGGCCTTGATCAATAATGCAAGGAGTTATATGTGTATTCTATGATACTCTATACTCTGTACTATGTACGATACACGATTTAGGAATTGAGTTGTCTATTTTCTTCTAATAGAATCTACAGACCTGTACTATGTACTCCATAAAACTTAACTTATCCCAATCCTTCATCAATTCCAAACAAGGGCCCACCACGCTCGGCACTTGAGACGGTTGGAACAAGGCAAGCAATCCGTTTCGATGACTTGTTAAGTGGAGATTGTAAGATTATTTATCCTTATACGGAGTTCAATGTAAATCTTAATGTTCACGATTGAACACATCCATGGATTGCGATGTTATTGTCGCATGTAGAGAGGCTACTCTGCATATAAGCCCCCACTGTTTCCTGTACTCCGTACATTCTGTCGCCTTCGCTTATTATGTACCTTTGAATTCATCTGTGTCGGATTCGATTTACACCGATTGGTTGTCTTGACCGCTAAAAAAAAGGTGTCATATTCCTTGTATCATACAGAGAACCTGGGCATTGGAGCATATACTAAATATGAGAACACACAAGCGGGGTTCAACCGTTCGAGGCAATAAAATATACCAACTAATGGATAGAAAGGTCTTAGCCACATGTCGAGCCGACTTGATTCGATGCACTGTTATGTTTCAAGCCACAGAAGGTAAAAAGAAATTTGTATGTCCTTTTTGGGTCAACCCCGACGGGGCTTGACGGGGCATCAACCCTACTAGTCTACAATATATGGACAATTTTAGGCAATCTACTCCGTATGTTATACGTAAATACGTCAAAAGGCTTAAGAAAAAAAAAAAGTAATAGAGATCTCAGAGGGGGATCTCAGAGCTCGAGTGGCAACCCAAGAGATGATTGGATAAGAACTCCACCTATTATTCCTCCCCGCATTCCTTCCCTTCTCCAACCCTCCCCATTATACCAATCATGTCAACAATGCCTTCCCGCCAACTTCTTTCAAACCTAATAACCTCTCTCAGCAACACCCGCTGGACCTTAAACCGAACTCTCCGGAGTGAAAACCCACACGACCTAAACGGCGAACTCCGTGGAACCGCAGCCTTCACCGCGCAAACCCCCACCACAACCGACCGCGACTGGCTGTACTGCGAAGAAGGCGAGATACCTAGCAATGTCGGTACAGGCGCCTTACCAGCGGGTCTACGGTGGACAAAGAAGTACATCTGGCGCCTGGGCAGCGACAGCGGACGCGTCAGCGTCTGGTTCGTGAAAGTCGTGCCGGGCCCGGAAGAAGCAGACTACCTATTCCACGACTTCGACTTTGATTCGGGGTTGGGTTCGGATTTGCTGCTAGACTCGGAGACAGGGTCTGCGCAGAAGGATCCCGGTGAATTTGTCGCGCCGCCCGTGCCGCCTACTGTGTCGACCTCCGGCGAGACTACTGTTCTCAATGCCAGAGGTAACCATCTCTGTATCAACGATATGTATCGCACGGCGTATGCGTTCCGCATTAAGCCTGATACCGGGGAGGTGCTTAGCTGGGCTAGTCGACATGTTGTGCGTGGCCCGCAGAAGGGGCAGGATATTGTTAATCGTTACGAGAAGGAGGCATGAGATGGGATTTAAAGGATCCTACACTTGCGATGCTTCTCCCACGAAGCTACGACCAGGTTCTTATGGACGCCTTACGTAACCCTCGAGTCATCCCGAGGTCTTCCTACTAAGATCACGATCGTTATGATATATATGTTCATTTCCAACTCATCTCTCGATCTGGCTCTGCTCTCCCTTCCACGCCCATCCGGCTGTCCCACCGTTGCTCACAGAGTGTAAATGAAATCCGGTCTTCTGTCACCCAATAGCTCGATCTGGTTTCGGTCCAAGCCCTCAATCCAGTGGTCGCGTTCGCCGCGTCTGCGCTTGCCGTTCTCACGCCGCAGCAGGACGTACTGCACCACGGATCCACCAAAAAGGAACAGGACCAGGTAGCCGAGTACTACTCCGTGACCGGGGTAATATCTTGGCTTATCTGCATCGCGGTAGATATTGGATGAGACGATCCCGTTAAGATTTCCCCAACCGATAATAAACCCGAGGGAGACGCCTCGTTTGTATACACCTAGACAGCAATCGAGTCAGTCTTGACGCGGTCATGTATGCAAAATAAGACCGAACTCCAAGGTAAAAGGTACCTTCGGTGTTGTTACTAGTCCATGAAATGGTGTTGGCGATGGCTGGGTAGATGCCCATAGCCCCGAGGAAGGTTCCTGCGTAGCGGGCGCCGGCAGACTCGCAGCCTAGTAGCATAGCAAATCCTATCATACCGAGGAACGAGACGGCAATATTACAGAGACCACGCTGTCTTGTATGGTCTGCAATGAATCCAACTGTCACTGTTAAGATGGCTGCGGCGGCATACGGTGGTACACTCAGCAATTGTGCACGAATCGAGCTGTAGCCTATAGGAAGGGTTAGTAAATAGCTGCGATATACCGAATGCAACCGTCAAGGTCAATATTTACCCTAGGAAACCACGTTAGCTCCACAATCGCCAATTTCGCGATGTGATAACTCACCAGTTCACTAATGATAGTAGGCACGAAAAGCGAAAATGCATAAAGGGACCCATCAGCCCCCATATAAATCACAGCCCCAGTGTAAGTCTTCCAATCCTTCAGACTAGACCAGAAATACTCCATCTTAAACTCTTCATGCTCAGCACTCGACTGCTGGTCCATAGCGAGTCTTCTAAGAACACGTTTGCGATCGATATCCGACAAGAACCGTGCCTGATCAGGGAAGTCATACACACACCAGAATGAGGCAACACCAATAAAGAACGTAAGAAGGCCTTCTAGAATAAAAATCCACGACCAGCCCGGCTTACCCCCCACGCCGTCCATCTTCGCAATAGCTGCTGCTAGCAGACCACCGAAGGAACCTGCGAGCGCGGCTGCGGAGAAAAAGATGGCCATCCTCACTCCAAATTCTGAGCGCTTATACCAACACGAGAGGAAATAGCCCACTCCGGGGAATAGACCGGCTTCCGATAGGCCTAGGAACCAGCGGACTGCCATTAGCCCGTGGTAGTTCTTTACGAAGCCCATAAATGTCATGCATAATCCCTAGAATTAGTTAGAAGATGTTGGAGTAATCAATCATACGTCAGAGGAAGGGGATATTCCACCTACCCATGCCATCATAATGAGTGGGATAAATATGCTCGGCCGCAACCGCTTGAGCAGGACATTTGTCGCGGGCTCGAAGACTGAGTATGAGACGAAAAATATGGTCAGGGTTGCATTGAATTGGGCACCTGTCATGTTTAGATCCGTTTGAAGACCGACAAGCTTTGCGTTTCCGATATTTGTTCTTTGGACGAGGTGAGATTAGTTTGTGAGATTTTCTCTCGAGTGCGTGGATATTCCATGGATTGTTCTTCTGCTTACCGATCGAGGAACGAAACGAGGTAAAGTAGACTAAGCCATGGCACGAGGCGGATATCTAGTTGCCATAATAGCTTACGATCCTATCGTGTTTGTTTGATTAGTTATTGTGAGTGCAAATGATGTTGAAATAACGCTAGAGGGATAACACACAATCGCCGCCCTTTCCTCATCACTCAATCCAGCGTCTGGATCCTCAAATCCGGCTGCAGCGAGGGAATCCTTGGGGTCGAGAATTTTCTCGGGGTCAGAAGACCGGGACTCGGTTCGTTTTTCGGATTCGTCGGCCATAATGCAAGATCGGAAGGGAGAATCTTCCGAAGTGTGCGACTGCTTTTCGCCGACTTACGAGCTACTTAAGAACAGGGAAAACTCCAATCCAAGGGAAACAAAAGCCATCAAGCACTTGGTAAAGAGGGGCAGACACGCTAACGCTTATATTCGGCAGATGGTCGAGTAAGATTACTAAGGTCCAGCTGAATGATGCCATGGTGGCTATACTCTGGCCCGTGTCCTAGCTTGCGCACAGGAGTTTTAGTGTTAGCTTGAAGAGGTTGGGGCCCCGGGTTGATCGGCATGGATTGGAGTGGTTTGGGCATGATCGGCGTGTAGAGAGTGAAATCGGCCGAGGAAAGTTTGGGCAGGAAGGAAAGGGCCAGCATTACGGCATTTGATTTAGTTGATGTTGAGTCCTACGCCCTGGATTTTAGTATACTATTGTATGGTATGGCATATTGAAGTATATTGGATAAATAAGCCATGTCTGGGCACCTGGGGGAAATTAGGGTTAATCCCCGGATACCCCAGGTCCAGACGGAATACCCCGGGCTCCACTGGGCGAAGCTTTCCCATCTCCCATATATGACCTCGGGAATATAGCCAAGTCCACAACGGCCCGCTATCTTAGATTATTAACTCAACAGACCTCAGGTTTTCTCAGAAACGTGCATACTATATGCACTCGGCCGAGAGCACATCGGTGGTGTCGGCCGACGTGGCTGTAATGAAGGTTGACCGTCAAAGTCCGAAACTAGTTGAAAGTGGTGTGGTTAACGCCTCAACTATCCAACCATTGACCTTGTAGCTCTATTAGATCCACCAGGTAGGATGAGCTTTTCTCCATGTTTTGATTGGACGGTAGTAGACTCTGTACTGTGGAAGGAGTGTTTCGGCATTGATCTTGCCAGGGGTCTTGCTCCGCAACCCCGAAAAACTCGGCCCAATGGACATACAGCTATTAAATTCTCCGCAGTAGAGAAATTCTAACAGCGCTGATTCTTCCCTGGCAGTCATGCTAAGCCCCGTATTCAATCTGCACACGGCTTTGATGACTCCCTATGGGTGATCGTCGCACACAACTAAGTTGTGTTGGCGCACAGGTAATTGCGACTGTAAATCGGGGCTAATTTAGTGTGCCATGACTTGCAATAGGCGCCTCATGGAACAAGCGCTAGCTTAAAAAGACTAATAGTTGGAACCTTCCCCGCAGAGATGTTTGCATGGTCGAGCATATCACACTAGCGCAGTTGAGCTATTAGCGGCTTATTTAGACATTGTACTTCTGGGAACGCCCGTTATGGTTTAGTTATTGGATTCAGGGTTTAAATTAGATCTAGGTAATATCGTATGCGTAGTATGAATTTGAGAGATTGCGAGGTTTAAATGTAGTAATCATCCTCCAAATTCATGTATGTTCCTGGGGGAAAAGGCATTAACCAAGCCGCTTATGATCGATCCAATGCGCCCATTTTTCCTTCTTCTAGCTACACCAACATTAGAACCTGCCGTTCACATGCGACAGATATGAGAGCAGGTTGGTTCCAATCAAGGCGATTGTTGCGATAAATCACCGATCTATGCTTTTATAGACTGTTCTTCCGCTTAATATCGCCCGGACGGGATTCCGGCTTCATGGGGTTACCAAATCCATTGACGCGTCCATAAAGCCACTTCAGAGTAACGGTGCTCAGGGTCATGATAAGCGCACTGAGACTAAATAGGCCAATACGACCTGATGTGGGCAGCGCTGCGAAGATAGGATATGGGTACCTGAACTAATTAGTAAGTGGCGTTGGTAATGCTAGGTCATACACGAACCATCCATTTTTGGAGAAGCATTGCTCAATCCAGAACCAGTAGCCGAAGGCGATAGTGCTAGACAGTCCTAGTGCGGGGAGTGCAGTGATTGTCCAGGGTGGGGATAGGAGCAGCAGATCAATCAACATCACCACAGACGGTGCTGCGTGGAAGCTGATGTCTATAACTATGTTATTAGGGGTATCCCAAAATGTACCTTTCATAGACATACCGGCATGAATCGGTATAAAGATATCTTCAGGAATCACTAAACGCTCATCAATCTATACTTGGGTTAGGGGAAATTTCGAATCGAATATCTCATCGAGTTACTGACCAAGCGAAGACCCCAGTACAAAACACTGATCACAACCTCAAGGGGTGCGCTGCATGTCGATAGGATGTTTTTGATTAGGAATAGTCGCCGGGACGTGGTAATATCCGCTAATAGTGCGACTGCAAAGGTGAGTGTTGACAACGATAGGCCAATCACGGTCAGATATTGAAAATGCCAACCATATGCTTGATTACTGTGAAATATAAAGTTCAGTGTGGTTTTTCAATATCCAACCTAAAGGGGAGCTTACGCTTGATTGGGGTTTTCGTGCATGCTTCAAGAATGTCAGCAACTCCTCAGCAGACAGATTGATAGGGGACCCATACTATTTGAATGACCACAAAAAGCTCGAAAGTCCGACCAACTGGAAAGCTACCGTCAATGCTGGACCGAAATGACAAGTGAAAGGACCACGGTACTTACATGAACCAAGGCCGACATGCCCCGTGAAGGGCTCGGCATCCATTGAAGCGGGTGCCTCTCGATGAGAGATTTGGCCATATCAGGAAACAAATTAGGACACAAGCACTCTAAAGTCCTAGTCTCATGTATAATTTAGAAAGTAACTCCTCTAAATATGATATCAAAGCGCAGCTCAAGGAACCAATGTAATCCATGGAACCACCCAGGTGGAAGCTATGACGTTAGTGCAAGATATGAGATCACATGACAGGTTGAACTTGGACTAATCGGCTGTCAGCGGGCAATCCCGGCTTCCCGCGGTGTGCCGGTCGATATCGGATTATAACATAACCCGGCTGATTCATCGTTCCTTATCTCGGCCATGTGCTTCCCCACACTTTTAGTCTGCGCTCCAAAGGCAACCTTCTTATTTGCCATCAAGATTAGGACTTTTCTTAAGGAATCTGTGCTCTTTGTCTGCACAGCAAGAGTCAATTGATCATATTGAACAGAGTTATCTTCTGTTAGACGTCTCGTTTCATACTACCCTGGTTACTATCAGCTTCTGCCCTTCCCATTGCTGAAGAGCAGTGGGACTCAAACTGTTCCTGGCACATCTCCCTCCCATACCTCGATGTGCTTGTATACTAGGTGTGGGTGTCTGGTCGATTATCGCTTTATCGCTACTTGGGGTCAACGAGGATCGAAACGCAGAAAGCGTGATACCTCTAACGTGTTTTCGGCGTAAGGCGTTTCGATTGGACTGATACAGACTCGAAAATAATTTGAATCTGTATGGCGGGGGAACATTACGTTGTTACCTTTGGCCATCTCGAGCCTCTGTTATCTTGAATTATCGCTGCGATACTCGACCAGGCGCTCTCTGACGTGCAATGCCTCGTCCTAGAAGGCCTGGTGCACCTGAACCAAAGCGTCGAAGCCGTAAGGGATGTTGGTATGTTGCTAAAGTGTTAACCTAGACTTCCCCAAGGCTAACAATTGCACTAGGCCATGCAAAGCACGCAAGGTAAAATGGTAAGAAGCATAATCCCTACATGATACTCGTCTAGCTAACGATTATTCATATAGTGGCGAGGAGAAGCCAGCATGTCTCAATTGCCAGCGACAAGGCGACCCTTGCGACTATAGTGTCCGTCTGAACTGGGGCGGAAGGACGAAACGCATATCAATTGACTCGCCGAATTCACAATCTAGTGAGTATGGAGGAGCTATGATTGGATTTTCGAGCTCATTCTCTATCAACAATATGAGCCCGACGTCGTTCCCCACTCCAACAAACAACAACCCTACAGATGGATTTCTCAACATTCATCCTAGAGAATTAGCTTCTCCGAAAGCAATGTCTCCAAGTACACCAGCACCAGTGGGCCTTTTCGAATCCCCCAGGCTTGGTTCAGGCTCTGAAGGGGTAACATCGCCGGGCCGGTCAGAGCCCCGGTTCTCTTCAACTTGGGGGGAACAATCCCCCCCATTGACGGCATCAATGTCCTCGGCTTCTTTGCTGCAATATCAATTTGGACAGCAGAGTTTTGATAGCCCGTCATATCTGGATTCGGTAGATCAGACATCTGGTCTCAGATCACTCTCTGCCTTTGCGCTACATGCAAACCCCGTGTCGCAGCCAGTCTCATACATGCGCCACCCTATAGATGCTTCCAATCACTGCTCAGGTCCATCTATCCCTCACTCTCATGATGAAGGACATCTTTCTCGAGGGTCGCATAACGACCAGGGCATGCATCTTGGCGCCAGGTCTGGGATAGGGCCAAACGGATCCTCACACAGCCCGCAGGATACTGGCGGCCTGTCCTCTACTCTTTTCGATTTACATGGAGTGTCGAGCACTGAAAGTGACGCCACCACATCTCCGAGGCTCCACGAAACAACAAGCAACATGGGCTCTGTACATGACTATCACAATGAATTGGCTCTAGATCATCAGGTATTGACGGAGAGCAATCATGAAGCTGATCAAATAACCCACGAGTCTTTAATAGCCCGGAACAAATGGCAAACATACCTGAATAGTGTAACCGACAATTATGGATTGGACTCCGGGCGCCCCGATCAGGATCTGACTTTTAACAACGACCATGCTGCCATAGAAATCAACTATGCGTTGGATTTGATCAGTTCTCGGTGGCGCAACGAGGAAGCCTCGCAGTCCAAAGCCTCTCAACCTGATCCCGAATCACAGATCCAGTTTTGTAGTGGTTACTATGCTTCCCCTGTACCCATCAATGTCCCGAGGTACTTGTCTCCGCTTCCGTCGTCCCTGCTGGAAAATCCCATCAATCTGATGTACTTCCATCATTTCCTGAACCACACGGCCCGGATGCTTGTTCCGCACACCTGTGATAATAATCCGTTTATCTCGGTCTTGCCATCAAGTGAGTTGCACTGCTATATACTATGTTATCTTTAAAAAGCTGACTATTGACTGAACAGTGGCAATCGGTGATTCCAATCTCCTCAATTTGCTACTTGCGTACTCCGCTAGTCATCGTGCTCGATATCTAGGTCATCCCGAACCCGCCAATCGAATTGCTCATTGGGTTAGCAAGGTTTTCCCAACCTTGCGTATGGCATTGGAGTCATCCAATGAAGACATCACTGACAGCCATTTGGCCACAGCCATTATGCTGTTGTCATTGAAAATCGTTTCGCCGAGGACATTTGAAGTACCAATCACTTGGAAGAGCCACCTGAAGCTTGCTCGCGGTTTATTCCTTGCGCGGAGCGAGAGCATGGCGCAGCCTGGGAACAGGATTGGGGCGTTCTTCGCCCGCTGGCTGGGCTACCTCGACACGATAGGATCTTTGTCATGTCGCCAAGCTGGTCCTCCACTAATGATATACCACTCTATCTTAACAGCTTGCTCCGCGCCCGACGGCCATGATGAATTCGGCGTTGACTGCTTCACCGGATTCACTCCCCGCACTGGAGTATTCCTGATCCGTCTTGCACGACTGGTGCAGGAATGTGACAATCAACGCTTCGACGAAATTGGCAACTTCCGACATGACTGGCATGCATCTGCGGAAATGGTCCTGGAAGCGCAATCTGTACTCGGTGATATCGACGGGATCAGCGAGCGTCCTTATACCAGCCCGGAACACCATCATGGCGCTGAGTCCTCAGACATGATAGCTATCGAGGAAGCCTTCCGGTTTGCGGGTCTCCTACATCTCCATCGGCGTGTCCTCGGGTCTCCATCTGACTCCTTCCCCGTGAAGGATGTCTTGTACAAGCTCATTGACGCCCTTGGACGCATGCGCCCTGGTGCGTCCACCGAGGTCTGCTCCTTGTTCCCGCTCTTCACGGCCGGTTGTGAATCCAGAGATCCAGTTCAAAAAGATAAGCTTTTAGACCGGTTCCTAGTGTTAGAGAGCTCGGGCATGAAACAGGTATGCTTCTATACTGATTTAAGCTTTGTTTAAATGGATTTGCTGACACTACATTGACTAGATTCAAGACGCACGTCAATTGATGCAACACTGCTGGGATAAAAACCTGCCCTGGATTGCCCTGGCTAGCGGCCAGTTTCTAGGTTAGCGTCGGGTTTTGAAATCGGTGTTTCTACCAACCTTAATTTGCAGACTCTAGAGTTCACGACGTCTGGCAATACTCTGAGCTAGGATGAACCAACTCTATGGTATGAAGATGTGATAGGGTTGATATTTCCCCTCACCTTCCACCCTTAAAGGTTTGTCCTTTTCTCTATTTATATCATCTCGACATCCATCGCCACCCATACCAATTACGAGCTTCTACTTGTCACTAAACTAAATCATCATGTTCATTGCACGACTGGCTCGAAATCCAAGTTACAGAACAACTTGTTTTAACCTTTATGTATATAATTTTTCAGCTAATTATAATGCCATTAGGACATTAGATGGACTAGAAGCTTGTACGATGTATGTCAATATCGAAACACACGACTCCGCAACGGGGTGAT
Organism: Penicillium sclerotigenum; assembly: GCA_928213465.1. Lineage (NCBI taxonomy): Eukaryota > Fungi > Ascomycota > Eurotiomycetes > Eurotiales > Aspergillaceae > Penicillium > Penicillium sclerotigenum. The sequence continues at coordinate 235,258 of CAKMRK010001053.1, read as the reverse complement.
GGTGATCCCCCAGTTCCCCACACCGAGCCAGTCCAGCCGAGGCCGGAGCCTACAATGTAGGCTGTTTATGATTTTGAAGGGTTAAAGAATGCAACCGAGAGATGGTGTATAGGAGTGTGCAGTTAAGCACAGGGGCCTATATCTACTTGACAAGAACGAGTCTACTTCCCAACATCCGTCATGACCTTCAATCCCAGCCCCAGCGAGCCTCCATCTTCTTACGAGAAGGTTGAAACAACTGGGCATGTCGTCATATCCCACTATCCCCCGGGCTGGCCAGCAGTCGCCTCCGTCGTCATCGTAATGCTCAATCGTCCTGCTAAACATAACGCGTTCACTCCGCAAATGGTCACGGACTTCGAGAAGCTCGTGATAACACGCCGCCGAGTGTGCTGTAGTGGACGGAGGTTGATACTGGCCGGAATCCTAAAACAAAAGTGCCTTCGAAGCTGTAAATCCAAAGCCTGGCAATGGAAATGGTAGTAGCTAGGCCAGTACTTTTCAAGAGGTGAATGTTGACGATTGAGGATAGCACTTGCGGGTTTCATTTAGTGCGCACAAGACTGTCCGAAGGATGAAAGTCTTAATAGATGTCACGCAAAATAGCTATGAATTGACCGCGTTATCAAAGGTCATTCCCAATACATTGCAATGCCCCAGCTACCAAGACCGCTAATGATATTGTAACAAAATAAACACCGGCCCGGACAAAAAAAGAAAGTTACCAGATTTGGGTTTGAACAGGAGCTCCAAGAGGTTCAACCATATTAACACGAACAAAAAAAAGAAATGCTCCAATATCACAAGAGAGAAAAAGAGAGGAAGATAAAAAACATTACGCAATGAAGCTGCGGCGCTTGCGGTTGTAAGCCCTCTGATCTTTCAGCCAGTTTCGGTAGCCCGCGACGCTGCCAATCTTCTCGCCATAGTAATCAGGAACAGGGTTAGCGATCGAGTTGGTTGAAGGATCGACACGGAACCGGCGAATACGATCAAAGAATTCCTTCTCTTTCTACAGAACGGAAAAACAAAACACATTACACATTAGCACAGACCAGACATAAACGGCCACTGGCTTGTTTTGCAACTACTCACCGTATGGACGGCGGGCTTGTACTTCCTGTACACAAGTCCCCAAATGCCATTTCCGAGAGCCGGTCCAAGAAGCCATCCGACAGCACCGCATGCAGCGGTCGCCAATCCCAAGACAACAAATGGGTCGAGGCCCATAACCGTCGCGCCGAGATGTTCAAGGTCCTGCCCGGACAGGACCTGCACGCCGACTGAGGTGCTGATAGCAGAGCTGGCAACTGAGGAGACGAGGGAGTATCGGCGGCGGGAAGCGCGGAGCTTGAAGAAGGAATCCCAGTCGAGCTTGACTTCCTTGTTGGCAGGTGCTGAGGTGGAGTTTGCGCGCACGGCGATGGGTGATGGCGACGCGGCCTTAGCATGTGGCCGGGAGTCTAGGTTCAGTGTTGCGGCGGCTGGGCGAGCTGCCGTGGAGCTAAGGCGTGTGAGCTGCTTCGACGCCATCCGGGGAGTGGTCTGATGAAGGGGACGGAGGGCGCCGGCGAGCGAGGGCGCAGCGGGGTTTAGCCGGCCAAGAGACATGGCTGTGCGAATAGACATGCTGATGGGATTGGCGTTCATTTTGGGGAGGAATTGGAATTAGCTTAATTGCAGACTCCAGGTGCTGCAGAGGTGAAGTGAGAATTGGAGGTGGAGCCGGGTTATGTAAGCGGAATGGGCCACCTGGACAAGCGACATCATCACGATCTGATATGTTAGGGAATAAGTTGTACTTCAAATTACTTGAAGCACGATGAAGAATACGGTGATATAAGAGTACTAGGAGACAAATGGATGATGAGGGAAAAGAGTTGATTCTTTAAAACACAATGAGCTATCTACAGCTAGTTGAGGCCTGGTATCTCAAGTATTCTTAGTAGCAAATATCTAGTGTCGACAGAAAGTGGAATCATCGCGGTCATTGAGCTGATGAGAACAAAATTGTCGCAAATCACGGCGAAGTAAATTGCCCTCCATGCACAGGGGCAAGGCCCGCTGATGTAGGTGTACATTGTATAGGCAGTTGGAGTATATTGACGGGATGTACGATGGTTCCGAAGTTTGTGGAAGCTTCAGTGTCCGAAGAGGCAGAGCATTTAGGCTTTATGCACATTGTTTGAAGATTGCGAGGTTCGCCCATAGATAATAAGGCGACAGGGCTCGTTTTCGAGTAAACCGTTTCCTCGCATTCAAGGTCATCTGCGCACGGGCATGGGCAGGGTTCTCTTTGATCGGATTATCAAAGTCTTATAAAACCCGGGAAAGGGACATTTCGGGGGTATATAAGATATATCGTTTTTTTAGAAGGTGAGTGGTACTATTGACCTATCACATTTCACACTATATATGTAGTGAGTGCTCTATCCCAGACTAGCCTATTGCTAGACATTGTGAGCACCCAGCGTCCACAAATTAAGACTGGCAAGACCAATTCGAGAGCCGAGAAAGCTCCAATATTAACCTAGAAATCGACAGGGTAATCTAATGCAGGGGTCCCAGCAGCGATATAATAAATTCATATTCACCAGGGGAATGGCATAGACACTGGCAGTGAGTAGACTGTGGTGAGCAGAAGGATTTCGATGATGAGGCTAGTTCACTATAACGTATACAATAGAAAACAAGATATCCCATTCGATTAAAGTTCTCCCCGGATTAGGATGGCGCCTAAAGAGGCTGATAAGGCATGACAGACCCTGACCTCATTGGCTTAGCGCGGAAATAAGTCCAGAGATCTATGAGCTCATAGATAGAGAATATAAAATATAGAACCCTGGAATATAAAACATAAGAAGATATTGGATATTGGATATTGGACAGAGATAAGAATATATAATACATCTGTATCCCCTACTATGTATATACTTGGCTGTTAAAGAGCCAAGGAAAAAAAAAAAAAGAAAAAGTCTGTCGTCATTTGGTGGGCGAATTTCTCCCCCCACCACGGCTTCCTTATCCCCCGTTCAAACTTCCGCATTTGAAGTTTACCAACTCACCCGTCTTTGCGCTCACCATCTACACCATGTCAAGAAATATCTCCTACGGCCGTGGAGGCGCAGGTATGTTACGCCCCCTTCCCCCATCTCTCCTAACGCGCCACACAGTCCACCAAACCAACCCACTATACCCTAGGCAACATAACCCGGCAACAAAATGCGCCTTCGCCCAAAGACCTCGTTACACCAACAATCAAGCAAGATGTCTATACAACAGGCCGCGGCGGCTCAGGAAACATGGTACATAATGACCCAGAGCGACCAGAGATTGCGCGCGAGAGCCAAGACGTCGAGTCACCGCCCCTCCGTGCCCAGCAGATCCCCCACCACACAGGCCGAGGTATGTTTTGGACATGACAAACATATGGAGCGAATGCACCCTAGGTTGTTGTAAGGTTGTTGAAGTCACAGCTGCTAACGGATGTGCTATTTCCACAGGCGGCGTAGCAAATGCTTATATCCCTACTCCTGAAGAAGAAGAGCATGAGAAGAAGATCCAGGAACAGGAGGCGGAGCTTATTCGCGTGCGCACGCAATCCAAGGATCGTGTTAGGGAGATGGAACAGGAGAGGCAGGAGTTGCGGAGGGATGCACCTTCTTCTTCTTCTTAGACTGGTTATGGTAATTGGGTGTGGTGTGTGGACTTGGGGTTTGTGATTGATTTGTTCTTCATTAAGAGGGCTCGATGAAGACTGGTTTGCAGTTTGGAATTGGCCATGAAGATTTACTTTTTTTTACTTGGGCTGCAGTGTCGATCTGGGAAGAGGTGATTGTCCGAGCAGAAACGAATCAGAAATCACTGCGGGCAGTGCTGCTTCGATGCAAGGGTCATCTTTTCTTTTCCCCTATTGGGCTATTAGTTAGACTTGTGGGTTTGTCGTATTTTTTTTCCCTTCTTTTCTTCTCTTTTCTTCACACGGTTTCCCCAATCGGGGGTACCGGCTTTACATACTCGGGAATTGCTTCATACCTATAATGGAATACCGGGAAAGGAACGGCGCTTGGGATATATTTGGCGGGGTTGTTTTTTCCCTCTATTGACATACGCTTCGATGTGTCTTGCAACGATAATCTATGCTTCCCGGAATTGTTTCCAAAACACCGAGAAATAATATACTTCCCATGACAAGCGATCCTTGTCTCAATTGAAGAAACTATGCTATGTACAATCAAATGTCTATGCTAACCACACGCTTCATGTCTCATTAGATGCATCGTTCACGCTCAATCAAGCCACTTTAAAAGGGCATCACACAAGAAATGCAAATACTCATCATCAAAAGCTAAGCGGCGATACCACTCGCACTCGCGCCTGTCCGTGGAAGGAAACACCCCGTCGCATCAATCGGCCAGTTAATAAGATCTTGCCACTCCGGTTCAAGAATATCCCCAATCTCCTGAAGAATCCTATTCCCCCAATCGCCCATCCACCACGAACGCCGAAGATTATGCAGAATAACCGAATAATGCGCCAGAACAACCAGCGCAAATGGCCGGCGCGCCTCAAGCAGCTCCATGAACTCCGCAGGGATACGGAAAGTCCACCAAAACGCAAACACCTTCGGTTCGCCACTCTTCATCAGCTGCTCGAGTGCGTGGCTGAGATGTTCAATGGCCGAGTCGTACAGATCCGTCTGGTGCGTCGCATCCCGCACGGCCTCTATGTCATTCTGTCGCTGTAGCGAGAAAACTACTAGCCGCGACATGTCCGGCATTGTTGGGAGCGGGTCTTCGGGGTTGAAGAGCGGGTTCAGCTCGCCGGTTGTGATGCGTTCCATCGAGGTCAGTAGGATGCTGACTAGCCACCGCGTTAGCTGGAATACCTCGAAGAACTCATCCAGCACGTCGGGGGGCTCTTCATCTGAGTCGTTTCTGCTGTCGACTTGGCAGAAGCCGAAGGTGAATACAATCATGATGCAGCACAGCGCGAAGGTCGCTTGACTTTCTGCTTCTGGTGCGTCTTCGTCACTCTCGATGCGGAGGCCTGCTAGTGCTTGTGCCTGGTACGAGCGTGCTGTTTCAAGATATCGCCAGCGTCGGGAAGGTGTGCTTGTTGAGGCAAGGTGCAGCGCTGAGAGGGCTAGGAGGCCATGACGAAGGGCTGGGTAGCGGAGGGAGAGCTGGGGAATGGTCATTTGCCATATTCGTTCGGATTTGGGGTCCTCTGCCATGGATTTGTAGGTTGTTGTGCACCAGTGCATCATCAATTCGAGGTCTTTTAGGTGAAGGGTTTCTTCAATGTGGGTTGAAAGGCATGTTGGTGGGTGCTCTTGTCCGGGTTGGGGATTTGACTCCGATGGCGAGGACTCTGTCAAGGGAGTTGGAGATGATGGCGAAGTGCAAGTGGAAGGAAGGAAAGACGCATGCTTGTCGTCTAGCCGGGTCAATCGGGGCCGAGGCGAAAACTGGCTGACCATATTGCGATCCAGGCAATGCACACAGGCTGAGCTCTGTTCCTTATACTACGAGAGTTGGGTTAGTAGTGACATGTGGAAGAGATCGCAGGAGCCAAAGAGGGAGATGAGCAATGGGAACTGAACCCTCCAGATCAATTAGAAGCTCTGAAATGTGTCGGGCCCAGAAGCCCTAAACAGGGGGTGTCATACCCTAACGCGCCGGTCACTTTGCATACTTGTCTGCCGTCGCTTATTCGACCAGGAGGATGGTTCGCATGATTGCATTGTAGAGGTGTAATCCTCGAGACCCTGATAGTTTATTTGATTCGGGGGTTGCAGTGAACTTGACTCCTAGCCCTCCAAATATCACCCGAAGGAGAGGAGGGATTTCTTGATATCATGAACAAGTCATGTCACCGAAGCGGTGGGGGTTGCTAGGTAGTGTTAATAATGTCTTGACATGTCCATTTTTGCCAAATGGGCATTCAAAGCACCAAAGAGGTAAAAGTGGCGCTGTGTCCCAAATTGGTAAATGCAGGATGGCTCGTGCTTCAAAATGACATAATCTGAATGCCCACCTGTCGGCGGGGCCGCCGTATTCGTAATTCGGCCTTGCTTTCTGTGCTTACATCCATCCTAAGTCTAATAAATTATTGAAGCACTTTGCTTTTTTTTAAATATCCGAGGTCCAATTGTCCAAACCATTTTTGTTAGTTAAAAGTCTCAGAACTTCTTGAAGTTTTCGTTTTCGAAACTATAGTCTTAAGGCAAAACGGAAAAGCGGGTGTGCTATGCGGGAATGAAAATACTTACCCACTTCAAACAGAAAACCCTAGAGCGCACTAATGCGAGAGATGCTCAGAAATCTGTCCTGGGAGGGTATAAGCACAAGCTAAAGTCACTAGCAACATTCCAACAGAAAAAAGAAAAGAAAGCACTTCAAACTGTTTACGGCAACCCCCACCAGCCCCACCAGCCCCTAGAAGATTCCACACTAAAGCCCTTTTGGGACTAGCAATATGGGGCCGGTCAAGTCTATCCGAAATAAGTTTACTCGACGAGAGATGCTTTTCCCCGATCGGGGAAGATGCACGCGCTTGAACCCCCTATTCCATGCACTTATGCAGTCCCAGGTGGACACATCTCGGGTACATATCTTTATCCTAGCCCGTGATCTTCAATGCCCTAAGCTCATTTCCTATTAGTTAGCACGGTTTCGCTTTAACTTTGTAAGCCTGTGTTGGTATTTCTGATTTGGAAAACTGCTGGGATTGGTTATCGCATGTCAGTTCCATCGGGCTAAGTCTTTACCCACGAACTTAGATAATTGTCCCCACAGCTCCGCGTGGGCCTGCCTATACGGACGAAGGCTTTTAGAGACTTCGAATTCCGAATGGAAACATTGCGAGACCTAAATCGATTTAATCGGCCATCTTTTTGCTCCCCTTTTACTAATTTCAGTCGAAGGAGCCCTAGGGTTATTTGGGCGCCTCGGATCCTTCCGAAAGATATCAAAGAACTCACCCCCTCATCCACACCCATTTTAAGGTGATAACAACGCCACTTCCTAGGCCCTGAGCAGTTAGCTCGCACGCAATCTACCCCACGCCCCTGTCAGGCTGACTTGCGATCCGCTTGGCCGCCGAGCATTTTCTTTGTTTGGGTCTTGGGACACTTGTAGTTTTGACCAGGGTGGTTTTCTTTAGCATCATTCAGTAAATGGCGTGATAGGTGATCATGCTGTGGGCCTCAGGACTACCCAGCCCTGTTGACTACGAGAAGCTGCGCACCGCAAGATTTTCCCACGTAATCGGCGTTTCGAACTGTTCGGCTTTGGCATACCAGCTTGGGTTTCGTGGATACGAAATTTCCCGGATTCAGGCTAATTTCTATGTAACAGGTGACGCCTAATTTATTTACCCCCTGCCTTTTGCAAGGCTGACACCTCCGCCTTGCCAATAAGCACATTCTCACTGCTCGGGGTGGTGTCAATGCTAGGATGTGAAGCAGCGCTACCCAATCGACATTCTAGATCTGACCGAAGATGATACGGATGTAATATCACAAGGGCAGCTGTTGCTAACGCTTTTGGGTGAATTGCATGAGATCAGCATGGGGAGCAGAGAGATCAAGCAGCAATAATATTGAGATACCGCCACGCAATGTACTTTTTTAATAGGTTGGAAGAGGATACCGTCCGCCAAGCCGGATTTACTAGTCAGCGGCAAGTTAAAAGTTTTTGATTTAGCAGGTTAAGCCCTTTTAATTCAGCGGATATCCAGGATTCAAGGCTATGAATGTAGTCTCGGGACGTCAAGCATCTGAGGTGATGAGTTATGCTTGGGGGTAATAGTAACTGCATCGGAACAAGGGTCTAGTTGGCTAACCGGGTAGTTCGCGCCTCCGGCGGACAGTTCGATATTTACGTTCCAGGGGTTTATTGTCTGATCGCTCACACTGGCGGGATGAGTAGGACTGCAGCGGACTTCCTCGGGGTGATGCCGACGCCGAACCCCGCAGGTAATCCGACCCCTGGTAATATACGCGTTTGGAGGGATTTCCGATGTACGTGAGTCCGTTGATTACCATTTTATAACCTGCTAAGATGAGGGGGGTGACCACCTCCTTTGCTTGATAGTGGAGCACAGGCATTCCTCCCCGGTCTGGGAGTTCAAGGTACATTCGTGCTAGTGAAACTTGGTGGGTTTGGGCGTTACAGAACAAGAAGGCGTAATTCATGGCGTTCATACATTCTTCGGCCCTAAGTTTGCCATTGGCCTGCACAGTGAAGCTGGGCTGAAGAATGAGAGATTGAAGGTTGGTGGCGGTCTGACCACCAGACACATCTTAGATATCATTGGATTTCGCCAATATACGAATGACTCTTTCGACGGCACGTATATTTGCCCATTTTGAATTGGATATTTCGGGTCTCTATGTTTCCACCACTCAGAATAGTAGCCCAGAGGGTTGGTACCACCTTGAACCTTGATTCGAGGAAGTGTAAAATCCTAGAGGGTGGACAAGTGCAAGAGTACCCCGAGCGGAGATAAACTGACAGTCAAACCTCTCCAGAAAAGCTCCCCAAATAAGCTATTTTTCTAGAATTGACCAAATCATGAAGTATACAGTTGCTATTTGCCAAAATAGGAAGAGAAAATATAGAACGTAGTGTAGTCCGGCTAATTCATGCTGTAGTAGTTAGTTACCGGTATCCGACTGGCCGTGTAACACAGCTTTGCTGACGCCTCCACGATTAACCGAAAAAGGCACCTCGGGGGAAGCCGCATGCTTGACTTCAATATCACGACCTCCAACTTAGAAGATGATATGTCTCCAGACCAGATTTGCTAGCCTGGAGAATTGACACGGATGTTAGGATCATGTATTCCAGATAATATATAAGATTAAAACCGCTGCTGCCAATGCCAGCACACACAGCAATGCAAAGTCCTCACGAAGCTCAAGTATTAGTCCCCGCCAAAGTTGAGAAGACAAAATGACATCCAAGGGTAGGTTTATATTACGAAAAGGGTACGACTGCCCAGCATCATACGCACCACTCAATTCAGCCCAATGCCGATCGGAGAAGGGCGCCTAGGTAAGCCCGTTGCAACAGAAGGATGCAAGTCGCCGATGAAAGATTCACGCGCAGCGCCATTGACCGTAGCCATCATAGAGGACAGAGGACTTTCAATTCGTCTGGCCCCAGCCAAGGTCGCCATCGAGCGGCACCCCCACTTCTTTCCGAACTGTTGGGTAGAAGCTAGCTGTAGGGGACGTAGGCCTAACCCAGGATAATTATGTTAGTGCTCTCTTCCATAGACATTTCTTTGCCGAGCTCGGGACGGCCTATTGCTAGGGGATAGCTTGTGCCGCTCTCACGCACGGCATACTTGTTGGTGCAGAAGTCGCTGCGTGTGTACTCGAGGATTGGTCGAGAAGCAGCTTAACATACTTGGGGCTCAAAAACGGGGGAAATGGGGAAGGGCTGCGAAGATATTGTCCAGAGCCTTCATACCGCCATTGCAGGAGATCTTCTTGATGAAAGCGCGAGTGCTGTTAAGTGTCGAGCGGGAATCGGTGTCTCAGTCCCCCAATAAACCTTGCGGTTGCTCCTGTTGACTGGACCAAACTGGCAAGAGTGTTCTACTCTCCCCTCACATCGGCTTAGTTATCTGAGATAAATGCAAAGTCGTATCCACTGTCCCCAACTGGCCGGATAGTAACTCATCTACGCTGCGCCTAGGTACTTGATCGACTCTTTTCGTATAGGACCGACCGCAAAGATTGCTGCAACTTCTTTTGATGTTGATCCGAAGTTATGTATAAATCTAGCCACTTCAGACACAGATCACTTGGCGTGTGAGGCGGTCAGATTGCCATTAGGGATGCAACTTTTGACGCACCACGGCCAACGGGCTGGCAGTTGTGGGGAGGGAGCTCCCAGTTAGGGGGGCGGGTGGCGTGGACAGTGCCCCACACTCCTTGTCAATTTGAAGTTTCCAAGTATACGTCTAGGCATTAACGCCTTTGATCTAGAAAATGCTCGAGTCGCCTGCAGTGGCTGTTAAGGTGAGGAGGTAGGAGAATGGCAACGATTGGTGGAGATGGTTTTGAGGTTTTGAGGTGAGGGTGAATGTGCGTGACCTGGCTTCGACGTGTCTCAGTGACAGTGGAGTTGGGACCAGTTTGGGGGAATGTACAGAGTACACTCTACACAGATTATACGGAAACAATGCGAGCAGTGACAGACCAAATCAGATCATTGTCCAGAATTAGAATCTATTCGGGGCAAGTGAGGCAACTATATATTTATCAACGAATTCTAGGGATGATCACCCACCAGAGAGATATGAACTTTGCACCGCTAATGGGTATGGGGGAGTTCATTGGGGAATAATTGAGAGATAGTAAGGCGACCAAGACGCGAGGGTTGAGCCGTGCATGGTCAAGTCCAGCATGCCATCTGGTTTCCGGGGTGTTCCAGGGCTTCAAATATCTCAAAACAGTTACATTTACATTTACATTTATATTTATATTTAATAAATTATGAATTATGTACACAGTACAGCGTACATCTACAGCGTATACCTACACCGCTTGATTAAAGATTCAAAATATTTCATCTTTGCCCTATTATCCTGATCTTCCAAGCATCGGTAGTATCCAAGATTAGAGATCGATGAGAGATGAAAGTTGGTATTTTACTCTGTATTTTACTTACTCCGTATTTCACTGGAAATCCTAGGTTTCTAAGCGATAGCTAATCATTATTAAAGCAGTCCAGGGGTTCCCACGCGATCGGGACCTGTCATCCTCGAAGCTACTGTAAGGGGTACAGGTGTTGGTAATCAGCTCTGGAGTTCTGGAGTTTCGGAGATTCTACTTTGGGATAGTCGTAGTAGGGTTATATTCCATTTATAGTATAGTCCATTTATAGTTAGTTGGTTAGTATAGTTATAACTAGTATAACTAGTAACTATAGCTAGTATAGCTAGTACAACTAGTACAACTAGTATATATTACAACTTATATTTATTCAATTAAAATCAAATTATATGAATAGAATTAAAATCTCCATAACTACTCCGTACATCCTCCGTACTATATTTACCTATATTCACCTATATTTACCTATATACTATAGCTGAAGAACTCGGCTCCGATATGGGCCCGATGATTCCCAACACAAATTAATTGAGAATATTTCAGAATATTTCAGAATATTCCCAAAGTACTCCGTATGTACAACATAAATATGGTTCAAATGGAGTCGAATTGAAAATTTCCTCGAATCAAATCAAGACCGTTTGCGGGTTATATGAAGCCCGAATGCGGACTGTTAGAGCTCACATTTAATCTCATTCGTCAAATTGAAACCCGACGGTTTGGGTCCAGGTTCCTGCAGAGAGAGAGAGTAACACTTGTAACCCTCTGAGAATATCACTTTTCTTTTCTTTTTACTTTTCTTTTTACTTTTCTTTTTTCTTTTTTTCTTTTCTTTTCTTTTTTTTTTCTTGGAACTTCTCGTTGAAAATTATTTTCCAATTTTCTTGTGTCGGGTATGTTATTCCCCTAAGGCTGTGTGATCCGTGGAAGGCTCAGTTAGTCTCCCGTACTTTGACAGCGTCATCGTGCGGTTGAGCCCTCAAGAAAAAAAAAAAAAGCCTTAAGGCACTGAAGAAGATGATGATGATGCTAATACCATAATCTTCAAAAAAAAAGAGAGAACATTCAACACCTCTCCGAACTCTAATATCACCATTCCCAACTAGCTCCATTCTCCATTCTACTATCTGCGACCTCTCCGGCTCCTTCGCTTCACTTTTCTGCCTCAAATCGAATTCTCCAAGGCGCTTTGGCCTAATCGACTTGGATCAATCTCAATACATGCAAAGGGGATCGCTGCTTTTTCCGTCTGTGTACACCCTTCCTCTCTGTTCAGCCCCGGCAGTCGATGCTCCAAGTGTGACGTCTGTGAACATCCCGCGGGGTCGCATGTCGCATCTCCAACACCCCCACCTCTCTCTCCTCAAATAACCTGGTAGTGAAAAGATCTCAAATAGATCTATAAAAATCAGGAACTCATTTGTCTATCACCAGTCCATCCTCGGTTCCTTCCAATCCGGTACCATGTACGCCGTCGAGGATAGACATCATCCCGTCCCACCTCCGCTCTCAATGGATCGCATCTCTGCTCCGTCTGTCCAGTACCCGTCCGGGCCCAGCTCGCTACGGCAACCCGACCATTTGGCACCCGTGACAAACTACCAAGATGGTCGCTCCTGGTCATTACAAGTGGTGCAGCAGCCCATCCGGGCTCGTATGTGTGGATTTGGTGACAAGGTGGGTGGTTTTTCCGCGTTGTTTTTGCCACCTGTTTTAACATACCCCCAGGACCGGAGACCCATCACTCCCCCGCCGTGCATTCGTCTCATTGTGCGTGATGCGCAAACCGATAAAGAAATCGATATCAAGTATGTCTAACTAGCTGTGCTCTGCCTCTCGGCTTTCTAACCATCTCTCTGTCTTCAGTGAAATCGACACATCATTCTACGTGCTCACCGTTGACCTGTGGAATGCCGACGGTACCAATGAAGTCAACCTCGTCAAGCATTCCGCCACCTCCCCTTCCATCTCTACCGCCATGTCTTCCTCATACCCTCCGCCGCCTCAGAGCGTCTCCCCAACCTACCCAGGCTACAACCAGAACCAGTACCCTGTGGGCTACCCCCCTCAGATGAACAACTACTACGGTGGTCAGCAGGTGGCGTACCAAAATCAATACGGTCAGCCAGTGACCTACCCACAATACTACTCCGGTGGTCAAATGCCACCGTCCATGTCGCCCGCAGCGCAACCCGTTTCTGGTGGACCGGGTGGCATGTTCACTCGCAATCTGATTGGAAGTCTCAGCGCCAGTGCTTTCCGGTTGACAGACCCAGACAACAAAATCGGTGTGTGGTTTATCCTGCAAGATTTGAGTGTACGGACCGAAGGCACTTTCCGGTAGGTCAATCCGCATGGGAATCACTCGAAATAATGGCTAATAGAAATCCAGTTTGAAAATGAGCTTCGTTGACGTGGGCACGTCGTCTGCCGAAACCTCCAACGGCGCCCCAGTCATTAATCACGGAACCGCACCCGTTCTAGCATCGGTTTTCTCTGAACCCTTCCAGGTCTTCTCCGCCAAGAAGTTCCCCGGTGTTATTGAGAGCACCCAGCTCAGCAAGTGCTTTGCGCTACAGGGTATCAAGATCCCCATTCGCAAGGATGGAGTAAAGGGACCCCGCCGAGGTGGAGATGGAGACGACGATGATGAAGGCGACTACTAAAAGAGCGATCCTTTGATCCATAGTGCGCTGCGCGTTATGCAGGGGTACTTGGTTCAGCGTATTGTTTCATCTTTCCTTATCTTTGGGGGGTTTCCCCTTGCTATGAATCAAGACATGGGGGAGCAAATGGCGGCGCGTGGCTTACGGTGTTCTGGGCAAGACTCTGGCTTGCAGGTTTCAATATTGCTACACGGACCGGTGCTGGGGGGAGGTTTGTCTGGCTTTTGTTTCTTGACTTTCTTCCGAATATTCTTTTCCCTTATTCTTTTGTTGGCCTCTGGCTGTGTCTATTCATATCCTCCGCGGCCGATTGCCCGCACGTATATACACTTTTCTTTTCGGCAAACCGAGGTCCGGTTTGAATTGCTAAGTGCTGAGATTGTTTGTCTGGCATAGAAAAAGTCGTTTGATATCCAAATCCACTGAAGTTGTTTAATTATATTTCCAATATTGTGCAATATCGTTGTAGTTGTAGTTCAAAATACCGCAGTTGGGGTCTACATATCATGGTGCCCTGCATATTCAAGAGACATACTATTTCCACTCCCCAATGCCCTACAATCAATAATATCTACTAGCCAGCCGGTATAACCTATCATATATCATATATCAGACCACCCATACAATCAAGTGCACACTTTAAAAAAATAGCACCCACTCTTTAACCCAAGAATAATCAGCCAAACCTACCTTTCCCATCTTCCAGGAAATTCTAGAAAACAACCATCACCCTATAGATCCTTGACACAGCACATGATCCATAGAGGATAGTACATACCATCTCTCAGCCAGCGTGGTACAACAAATCCATATCCCACACGAATAAACCTCAAATCCAACCCACCACCCTCGCCACACAACCCAGCCCACAGAAGACGTCACACTGTACCTGACAGAAAGCCGAAAACGCCAGACCTGACAGAAAGCCGAAAACACCGGACCTGACAGGCCGCTGTCCGACACGAACCTCGACCTCAACGATCCCCACGTCGGACAATGTACAACACCCGTGGAACAGACTGACCTCACCCCTCTCCTGACTGATTCCAATCACCCAACTGCATCAAGCACGATATCTCATCTAGGATAATCGGCCCAACTGGCTCTACGCATCCTCGCCGCATCCTGGCCGCATCCTGATACAGGGCAACACCGACTGCCGGGCCGGAAACTTGCACGCCGGTGCGGTAGGGTTGTCTTCCCTCTGTACTGCCGAGCTCGCATCTGCGAGGTACAAGCAGACGGGAATCGCAGGTATGCGCGGTGTAGCGTCGCTGCAGGACATTAATCTTAGATCGCAGCTGGCAACTCCAGCAGAGTCGTAAGAGGGGAGTGCATCGGGGTTTTCGGCATTTTCAGATTAGCCGGCACCGGTTGTAGTGGGATGCAGGGTCTGGTGAGACATTGCATGTTGCTGCATGTTCGCCGGTTTAGGTAGGGCGTCAGTGGCGTTGGACGGTGTGGGTGTGGGATTACCTCTTTGGAAACGATGTTCCCAGGGTTTTCTTCTGTTTTTCTGGTAATAGATGGGTTCTCCATATATCGGGAAGTTGGTGGGTCGAGGGTGTTTTCTGGGGAAAGTGGGAGGCGAGGCGTTAATGGGGTGTGGGGTTTGTAGTATGGAAGATTTGACCTACACCGTTTGTTAGATGGTCGGGGTAACGGGCAACATATATTGTAGATGTCTTTTCGTATGAAATATGAAATAAAGTGGATATTTGCGGGTTAAACCGACTGTTACCAAGATTTTCTCAAGCATTCGAGGAGTGAAGTGGTTGATGTTCCAATTATAAACTGAGACAAGGGCGAAGATCTTTACCCGAACACCACCCATTTCCCCTCAAGGTCAAAAGACATTCAATTCACTTCTAATCACTTCAATCCACTATGTTACGCACGTATCAGCCATTCAGATTCACGTAGAGGCTTTCCCTCACCTTGGCAGACGAATGGTTCTCCGTGTCTCACATCTCTTCGCCTAAGCAACGAAAAATAGCATCCTCGAGAGTAACCCAACCTCCCACTGTTGCATAGACTTGCATAGACCATGCAGAAAAGGTGATTATATTCGGAAGATGGAGTATACGCTACCTTAATGATGTCTCAAACTCACCAAATCCATCCAATGACTCTCGCCACCTCAGCCACCCTAGACCCTAACGGCCAAACCTGACAGTCAATGACGGAGGGTCCCTTTGAACTATGGCCCTTCCCTTCGGTTTCTCGGAACATGTTGTAGCTTCTATTTATATTTACATTCCTGCTCGGTCTATATAAAGGGGTCCAACAACCGCCCTTGATTGTTACTTTTCAAATCAAGCATCTATTCAACAACACAAAACAAGCATAACCACTATCATCATCCTTCAAACCCTCAATATCCCTCCACAATGAAGTTCACAATCACATCCCTGGCCCTCCCCCTCCTAGCTGCTGCGGCACCAATCAACGAGGCAGCCACAAACCCAGCCTTCAGCGTGATGGCCATCCGCTCCGCCTCACCCATCCACTACCTACAGCTGAATGCTGCGGGTCAGAAGTTCTACCTCGGGGGAAAGACCGCCTCCTACTGTCCAGCCCAGGTGCAGTACTGCCCACCCGGAAACCAAACCGTCTTTGCTCCCGGTGGCGCCGCTCTGGTAAGTCACAGCTCACATTCCGCAAAGGACGGGCCCCTCTGACAAGAAACAGGATACCATGGTTCCCGGTGGCCAGCAGGTCTACATTGACCCCAATGGCGCTCTCAGCTTCACGCAGGCTCACTCCGCCAATATCCCGCAGGGCTCCTCGCTCGGCCCGTTCCACTACGCTGCTGAAGAACCCTGGGCTCACTACTCCTTCGCTGGTTGGGGCGCTACTGGTTTCATGGCTTGTCCCGCTGACGATAATCGCTGGCAGGTGTTTGCTGCCATTCAAAATGCTACTGTGCCCCATGGTAACGTTGATGAGTGTCTTGGGTTCTCGGCTGTCGCTTTGACCTATACCGGGGATGTTCCTGCTTGGCAGTATATCTAGATTAATGACGTGGTTGATGCTCTGATGGCTCATTGGTCGATGTCGTTCTAGCTTGTTCTGATTTCTTGAATGTAAATAGTTACGCTCCTTCTATTCCTCGATCCAGTTCTTTGGATTTAATAAAGTGACCGTCTATCTCATATGTCTTGGCTTGTAGGCTTGTCGGCTTGAATGGTAAACACTTGGCTGTTCCTCGCCACCTGTAGTAACGGGCCGAGAAGCTTCAGGAACTCCCATATTATTTCAAAGTCTACAGTCAGAGTCGAAATAAGTTCAAGTCGAGATGTCGTCAGTGGCTGCAGGGGCTGTGGAAGAAGGGTAGCACTTGTCTTACTTGTCTCACTTTAAGCTACCCAGAATAGTCCATAGAAGATATTACACTACAAGAATAGGAGGAATGTATTCCGTGGGATCCGTCAAATGGCCATGGAGCCCAAATGCTCAGCCATGACTTTATCAAAAGACTCGCACAAGAACTGGTGTTTGATCTGAATGGTACTTAGGTAAGACTCTCAGCAATAGAGTAATGCTGAGGTCTCCCCATAGGCATGTACGCACCAAAACCCCTCCGCCTACGCTGTCTCGTGGGGGCTACGGTGAGATTGTCGTTGAGAGGGTTGGGGAGAGGAAGAAGAGAAGAAAAAAAAGAAGAAGAGGAAGGGGGGTGGGAGTCCTTTTATACCCCCAAGAACGCGCGCACCTTCCCGAAATGGAAACTTGCTCTTACCCTACTGACCTACTAACCTGGGAAGGAACTATCCAGAACAATCAGCTGCGTTTCATCTACACAGTAGAGAGCACTACAATCAACCCATTTTGTCAATATGCAAAAAATGATATTCATAAAAGTGCAACTAAATAACATAAAGGGCGTCCTCTTGTAGCCTATGCCCCAGGCAGTAGGCTGGACAGGGTTCATCAATCCACACACTTAAACCACCATCTAACTTCCATACATCTATATTTGCAAGAGATAATCCGAAACGGAGACACTGCTCGGGGTTCCTGTGATTCGCTTGTTTATCCGGGCCACTGACCGTGGCATACATTAGGCAGCCTTGCCGGTCTCTGCCACTGAGTAGATAAGGCTATAGACTTATGATGTGAATAAAATCCACGGAGCTGTGGGGGTTGAGACACCCATGATTCCCTCAATCTGAGGGTACACACAAGGTGCTACTGCCAACATCCGC
Organism: Penicillium sclerotigenum; assembly: GCA_928213465.1. Taxonomy (NCBI): domain Eukaryota; kingdom Fungi; phylum Ascomycota; class Eurotiomycetes; order Eurotiales; family Aspergillaceae; genus Penicillium; species Penicillium sclerotigenum. The sequence goes on along the minus strand of CAKMRK010001053.1, from coordinate 217,751 downwards.
GCGTTGGATATTATGCTCGTCTGGGATGCATGCAACATCAGACGGCAAAGACATGTACAAGACTATCTCTCTGTCAAGAGCATGTTTTGGGTAATTTGATGTCAAGTGCGACTAGATCTTAGTTCCGCCAGATCTTAATCGCCTTGTCCTTGCCTCCACTGGCGATCTTTTGTCCATCGGGACTCCAGTCGACGGCAAACACCTCGTCCTTGTGTCCTGGAAGATCCATCTTGAGCTTGCCGGTGCGCAGGTCCCAGATCTTGAGAGTAGTATCCTTAGACGAGGACACCAGCATGCGCGAGTCTGCGGAGAAACAGCACTGGTAGACAGCGCCGACGTGGCCACGGAAAGTGGTGATGAACTTTCCATCACGGCCATTCCACAGCTTGACGTGGTTGTCGAATCCGGCTGAAGCGATGTACGCCATGTCCGGCGAGAACGTGACATGGTTCACCTCCTTTTGGTGGCCCAGCATCCGTGCGACAGGCTTGCTCGAAGTGGACGGCTCCCACAGATACATTGTGAAATCGTCACTGGCTGATACCAGTCGCTCGACGATAGTGTTGTTCACCGTCGCCGCCTCCTCGAACTTCTTGCGCGCAGCGGCAACCTTCTCGGCCTCGGTCCCAGGGACCTTGCCAGTATGGTCGTGGTAGGAGGTGCGAAGAGCAAAGTCTGTTGACAGCGCGAGGTGATTGACACGGTGAGCGTGCGCTGCCAGGGTCTGGAGCAGAGTGCCGTCTTTCGGATTCCAGATCTTAATGGTCTTGTCGTGGGATGCAGTATAGATCTTGCCAGTACCACCCCATCGCACACAAGTAACCGATGACTTGTGGCCAGTGAGTACATGATCAGTTACTCTCGAGACAACGTCCCACACGCGCACCGTCGAGTCCTTGGAGGCGGATGCCAGGCGCGGCCGTCCGGACTCCTGCACATGATATGGCTCCCAGGCCAGATTCGTGATCCACTTTGCGTGGCCCTTGAGGCCAGCACCTAGCGCCGTCCCCTGCTTTGCATCCCAGAACCTTACGGTGTTGTCCATGCTGCCGGTCGCGATCATGGCACCGTTCGGGGAGTATGCGACTGCCAGCACCCAACTGGTGTGGCCCTTAAGTGTATGTTTTGGGGTTCCAGTGTCACAGTCCCAAACACGAGCAGTTGAGTCTCCGCTTCCGGAAACCATGGTGGAGGATGAGACTGGGGAGAAAGATGTTGCTAGAATGGCTTCGCCGTGGCCTGCGATGGAGGCCGCGCATCGTGAAACGGCTTTCACTCGGAAAACCGCCTGCGGTGTGTAGAAGAGCGATATCGTATCTTCGGTGGTCTTGATCCCGGGTTGGAGTAGCGAGTGATACACATCGCGGAGAATGTCGATCGTTTGTTCCTCTTTTTCGGAATGGTAGGCGAATCGATATGGTACTCGTCCATCATCCTCCTGGAAAGAAATCGCCGTTAATACAACATTCAATTGCTAAGTAATCACAAGGTGGGAATCTTACATTTCCTTGCAATGTATTTAGTAGAGTCTCAAGGTTCTTCACATTGGCATCGGCAACTGGGACCGAGACCGCAGGCCCGGTGGGCTGTCCGGTTGCTTGGTCGAAGAATTGAACTCGAACACTACCCAAATCGGACGGAATACTCTCAATTTCTTGCTGCTCGCGGGCCTTATCAGCCTGGACAAGCTTTTGGCGCTTGCTGGGGGGAGGATACAGGGTCGCCATGGTTATTGATTTTGAGGTCGATGGGGGAGGAAGAGAAATTTTGACAAGCAAAAATATCTCGACGCTTATCTTATCGGCTCTATCGATTTATCCATCTACACCATCTCGGCCATGAGAGTTGGGCTTCACAATGTCGGTTTATTCATTGAATTCATTGAATTCTCTGGATTCTTTTTCATCACCAGCCTCCAGAGGTACGAGTAGACGTCCAACGGCAAGGCCAACCACAACGGCCACCAGTGTCGCAGCACAGGACATCATCTGCGCCGTCAGTGAATCGCGGGGCGTCTCATCCACCGTTGGCCTCGCATTTGTCAATCTTGCAACAGCTGAAGCAGTGCTCTGTCAGATATGTGATAGCCAGACTTACGTCAAGACGATCATCAAAATTGGTGTTTTTGAACCCAGCGAGATTCTGTTCATGAATACTGTCAAAGAGTCGAAGCTCCGTTATATCATCCAAGAGAACCTGCCAGATCCGATCTTCACCTTCCTGGACCGCAGGTGGTGGTCTGAAAAGACAGGTCACGAGTACGTGGAACGGTTGGCTTTTCCAGAGGAAGTTGACTCGCTCAAGGTGACTCTGGGCGGGAACTATTTCGCAGCGTGTTGCTTTGCCGCAGTATGAATACCGTTCATATTGCAAAAAGGAACTACTTACATAGGAATTAGGTCCTCAAATATGTTGAGGTCGAACTCCAGCGATCTTTTACCGCGCATTCCCTTCGGATACGCTTCGAACCGTCACAGGGGTCCATGACAATTGACTTAGCGACTATTGTCTCCCTCGAACTTATCCAGAACCTACAAAATGCGAAGTCTAAAGAAAGTTTGTTTGGACTATTGAACGAGACATTGACACCGATGGGGGCCAGACTACTCCGAGCTAGCATCTTACAGCCTTCAACAGAACGAGTCAAGTTGACAGCCAGATACAATGCCGTGGAAGATCTGGCCACAAAAGAGGATATGTTTGTGTCTGTAAGACAGGCGCTCAAGGGCTTTATTGATGCAGATAAAGTGTTGACCGCGGTAGGGTTTCCGGGGCTAGCATTCAAGACTCGTGCTAACTGATCATCAAGATCATCTTGGTTCCCACCAAGCGGACAATCCAATACGTCGAGCAGTCAGTCAACAATGTCATCATGCTCAAGACTTACGTGTCTGCAATCAAAAACATCTTCCAAGCGCTTGGAGCAGCACAAAGCGATTTGCTGCTTACCATACGCGAAGTAGACTCTACATTCCTTTGGTATCTGACTCAAACTAATGCACCTTAGTTGTGCGCTCCTGAGGGCCATCGTTCAATCGAGGAGCTGATTGACGCAACTTTAAATGAGCATGTAGCCTTCCAGTCAAAGCCACTGGATCTGAGGAACCAGCGCATTTACTGTGTCAAGGTCAGAACTCGTATACTTCTACACTGGACACAGATCGCTAACATATATTAGACTGGCGTCAATAGTCTCCTCGATGTTGCGAGACAGACCTATAAGGAGGCGAATGTTGACGCTACAGAGCTGATTGAGAAATTATCAGGCACGTCTGAAATTGTGAGATTTCATGAATAATTCTGACCTGTCTCAGAGAATTGCGATATGGTGTTGGATTTGAAGTATGACACAGCCCGACAATACTACATCTGTATTCCTGCTACAGAACCAAGCCCACTGCCGGATGTTTTTATCAACGTATACCGCAAACGGAACCGCATTGAGTGCCAGACACTGGATTTGGTCAAACTCAATCAAAAGATCACTGATGCCCACAGCGAGGTGATCAATATGAGCGACCAGACAATCCAGGATCTGCTCCGAGACGTGTGCTCTGAAGTATCCGGGCTTTTTCGAGTCAGCGAAGCAATTGCAATGCTAGACATGCTCGCGGCATTCGCTCAGCTAGCAACGAACAATGAGTACATCAGACCAGAGCTAACCGACACTCTCGCCATCAAAGCGGGACGTCATCCGATCCGAGAACAGATTCATAGCAGCAAGTTCATCCCAAACGACGCATACGCAACACCTCAAACAAGATTCCAGATCATCACAGGCTGCAACATGAGCGGCAAGTCAACCTACATTCGCTCACTAGCCCTGATTACAGTCATGGCACAGATAGGCTGCTTCATACCAGCTCAATATGCCTCATTCCCAATTTCCCACCAGCTCTTCGCTCGCGTCGCTACGTCAGATGATCTAGACGCCAACGTCTCGACATTCGCGGCAGAGATGCGGGAGATGGCATTCATCCTTCGTAACATCCAGCCACGCGGTATGGTCATCATCGACGAACTAGGCCGCGGCACTAGCACAACTGACGGCCTCGCCATCGCCGTCGCGCTAGCAGAAGCACTCATCTCTAGTAATGCCTTGGTTTGGTTTGTCACGCACTTCCACAACCTGGCGCAAATTCTCGCCGAGCGCAACGGTGTGATCAATCTCCACTTAGCAGCAGACATCGCTCCTGACGCATCCAAGATGACCATGCAGTACCGCATCGCAGAGGGTCCTGTTCCAGATCGTCGATATGGGCTTGTCCTCGCTAAGGTCGCTGACCTCCCACCTGCCGTCTTGAATAAGGCGTGCTCCGTCTCAGAGGCAATGGACCAGCTGGCTAAGCGAAGGAACAGCCCGTCGCGTGCCGTTGCTATTGCCCAGAAGCGGAAGTTGCTTTTGTCTCTGCGTGAACAGCTATTTCTTGCCCGGGACGGCAGGATGGATAACGCCAGTCTTCGAGCTTTGTTGATTAAACTGCAGGATGACTTTGTGCTGCGCATGGCTGCCATCAACAGAGAAATGGAGTTATACCTCGATGATGAAAGTGAGAGAGAGGCTCCTACTGAACCTGTTTCCAACTTGTCGGTTCATACACCCGACACCCAAGCGTGGAATTCAAGTGAGGATAACGAGGGGAAGGACAGCAAACTTGTGTCTGAGCCCATCGTAATCGAATCTGATTCGGATTGTGAGTCTGAGCATATCACTGACAATGATAGTGTGGTGTTGATCCGAAGGACTTAAGTCAATGAGCATGGTAAGTGGACTAGCCTTTCCTTTGATCCCGTTCCTGTAGATCATATTTATGTACTTCTATGGTGACAGTTTGATGATTTGACTGCTTGTGAATGCCACATTATTCCGTAATGTATGATATCAGACATATCAAAGGTTACATCCCTATTAATTATAAAGGTTGATTTCATAAACCAAGCCTTTTTCTGCCGTCTCTAAGAAACTGAGAGGAGGGGGGAATATCTATAAAAAAAGACATATAAAAAGACGACTGAAAAGGCATGACAAGGCCGCATAAGCGGCCGACTATTCTTGTGAAGCTAAAATAACATGGATTACTCTATACAATATATTGTATCTGCATTCGCTAGTAGGTACAACAGAAAAAGAACAAGAAATCTACCCCCACATATCATATGCTTTTTAATGGCGCTCCCCATCATGCGGTAGTCAATCAAAAATAGGCCAAAGCAAGGCCCAACCAACATAAGGAACATAAATCAACCGAAATATGGCAGTGTATCAACCAAAGTGGAACAGGGTTTGCTTTCCCTTGTTCTTCTTGCCTTTTTTGGCATTACTTGAGTCATCATTGTTGGGTTCAGCCGGGGAGGCGGTTCCGGAACTCGGTGTTGAGCCCCATGCGTTCGGGACAGGACCACGGTTATCATTCCAACGGACGGTGCCGCGAGTCTTGCCAGCCATGAGGACATTAGGCTTAGCCGCTGCGGGGAGAGCGGGGAAAGAATCAGTGCTGCTGGGCGCGGGCGCGGGCGCAGTGGGCATGCGACTTGAGGATGGTGCTGCAGGTGATGGTCGGCTGACCGGGCTGGGCATCGCAGGACGAGAGAAAGGTGGCGGGGCTGCTGCTGCCCAAGGGGTAGCAGCGGGAACCTTTCCACGGCGAGAGGAGGGGCCGACTGCGGCAGAGAGGGGAGGGAAGGGGTTGGAGGGGGCGTTGGGGAGAGCGCCGCTTCTTCCCACGGCGGAGCGGGAGGATTTGGCAGTTGATGACTTCAAACGGAGAACACGGTTACCGCCCGTGTTGGCGGCGCCCGTTGACATGCCAGGTAAGAGACCACCGGCTGGAAGGGCTGGGTAATCCTCGTTGATGGCACGCCAGTCATTCCAGGCTCGCAGGAGACCGGAGCGCTTGGATTCATCCTCGTAGATCTCGGCGAGCTCCTTGATAAGCTTGCCCAGCTCAGTGCTGGATGTGTCGAATAACGAAAAGAAGGCATCGATAAGCTCAGCTGCTGAGATGGAAGAAGCGCGGTAGCTTGATACTCTGCTACGGAATTCGGCGAGTTTGGTGGCATCATTGCGGAGGAGGTTCGAAGCACGTTCAATCACAGCCTCGTGTCGCATTCTGCGGGCCTGATCTTGTGCGGTAGCCGGCGCGGAGTTGGCAGAAATGTTCAGGCCTTCAAATGCTGTAGTAGGAAGAGCTTGAGAGCGTGGCGCGGGGGTAGACTGCACTGGAGTGGCAGCGGCGGATCGCTCTGGAGCACGAACGGGTTGGACATCATCTCTGGTCAGCTGGCCGCCAAAGTTTCGTGTCGAGACAGATTGAGAACTCTGTATGGCCATTTGCCGTTGATATGCAACTTCCGCACGGGTCATTGGCTGTGCACTGGAGACTGGTAGTGGCTCGGCGTTGGGGTCACGGCCTCGACCGGCACCCCGACGCTGGCGTTGCTGTTGATAAGGAGTACGCATGTTATCGAATTCAGCCAAATCAACCATTCTCGCGTCTCGCCTAATGTCCTTAGAAAGTCCTTCGGGATGTGCCTCGATTTGGTGAGCCTTCAAGTCCATTTGCGACTCGAAAACGACGAACTTTTTTTCCAAACACTCTTTATCCAGACAAGCGAAATGATCCTTATGGAAGTGATTCTCCAATGCGTTGTAGTCAATATAGTACTGTTGTTGACGGTGTGAGGAGCGTCGGTCGCAGATGTGGCATCGTTCGTGTTTATCACGGCAGTGGGTGTACAGTTCATCGTCACCATAGAACCGTTGACGACAGAAACCACACTCGGGGTGTCCCTTGAAACCACTCTGGTCTATAGCTCCAGGCTTGTCATCGCCGGACCTTTCGTGCTTACGCAATTCCGCCATGGTGAATAATTCATGCTCATGGGTAAAGACCTTCTTGTTACGAGTACAAAGATCACTATTCGGAGGATATAGTCAGCTGCTGATTCAAGAATTACACAGGATATAAGATCAACATACCACATAACTTTGCTGTGCTTGCTCTTTACATGGCGATGCAAGTCTGGCCATCCCAAACAGGCCACATCACAGCCCTCGTCCGGACAGTTGTATCGCAGCAACAGCACTGTATCTCCAAAGATCTCGTCACTTTCATATTCGATGCCAAGATTGTCGTCCGTCCGAGCAAAGTCCTTCTTGTTGAACTCCTCATATCGCCGCACTGGATCATCTGTAAAGATCACGAAGTTCGATTCAGTCTGGTATACAAGTCAGCACGTGAAACAGAATTCCAACAACAGAAATAGTCGCAAGATGACCATACCCTGCAATGAGCACAAGCCTTGTTCTTGTACAGTGCCCGCAAGCGAAGCGCACAAATGTGACACGTCCTATGGTTACAGGGGGAGATCGAGGTGTGTTCGACAGCAGAAGCGCAGATAAAGCAGACTTCTCCATCATCTGCATCATCCGTGGCCGCTTCTACCGGTTTCTTTGTTTCTGCCGTCGTTGCCTTCGCAGGTTGAGTATCGTGTTTGTTGGTCTGATCGGTATTGCGAGTTTGTCGGCCTGGGTCGCCGCCGCCAGCGCCACGACCTCCGCCGCGGGTGCGAGGCTTAGAGCGTCTTTCTCCATCACCGGTATTTTGTTGCGAATCTCCACGACCGGAGTGGGCTACCCCTCCGCGGCCGCGGCGACGCCCGCCGCGACCCTGGCTGGATGACTCTGGGGTTGATGCCTGCTTGTCGGCCATTGCGGACATGGGAAGGAATGTCACAATGCAAGCCGTGGCTTCACGTCAATAACGGGTGTGCTGGATCTGCGGAGCTCTGGAGTTTGTGGATTGTGGTGGGGGAGAGATTCTAGGGAAAAAGTGAGATGTCGCTGACTGATCCCGCATTCCGCATTGAATGAGGATATGAGGTCTTCGACTGATCACTATCTGTGTCCCTTTGATTACGCGAAAAGTCCAGTTGAGTAACTGAGCAGCCTATGGAGCATCCATATCTTCAAAGAGTATTGGCTGTGTTTGCCCATTTCCTCATACAAGCATTGTGCCGGTGAGCATACATATTGGGCAGATTCATCGGCTTCTTGGCGCCGGCCTGCCTTATCAGGTCAGAATATGATGAGCTGAGAGCTGAATAAAAGACTGTTTGGTTCATTTCGATTGAAATACCAGATAGATACAATTTTATCTATAGACCATGGGAGGTTTAACAAACCAAAGAGCAGCAGAAACTGCCCAGAGAGCAAACGCCGATTGAGATCCCTAATCTCCACTTGACCTACAAGCACACATTGTAAACTGTTACAATCTATAGTCTACATGAGAAGTATTTGCACATATTTAAATCATGTAGGTAGTGGATTCCAGGACCTTTGAAACCGTAAAATCACCTATGGAGGGCTACACTAACTCCCGCTGGAGAGCATAAGCAAGTCAAATCCAAAAGAAACAAAAATAGCGAATGGAAATTGCTCAAAGTTCACGCCAGCATCCCCATGCATCGCAAAAAAAGAACTATGAAAGACGAAGGAGAATCGTTAAGAAACAGGACTTGGTTTGGAGCCTGCTCTTCCATAATGATCGGAGCCGATCTGTCAACCCCGAACTATTCATCGGGATTGTACAAATTCTGATTGAGAATTTTAGTCATGGTAAACATGTGGACTCGGTCTTGCTTGAAGACAGCACGCATAGCATCATCGCATCGGATTTGGCGGCGATCGCTGGGGTCCTGAAGCTCGTTTTCACGAATGTATTGCCAAACCTTTTTGACAGTTTGGGGTCGGGAAAGCTGTGCAAAATTTAGCAAAAAAAAGCTCGATGACCAAGGACTGGGAGAGATACTCACTGTTAGTTCTCCCAGAAGAGCAGACAGAGGTTCGGAAAGGGTCATAGGTTTCTGTGGCCGTTAGCATTGATGGAAAGCTTGGGAAGGATGATATAGAAAGGCGTACGTGGAACCCAGTATTTCGGTTGACCTCCTTCTTTGGCTCTTCGCCTGAACCAATATCTGAATCATCTTCTGCCTTGACCCTCTTCGAGGTCTTGGCTTTGCTCTTCTTCTTCACGGGAGCTGCACGACGAGTGTTGCCCCCACGGGTGGGTCGCGCGCGCAAATTCTCCTCGGCTTGCAGCTTAGCCGCGAACAACGCATCCGCATCAGTATCAGTATGGGGTTTATGTTTCTTGGCAGGCGGTGATGCGCTCGCGGGCTCGGAGGTGGCATCGCTGGAGGCCTGGCGCTTCACAGGAGATGAGGAGGGAGGCGGAGAGGGAACCACAGCTGAAGCCGAATCGCCATCGCGCTGGTCATTGCTAGGAGCAATTTCATCAGGCGACCCGCCGACACCGTTTTGTTCAGCGAAACGATCGAATCGTTCCATGATTAGCTGCTTGATCGTAGACTTCGTGAATATTAGCTATAGTCCTTCGCTAATCATGCTGGATAACTTTGAAATAACAATGCGCCATAAATCGGCGTAACTAGACTGACCTTCATGGGAGTGAGATCATAGCCGATGGCATCCTGAAGACCTTTGCGAATTCGCTTCTCGGAGATGGTGGCGAGGTCGCTTTTCGCCAGAATATCATCAATTATCTCGACATATTTATCGCGCAAGTCAGGGGTCACTATTGCGCAAGATCACGGATCAGTTGGGAGGCTTTTTGGAGAACCAGCATATTGGCGCCGGGGGAAACCGAGGTAGCTTACACGACATCTTGTTGCTAGTAGATCACGTAGATCAGCTGCTTATGTTCAGATGTACGAGCTGAGTTGAGATTTGCAGTCCGCAATTGAGGATATCGCGGGGCTTGTAGAGGAGTATAGTGGCCGAGCGAGAGCTCGGAGTTGTCAGGTGGGCTATACTCAAGTCGCACTGGCGCTTAAGACCGGCGGGGCATTGGAGACAGAGAAAGCCAGGTAAAATAAGTGCAGATACAGGAGGTTATGAATAATATAATAGACAAAGATCTGGTCAGGCAAAGAGCTTGGTGCAAGATATGCAGTCTAAAAGAAATGTGTATCCAATTGAGAGCCTCCAGAAACGTCTATATGATTGACGGCCCGACCTCAAGCTGGGGAAGTCGTGACTAAGCAAGTGCAGCCAAGTCACGTGGTAGTTAACACCTGAGGCATCAATTGATATTGCTGACTCAGTGCTGAGTCAGTCCACACAAAGAACCCGCTTGGCCGCCGCGATTTGTTTCTGCCCGAAAATCCATCAGCGGATTGCACCGATCTATCTTTGCTCCGAAGCCTATAGACGCCTTCGGTATACCCAACATGGCGCCCAGTTTCGATACGCTGTCCGAGCAGGACCTCCACGAGGAAGAGGAGGAGGAGATTGATTTCTCCGGTGAGTGCAAGATTTCTCGTGGTCTGTGTGCCCCTCTCTCTAACACCTTAGTCCACAGATCTCAAGGAGCAATATGAAGTGAAGGTCGAGGAGGGACTGGATACATTTATCGTCATCGACGGCCTCCCCGTTGTGCCCGAAGATAGCCGACAAAAACTCGTCAAGTTCTTATTGAGAAAACTCAACTCCGTCGGCAGCACCTCCGAAGATGCGGTTTTCATGCCCGTTAACGACAAGAAGATGACCGAAGGGTGCGTATTGGATATCCAATAAGATATGGAGGAATCATGGACGATCTCTAACTTTTATTGCGGCGATTTAGATTCGCATTTGTGGAATATGAAACCCCGGAAATGGCAGTTGCCGCCGTCAAGCAGTTGCACGGCGTCCCTCTCGATAAGAAGCACATTATGGCTGTCAACAAGTTGATGGATATCGAGCGTTATGGTCGTGAAGGTCGCGTCGATGAAGAATACAAGGCACCCATCCCGGAACCGTTCAAGGAGAAGGAGCACTTGCGCTCGTGGATGGGAGATGCCAACGCCCGTGATCAATTCGCCCTTTACCGTAACGACAAGGTTGGTGTGTTCTGGAACAACAAGACGAACCCACCAGAGAATGTCGTGGATCGCGCTCACTGGACACAACTTTTCGTCCAATGGTCCCCCAAGGGTACATTCCTTGCCTCCGTCCACCCCCAGGGTGTCCAACTCTGGGGCGGCGAGTCTTTCTCCAAGCAAAAGCAGTTCCCTCACCCCTTCGTGCAGTTGATCGAGTTCTCCCCGCTTGAGGGCTACTTGACAACGTGGTCAGCACGGCCCATCCAGGTCGAGGAAGGCCAACCCATATTGACCTACGAGGAAGACGGCAAGAACATCATTGTCTGGGATATCGAGACTGGCAAGCCTCTCCGTTCGTTTGTGTCGCACGATCTGGCTGCCCCTACCGAGATCGAGGGTGATGTTGCGCCCAAGAAGAAGGTGCAGTGGCCTGCCTTCAAGTGGTCCGCGGACGAGAAATACGTTGCTCGCATGCTCCAGGGCCAATCTCTCTCTATCTACGAACTCCCCAACATGAATCTTCTTGGTCGCACTTCCGTGAAGATTGAGGGTGCTATGGACTTCGAGTGGTCCCCTGCCACCGTCGCCCGCGAGGGTGTCAAGCAGTACGAGCAATTGCTCTGCTTCTGGACTCCTGAAATCGGCAGCAACCCCGCCCGTGTCGGTATGATGAGCGTGCCCTCAAAGGAGATTGTCCGAACCCGTAACCTGTTCAACGTTTCCGATGTCAAGCTGCACTGGCAATCACAGGGTGCCTACGTCTGCGTCAAGGTCGACCGTCACTCCAAGTCGAAGAAGTCTATGGCCACTAACTTGGAGATCTTCCGCGTTCGTGAGAAGGGTGTACCCGTTGAGGTTGTTGACAGTCTTAAGGATACCGTGATTAACTTTGCCTGGGAGCCCAATGGATCCCGATTCGTCGTTATCGCCAACAGCGAGGCACCAACTGGTGCCGCCGTCCTCCCTAAGACTTCCGTCTCATTCTTCGCGCCTGAGAAGAAGGGCCACACTGCCGGTAACTTCAAGCTGGTGCGTACTATTGAGAAGAAGACCAGCAACGGCATCTACTGGTCCCCCAAGGGCCGATTCGTCGTTGTCGCCACTGTTCACTCCCAGACCAACTTCGATATGGACTTCTGGGATATGGACTTCGAGGGTGAGAAGATCGAGGCTGAGAAGGATCTCGCTGCCAACCTCCAGCTGATGAAGACCGTGGAACACTACGGTGTCACCGATGTTGACTGGGACTCCACCGGTCGTTACGTTGTCAGCAGCGCCAGTGTTTGGACTCACTCCGTAAGACTCAACCTAGTTCTATTTTTGATTATGATTCATAATATTGACCGCATTATAGATGGAAAACGGCTGGAACATGCACACCTTCTCCGGTACTACCCTCTCCGAGAACCCCACCGAAAAGTTCAAGCAGTTCCTTTGGCGCCCACGCCCTGCCACTCTTCTCAGCAAGGAGGAGCAGAAGCAAGTGCGCAAGAACCTCCGCGAGTACTCAAAGGAATTCGACGAGGAAGACAAGTACGCCGTCGACATCGCCAACACCGCCGTTGTCGAGACCCGCAAGCGTGTACTCAGCGAGTGGCTCGCCTGGCTCCGTCGGGAGAAGGAGCTCTTGGCCGAAGAGAAGGAGGCTTTCAGCCTCCCCGAGGACGCAGATTCACCCGCAGCCGCCCGCGACGCGCGCCCGGTTGTCGAAGACCAGGGCGACTCCGTGGTCGAGGAGATTGTGGAGGAGATTATCGAGGAGACCGAGGAGGTCATTGGCTGATGAATCTGTCTGTTCTATTTTCGCAAATAATGTGTTTCCTTTTGTTCCTCTTTTCCCTCTGTTTCTCTGCTGGCGTTTCGCGCTTGTGCCTGAACCCAGCCTTCTGTCCCCTTGTGTTTCTTTTAGGTCCCCTGGGCAAGCCCAGTGAGGATCGGGACATTCCAAAAATCAATAGATCGAGCGGTACGCCTCCCGACCAAATGTGCAATGTGGATAAGCATGAGAGATGGCTACGAAACCAGTTCCTAGCAAAGTTCAACTTTGTATTGGTTATTTAAATCATTTAAAAGTAAGCTATCTCAAGTGTAAAGTCCCCTTCCGACCCCCACCGTCCCCAATGCTACCAGCATAATCCCCAATGTTGAGTCCAGCGCGAACCTAATAGCACCTCCCGTAGGCTGACTCTGACTCCCGATGGTAGTGGATGTCGCAGCATTCGGCGACGGCTCAGGCATAGACGTAGAAGAAGACTCAGAAGTCGTGGATGCAGAAGACGTAGTTGAAGACGAGGAGTCAACGGCAGGTGCCTTCTTTGGCAGGACGTTCTTCCTGAAGTAGAAGTCATGCTGGCCCACAACATTTCCAGGCGGTGAATACTCGCAAACAACATACCACCCCTGGGCCCGTGGCTCGCCTCGCGCGACCTTCAGCCTTTCCAACTCATCTCGTCCCTCTTCATCCGTGCTGAAACGAGGCGCCATCACCACTCCTTTGAAGACATCTTCTTCGAGCATGTTCTCTCGCACTTCAACACTGTCATCTCTTTTGGCATTGTCGTTCTTCTTATACCCACAATTGACAGCAGCACACCCGACTTGCGTAGTCGACTTCCAGACCAACTGAGTGAAATGGCCCGTCCCTTCGGTGAAGCCTGTCGGCTTGTCGAAATTATACAAATCGCCTTCATCACCCCAGGCAATGACAGCAGCAGAGACATTCTGGTATCCGTATGCGAGGTTCTCGCCGTAGCTACTTTTCTACAGAGGTGATGTTAGCATTGTTATCTCGTAGTCTTGAGGATATTGATACACACCGAATGTTTCCAGATACAGGCTTCCGCCCACCCCCGTGAGTAATCGGCCAGCGTGTCGTTCCATTTCAGTGGACTGGCATCGTGGTTGGTGCGGTACTCGTTCGTGACTTTCAACATATCGCTCTTGAACTCGTCGAGGGAGGTGTAGGATGGTGATAGGGGCGCTGTTGGTGTTGGCGCAGGCACTTTTACCGTAGTCCAGATGGTTACTACGTCGGCTTTTGCGCTGACCATTTGCATGGTGAGGAGCATAAGAATGGCTAGCCATCGTGTAGTTTTGGTGTGATTGTTTTTTCGGTCCATTTTGAAGGATTGGAGTTCTTCTTTTTGGTTTGAAGCTTTAGATAAGTGGTTGCCACAGTTATAATTCGTTATTGCATAATCTCAGATATTTTTCTTTCCTTATAGTCGTGGAATCAGTAAAAGTACCGCTAGGCTCCGATCCGGTTTTGGATGCGGTCTTAAGCTGTGACGACGTCTCTTGGATGGAAATGTGGTGATGCAATGATCGTGTATTGCCTATTGTCTTAGGCAGCCATGGCCATTTTATGTGTATATTGTGTTCTTATAGAAGCTGGCACAATGCAGGTATCTAGAAAATCAGTCAGGTAACCCGTCTTCGCAGGGCTTGAGAGATGTACTCAACACCTGAAGGGTGAAGAAGATTCCTGGGGAACCAGAAGTAAAGTAGAAACTCCAAGCCATTTTGAAATTCTATTAATATATGTTTTAGAATGCAACCGGACAGTGAGTCAGTTGGGTCGGAAAGTCACTTTTTCTTCATGGCCGTTTCAGACGCTGCAGTGATGTTCCAGTAGCCGCCGGTGTTGACGTCAGACTCTTAGGGCTAGGGGTTGCATCGTACTCTTTCATATTTTGTATTTTGTACTTTGTATTTTCATTTCATATTTGATTTATTATAATCTTCATGTAGCTAGAGTGGTTTCGTCTCGTTTCGCTTTCTTTTGTCTCACTGAAACTGATAATTAGGGAACATGTGTAATTTCTCTACTATCAAATTCTTAGATTCAGAAGCAAAGATCCAATATATACATATACATCAATCGATGTTTACGTACTCATACGAGTCTACTCTCTCCGGGGTCTCTCTAGGAGAACATTCCATGCTGACATGCATGTCCGCATTGTACGTAAGTCTATGCCACTCGCTATGCAATTCCCGGGGGTATCGGTAGTCTCTATTTACATCACATTGCAACCAATTCCGTACATAGCTCGTTCCACATCTCGCTTCACGTGGTACCAGTCAGCCCGTCGCTCGGCAAATTCATAGACCTCCTCCACACGCCAAATCCCATGGAACCGATCCGCATCGGCGATGACATTCGCTAGTTCCTTGGCATGACCAGGATCGATCAGGTAAATCTGCACGAGTTCGCGGAACGCCGTGAAATATAGAAGGAGCTCATTGTTTCGTAATGTTTGAATATACTTGAAATAGTGGTTCATGTCACTAGGAAGTCAAATCAGCTTGCCGTTTTGCGCGGCTGAATATCAAGATACATACCTGATCAACTTGAGTGATCCCTCCACGCTGATGCGCTGTCGCTTGAGGTGTTTACATAGAGCGGTAAATAGGCGGAGCCCGACTTCTTGGTTGAACACATCTAGTGTGCTCTTGTCCGTGCTCCCGACTAGCATTTGCGTGTGCGATGAAACCACATCGACGACGGCGATGGCGACTTCGCTGATGCCTACGTCCATGGTCTGTCGGTGTGGATCTGAGGAAACCCCAGGATTGAAATCGGTGGCTAGCTGTCGCGTTGCCAGAATGTAGTCCACTTCTTCCATGAGAACATCGATTCCCTTATTCAGGCCAGCTGCGACACGTTCATCAAGCATCTGTTCGAACTTTTTCTTTTCTTTGTTGGCAGGGTCCAAAAAATCGTTCCTATCAGTCAATCTCATGCCAATTAACTCCTGCTCGTAGAAGACATCCATCATTTGCAAGATCAAATCGCCGACATTGACCAATTCCAGAAAAGTGACCAAGGGCTCAACCCCGGATTGGTCACGCTCCCCTTGTTCGCGAGGTCGGTAGTTGGATAGATGACTGACAGCCTTATCAAATCCAACAATAACGTGCTGGTGTCCCAATATACGTAGCAGCGTCACGAAGATTGCCTCGCATTGTTGCTTCGCTGCAAGACCGAATTCGCGGCCAAGTCGCACAAATTGAGCGGCTCTCTCCAAGCTGGACTTGGCGGAATGAACTAGATCAAGTGCAATTTCAATGCTAAACAATGAGCGGATGCCCTCCATCTTCGTCTTCATGATGGCCGCTTTTGCTGCCAGCTCTGTAGTTGGAGCTTCCTCGACAGCCACTGGGGCAGGCGACAATATTGTCGAAAATCGATTGGTATTTTTAGATGGTTGCGACGGATTTGGACTGCTTGGTTCCGTGTCGGGATTCGATTCTTCGTTTGATTTGGCACTTGAAAAGCTCGGTAGGATATTTACTGGCATCATGATCACTTTCTTGAAAGAAGTAAGGAAGTCTCGTTTGTCGGCTTGTCGGTTCACATTTGACATCAAAAAAGACTCTGTCGAAGCCGCTTGTTCGGAGAGATGTCGGTCCCACTCACTCACTGTAAATTCACAGGCCTTCTTGAAAAAATCAAGCTCTTCTGCCAAATACAGATCGAGGTGTGGCTCGTAAATCTTGATCACAACATTATCAAGATACTCGTCGAATTTAGCATCAGAGCCTCGTATGGGAAGCAGAGCCTCCGAGAGGTTCATGCATTGGACAAAAGTCGCCGAGATTGCAGTGAGATATGACTTGATGCTGACGCTATGCAGCTCATCAAATATTGCCGTGAGGAAAGGATACAACACATCTTGGCCGACTTTTGTCATAAAAGTTGATGTGACGTCTAAAGCTGAGGGAAATACACGGTTCATGATGGAAATCTCATCGTTGAAGGCGGCGCTGAGACGTGTGAAAAAAGCCTGCGTCTGCTCCATTCTGACCTGGCCAGTCGATCCGTCAATGCAGGAAGCGACGCTTCCTAGGTCGGACTTCTGAGTCATCAGGTGATTGTGATGGATAAAGAGGTCCACAGCAGCTTGCCCACCGTTAAGTGTCCATAAAATGTGTGCGTATTTCCGCATGGTCCCGTCAATGTCATTCGTTTCATACCCCTGGCGGAACTCCTTGAGTGCAGCAGTCTCAAACATAGAGACTGTACGCTCTAAACGGTCCACCCGTTCGTCCCATCCTTGCGTCATATCAGATTTGGAGAAACTTAGCAACTGTGCCAGTATCTGCGCCTGGGCCTGGGGATCTTTGTATTTCGTGAAAACCAAGTTTTCAGACGATGGTCCTGATCGCGCGATGTCCTCATACAACGGTGCCAGTGCGGCATGTATCTTGCCGTATTCCTGACGCGCCTCGCCCCGGATTGACCTGACATTTTTCAACACCGTTAAGGCGGGTTCATCTAGGAGATCCTGTAGCATTTTGAGCTGCGATGTTGTATTCACCAATTCAACCTTATCGAATCCATCTGCTATTGCTTTCAGTTCATTGGAAGGGTCATCACTAACAGTGACCGCAGGGACTGGTCCATCACCCAGCTCTGCCTCCTCTTGCTGCTCAACGACTTCCATATTGGCGACTGTCCCAAATACCACCTCAGCATGCTTTCTAGCATCTGCTTCATCCCAGCACCCAATTCGTTTCAACTTGTGTACCCATCGAGTGTCATCATACGCCATCTCGTGCATGAGCTTGCAGGACCGTGCTGCTTGGATCAGATCAACGGGGCCGACATAATCGAGAATAGAGGATACGATCTCTGTTTGTGCCTCTGTAAGCATGTGTTTCCACCACCACCGCATGTCTTCATCTCACGCACCTGCCGGAAGAGCAGCTCGGGAGATGTCTTCCATCGATGCCATGCGCAGCGAGGCCAGCACATCCCTGCGTGGCCGAGCTGCGGCCGTGGGCCCTTTTTTGGCGCCTGACATATCTTGTTCTTGGACTCTTCATCGAAAGAGAGAGCACTCGTAGGGAGCTTGGGGGTTGAGCCAGCCTCGGACTCGTTCCAAGCTGTGCCGCGGGGTTGTGGAGAGTGGTCCGGTCTCGATATCGACCAGACACAGAGTCTTCGGGATAGATTTGGTGTCAAATTCTCATGCAGACATATTCGCATCTAACCACTTATTTCTCAACTGCAAATCAGGAACCACATTCCAATGCTGCACGATCAGCACGGACAGGGTCCAACGCCGCCGCCTCCCCCAGCTGGCAAAATGTACACCGCTCTCTCATATGTATACATCTGTACTCCGTACGATATGGACGAATCGGGATTGCTTCAATTGAGTTAAAAAAAAGGGAAATAAGATGATTGGATGATATTTGGTTTTTAGTACTGTAGGAAGCTCAAATATGGCGATTGGGTAACTGTGAGGAGAGTGAATTACGAAAATTGGAGATGTTTAAAGCAATTTGTTGGCCAAATATATACGCAGGGTTGAGAGTTAACATTGGACATAATTTTCCAATTCTAGCTTTTATTTGTTGAACCAACTAGGGATGTAAATCTAAACAGGTCAGTGGGATCCTCCTTGATGCTTCAATAATTACAATGCCACCCTGAAAGCTAATATAGCTACATAGACATAGCTGTAGTAATACTAAGTACTTAGCTATGTATGAAGGTATATGTTGTAGGGAAGATCCCGAGAAGCCCCGAATTCCGAGTAAGATTGTGAACATTTGAGAAAAACTAGACCAGTGTGAGATATATACACATGTAGCTAGTGATTGGCAAGCTGATTTGAAGATCTTCTAGCTATATTCGAATAGAACACTTGTGTTCCGGTGATGCGTGTTTTTCTCGGTGAATTCCGGGATACGCACAACCGGAGAAAAAAAAACGACAACACAGAACCAGAAGAAGATAAAGAAGGTATAGACAGAATAGAATAGATTTATTATAATCAACTAGTAGATTTTATATAGATCAATCCATTCTAAGTCCGCAGAATTGTGATGTTCCGAGAGTCGGTTTTCTAGCGTGGCCGGGAGCCAATCAGAGCAAGGGGGTAATCATCAATGTCAAGTTTCTTCGACTTCAACCTCAACCTCCAGCACCTTTCTCCTGTACCATCCCCCCTCCTCTCCCCACTCACCCCCTCTCGCTTTGGCGATACAGCACCCATTCCCAGTCAAATTCAATTGCTTGGGTTAAACTTCGTCATGCTGGGACGTTCGATTTTGCGCGCGTCCAACCGGGCCATCGCCCGCCAGTCCCTCGGGAAGTCCACGGTACGCCCTTACCCCATTGACCTTCACGGAAGAGGACAATCGATTGCTTGAATGTCTATTGGATTACAGAAGGGTTTCGTTGCTAATCTTCAACAGCGTGCCTCTTCCACCGCCGCCGGCGCCGAGGCCGCCAGCTCCCCCTTCTACCTCACACTCACTGCTGCGCTTGCAACTGCCGCCGCCGCCGGTTCCACCGCATGGTACTACCACCTCTACGGACAGGAGGCCTTCGCCATGACACCTGCTGAGGAGGGGTGAGTGAAATTGCCCAGGAGGATCGCCGTTCTTATGGCTTCGCCGCAGCCGAGCATTGTGCGATTCATGTTGAGAACAATGGTGGAAGCTAACAGGTTATTTTATCCAGACTCCACGCTACTCAGTACCCTTGGGTGCACGAGCGTTTTAACAAGACCTTCGATCACGCCGCGTGAGTGCTCTCTCCTCAAAGTCACATTTTTGCTGTCGCTAGCATACATTGTACTGACACCGTCCAAGTCTCCGCCGTGGTTTCCAGGTCTACCGTGAAGTTTGCGCCTCCTGCCACTCCCTCACTCGTGTCCCATGGCGCTCAATGGTCGGAACCATGCACACCGTCGACGAGATGAAGGCCTTCGCCGAGGAGCACGAGTACGATACTGAGCCCAACAACGAGGGCATCATCGAGAAGCGCCCCGGCAAGCTTTCCGATTACATTCCCGCCCCCTACCCCAACGAGGAGGCCGCCCGTGCCGCCAACGGTGGTGCTCTTCCTCCCGATCTCAGCTTGATCACCAAGGGCCGTCACGGTGGCTGCAACTACATCTTCAGCTTGCTCACCGGTTACCCTGATGAGCCTCCCGCTGGTGCTGCCGTTGCTGAGGGCATGAACTTCAACCCTTACTTCCCCGGTACCGGTACGTAACGACAATTCCATAACGTTATTAATTTTTAGTGTTTCTGACTCTGTGATAGGTATTGCCATGGCCCGTGTCCTGTTCGACGGTGTTGTCGAGTACGAGGACGGTACCCCCGCCACCACCTCCCAGATGGCCAAGGATGTCGTCGAGTTCCTGAACTGGTCCGCTGAGCCCGAGATGGACGAGCGCAAGAAGATGGGTGTTAAGGCCGTTGCCCTCCTGACTGGTCTCTTCGCCATCTCCGTCTGGGTCAAGCGCTACAAGTGGGCCCCTCTCAAGACCCGCAAGATCGTGTACAGCCCCCCGATCGCCCCCCGCCGTTAAATGTTGCAGCAAGGCCTTTTTGAGTGGGAAAATGTGAGAGGCTGAAGAGGCCGGTACGACCTGGGGAACCCATACCACATCCCCGATTTTGATACAAGTCCTTCAAAGAGGCCTCTCTGTTTCGTCATTTTTTGTGTCTATCTATTGGTCGCTGTGTCTGTGTTTTGTTAGAACGCTCCCCGAACACCTGTATCTGTATCCTAGATATATTCTTTTTTTCATTTCCTTTCGAAAACTGTGTGCTTCGAGGAGTCATCTGAATTTAATTTCCTTTGTGATTATGACGGATGAGACCGTTGCATATCCAAGTGGCTAGAGTTGCAATTTATGCCTACTGTGCATGTGTATCATTATTCCTATGATACGGTATGTGCAGCGACTTGGCAATGAGACGAGTTGTGTGCAGTGATGGTTTTCTAATTATTGCTATATGTAAGAATCTACATGGCTATAAAACCCATCAAAAAAGGCCTAGAAGCAACTTCAGGCCCGGGTATCATCTAGACTCCGCTCCCCATCCCCAAAGACAGGAGCAAAGAAACAATCGTAGCTATTCCACATACCCGAAAACAGGATATTGGTCAGAGCCACCAGCCACGGCGGAATACGACCATCAGGACCTGCGAATACCCTGGATAATGTCAAGGTCAAAATCAACCAAGGCGCCCACAGAGCCAGGAAGATCACCTTCCCGATCTTCTGGCGCGTGGTTGTAATATGATAAGTTTTGATCTGCGCAAGATATTTTTGATATGAAACAGGCAGATCATGTTCCGCAGCACCAGTTTTGATCAACCCAAGGTAGCGGGCAGAGGGCTGGGCATAGTTAGGATCCGGCCGGAAGTGCAAGCACACAGTATGCCACCACGATGGCTTTGGACCACTGGGCAGCAGCGTGGCATCGCCTTTCTGGGATTGCGATTTAACGCGTGCATTGTTTGCAGTTGGTGAGAGCAGGGTGCGTGCCTTGAAGGCTGGTGTGGTTGGGTAATCCGGGACGGGGTCGGAGGGGTCATATGTTTGAGAGAAGGGATGACAATCGATGACACAGTCGCGGTATCCACGACCACCGCCCTCTGTGGCGATAATCTTCGCGTAGTCGGCTAGTGTGACTTCGTAGACGACTCCAACTAGAGGTTTGTGCCATTGACGCTTGTCACAACCGGAGACTACCTCCGCCTGCTGCGTCCGACCCATGAGCGCTGCCTTCTCTGACAGATACTCACTGTCTGACACATCCGTCTCGTCGTCTTGGAGTTCGGTCTCGTCGCATGCTGGAGGAGAAAAATCTCTGTATTGCGTGCCTGCGAAACAAGGCTCCGCGTACGGCATTCCGGGAAGATCGAAGGTGAGACGGAGTTCGGGGACAAGTACACAGATCTGCGAGAGTGGTTTGATGCCGCGCACTCCGCGGAAAGTCTTGGAAGCTAGGTTTGACCCGTAAGCGAGGTAGAGAACTGTCTCATGCCTAGAGGCAGTTTCCGACACGCCAATCCCGTGTTCCTGCTGTGTGGAAATCTGCTCGGGAAGAGTCTCATCTTGATCGAGAGAAGCGGCGACGCTTGAGGCTCGACGGCGTTCAACATTCGTTCTGGGAATAGGATCGGTGTCAAGTTCGACATTCACAGGCTTAGTATGGATAAGAGGGAGGAGGCTTCGAAGCCGGTCTAGAGTCTGGGTTGCGTTGAACCGGCATCGAGAAGCTGGTACCTCTTCAACGGCTTGTGGCGCTTGTTGTACCATTGTGCAGACCTATAACGCAATATTGGGCGTATGAACACGAGACCTGCCACTTACCGGGATGATTAGGTTGAAAATTGCTTATAAAGTCTCAGCCGCATGAATTGATGCATTGTCAGCGAACCAGATCGAATGCTGGAGATTATTAATCATGGGTCACGGACCACGGAGCTTGCACGGGCCGATCGGATGAGGATTGAAGATGCAATCATTCTGGTCATCGATTCTGAAGTCTGAAGCTGGGAAATTATGTTGTAAGGATGGTAAAGTTAGATCTGAACTGAGGTGTATGGGGAAGAATATGGATAACCAGTTGTCTTTCATATGATCTCGGAGATGTAACAAGCACGCAACTTAAGAGATAAAAATAGAACACTCTATTCCCCAGAATCTAGTTTTATCAATCTTGGTATTTTTAGATATCTATTCAAGGGCAAGTAGACTAACAATAATATACATATGTAGACTATTCAAGAACATATCTATAATGCTCTTCCTCAGCTATCTAACTGTAAGAGGATCAACATAAATCAACTAAGATGAGACATAGCTATCTTGATCATACTTGTAAATCAACATTTGATTATTCATGATCTATATTCATTTCATTATGTGTATAATACCTAGGTAGTAGGGAATTTGAAGTCATATTTGAGGCATCATGTGATCCATGCCATATGCTGGAGCTGCGCTTAGTTCAGCACCCTCATCAGCTGGGCAGGTCTGGAGGGCTGCCTTACTTTCACACCCTTTCTTCATGTTCTGATTTCAAGTGTATGATGATAGCAACTATGAAGCCAGTTCGAGGCTCATCTGCACTAATTAATCCAGACACAGGGGGTAAGGCGACTGGTAAAGATCCAGTGACTTCGGAATACGGCCTCACAGGTTCAAGTCGCCAAAAGCCAAAAGCTCCTCCACCCCAGCAGCCTTCGGAGTCGAAGATTGTTCGATTGAAGCTCACAAAACCAAGGCCTCCCAAACCAAAACCCCAAGAAGTGGACTGGGATGAAGATCTTCGTCCTACACCCAATGAGGTAGTTGAGAATAAAGGCACCCATGGAGGGACCTCCGTTGCCGATGCGGACCCGAACCGACCAAAGACAGTTGACAGAAAGAAAGGAAGCAAGCGAGCAATGCCATCAAAGCCACAAACAAGCTCGGCCAAACGCAGGAAATCGAACACGAGGAAGAGCACTACTACCAAAGAGAGCAGCACCAAAGGGCCACAATTGCCATTGATAACACTTAATGCAAGCGCCTTACCTCCTGCAGCCCCTCAGAGTAATAGCGGGACGTGTGATATGGGTCCCTTGGATGGCAAAAGCAAAGATGATACCACGAAGCGAAATGGACATGTGCCCGAAGCTTTGCACCAACCTTCGCTACCGACAGACGACCACAAAAAGCGTGGGCATAACAGCAAGGGGGGTGTGATCGTCGAGATAAGAAGCTGCACATCAGTGACAACTGATTCATCATCGGATTTTGAAGATTATGGCAACAGGCCGTCTCATACTTCGAAAGTTAGCATCCTAGAGCATCGGGCACAGTCCAATGGAGAAACAAAGGAAGACAAAGCTGTTCGGGTGATGAACGAGCTATCCTCAACCTCCGACATCGATCTCCAAGAACCGTCTCGCACGACTACTTCAAAGGTTACTATCCTGGAGTCAAGGGCACTCCAAAAGGGACGAAGCAGCCATACCAAGGCGGTTCATGAAAAGAGTCATGCCAAACATCGTGGTAGAGCAGAGAGTGTTGGAAACAAGCTGATGCTTGCGCTCCACGGAACACAGTCTTCTCAGCATGAAACAGTCAATGATCAAACTGCACCTCTCATCATTTCATCTGATCCAGTGCAACCAGAGGAATCTCTCAAAAAGCAGCAGCCTGACAAAATACCGGCGGACACAGTTTTGACATTCCCAATGATTGAATGCGTTCCTGACAGAACAATTACAGTTGAAATGCAACAAAACCAAGCTGAGCCTAAGACTGTTAATCCAGCATTGATTGCCAAAACATTTCCGCCCAATGAAGAGCAGATGGAACAGGCAGACGATGCAAGCTTCTGGAAGCTTCTGGGCGATGACAGGTTGTCACCTACAGCGAGCTCTCCAGAAGTTGAATCCGGTGGAGGCTTGATTGGGGACGGCCCTTCAATCCTTGACTACCACATGGAAATGGAACATATCCCCGGGTTTGCAACCTTGCAACCCGTGAGATCCGCACCAACCACCTCTTCACACGCCACAAACCTCTGCGAGAGCCAGGCGGATAGCTCGTCGGATCCTTCAAATGCAGGAAGATTCGATGATTTCACAGCAGGACGGATTGAGGGACATAGGTCCAGCCATACTCCGGAGTCTCAAAAGCCCCTTCTCACCAATGAATCCCTAATGGAACTGGATTCCGCCTCTCCCCAGCCCCCAAAATCAGTCCCAAAGACCAGCATCGTTGACAGCAACGGTAGTCCTCGACTCATGCCTCAGTCAGCCAAGAGCATGCCTGTGCCTCGGTTTGACCTGGACGGCGAAAAGGGCCACGAAGAGACAGCGAGCGTCACCGACACCAGTCAAAGTGAATACGATCAAACCCCCTACAGTATTTCGACCGAGAGTAAATATGAGGGGCTTATGTGGACGAAGTTCCAGAGAGACATGTTCCTGGAATATGGAATCCAAACGGAGAAACTAGAGCGATCTCACCCATGGCCGCCGTCTAAAAAGCCCTGCCCATCGTTTTCCCAGGAGGATACTGCTGATGGGGCCAAATCCGAGAAAGTATCGACGGTTGGACCAAGTTCTTCACAGAGAACGCTCGACGAGAGAGCATTAGGCGATGTTCATTCCAAGGATCATGGATACCTTGACCAATCGTTCCGAACAGATATATCCAGTTCAACACAGCCAGCTGCTAAATTGCACCAATCCTCTACGGTGGGCGATCATGACGATATGGAATGGATATCAACTTTGCAAGTGGCGCAAAGGGACGCGCATCACCTGCTGCAACAAACTAATTCTGTTAGTTGAAACCATTTATGTGCATAGAACTGCGTTAACTGGGATTTAGCATTTGTCTACTCAGCTGGCGGCGGAAAAGGTCACTATCAGTCGAGTCCTGCAGATCTATCGAGAGGGATGTAGTCGGATCCTTGACGACCTGTTCCAGGCGCAAGAAGCACGAATGCAACTATATCGGCAGCAAATGCAATCTGTTAAGGAACAACATGCAGATATATGTCAAGACCTGGTTCGTGGACTGCAGGAACTTGACCGTCGAGTGCAACAAGGGCCCATCTGAACGACGCGTGGGTAGAGGGGCGAATTCACAGGTTACATGTATTATTTCGAGGGTGACACAAGGCTGAGCAGTATTGCATGGAAGTGCTCAGATTCTCAGAGCAATATCATATCAATTAATATGTTTTAGTCCGCTTTTTCCACATTTTTCTTATAAATGGGATCGCCGTGATTGGAACTCCAGCGCCGGGCTAGATTCACCGAGGATCACGTGGAAATTCCTATACTTTGAAGGAGTGTTGACTCATTCGCAAGCTGTTTCTTTTTATTTTTATTTTAAGAAACCGATATCCTCCCATTCACTGCAATTGTCTCAATTTCTCTCAGTTACCCTTTAAAACCTGCCCTTCCCATCTTCACACCCCCTCTTTCTTCTCCGATGTCGGTGAGTCAAGCCCCTCTATTGATTTTGAATGTCACACTTCTGACGTCGCCAATTCCACAGTTCTTCATTGATAACCCTAATGTGGGCAACCGCGATCATTTGGAAGACTCTCGCAGTAAGTCTGGCTATTGTTTTTACTCTCAATTGGTCTCTAACAGCTTTAGTTCTCGGCTACAACCCTCTCACCCCGCCTAATCTCCTCCAACATGAGATCGCATTGACCGAGAAGTCCCGACAGACCGTCCTCAATGGACGTAATGAAGCCGTCGAGATTGTCCATGGCACAGATACCAAGCGTCAGCGTCTGATGGTAGTCATCGGACCATGCTCCATCCACGACCCGGAAATGGCCCTTGAATACTGCGATCGCCTACTGAAGATGAAGGAGAAGTACGCCGACGAGCTATTGATCGTGATGCGCTCGTACCTCGAGAAGCCCCGCACAACCGTCGGCTGGAAGGGCCTGATCAACGACCCCGATATCGACAACAGCTTCAAGATCAACAAGGGTCTCCGTATATCGCGCCAGCTGTTCGTCGATCTGACCAACAAGGGCATGCCCATTGCCAGCGAGATGCTCGACACAATCTCCCCCCAGTTCTTGGCCGACTGTCTGTCGATCGGTGCTGTCGGTGCGCGCACGACAGAGTCTCAGGTCCACCGTGAGCTTTCCTCTGGTCTGTCCTTCCCCGTCGGATTCAAGAACGGCACCGATGGCTCGCTCGATGTCGCTATTGATGCTATCGGCTCTGTCCAGCACCCCCACCACTTCCTATCCGTCACAAAGCCCGGTGTTGTCTCCATTGTGGGAACCGTCGGCAACCCTGATTGCTTCGTTATCCTTCGCGGAGGCAAGAGGGGTCCTAACTACGATGCTGCTAGCATCGCGGAGGCTAAGGCTAAGCTTATTGCTAAGGGCATGCGTCCCCGTCTTATGGTTGACTGCAGCCACGGCAACTCCGAGAAGAACCACAAGAACCAGCCTAAGGTCGCTGCTGTGCTTGCTGAGCAGCTCGCTGCTGGTGAGGAGGCTATTATGGGTGTTATGATTGAGAGTAACATCAACGAGGGTGAGACTTTTGGATATTTTACTATTTATAGAAAGCTGTTTATACTGACCTGCCATAGGCAACCAGAAGGTCCCCGCAGAAGGCAAGGCCGGTCTCAAGTACGGTGTCAGTATCACGGATGCTTGCATCAACTGGGAGGACACCGAGTCAGTACTGGAGATTTTGGCTCAAGGTGTTCGCGCTCGTCGCGAGAAATTGGAAACGAAATAAGCAGTTTTGAGATATTCAAGTTAGATTACGACGGGGCATTTCTTAAGCGTGTCAAAGTGGATAAAAAGTTCAATGATTTTACTTCTTTCGGTCTTGAAGCTCAATAAGTTTCAGCTTAGGGCAATTTTGCTGCTATGGCTTCGTGTTTTTTTAGGCAATATATACTTCATAGCGCATTGTACGCATTTTCATTTATAGTGGAGAGAGATATGGGGCCAAAATTAGCCCTATACCGTCATCAGGGTCCACCACTACGCACCTCGTTGAAGCTGACCTCGGAATTTGGCCTAAAATGCTTATATAACTTCAGTGAAAGATCTCTAGGGAAATAATAAGAGCAAATGGATCATATTCGCTATGGAGATATTCTGACAAGCTTGGCTATTCATACAACGGAGTTACCTGTTGACCATCATTTTGATTGCGTCAAGGTGACATCGGTTCAATTCGCATCAGTTGATTTCACATCAGTCGGATCCACATGCAGTTGGATTGGCATCATTTGACTCCCTAAGATATCGAGGCATGCTTGCAGGGAGCTCATCGATCCTAACGAACGGCCAAGGGAACCGGTAGACGACATTGTTTACCAAGGTCACACTCCTTAGCATGAAACCGGGTGTGCAGTCAGCATATCGAGAAAACAGCTTGTACCCTTTTCTGCGACAGAATAGACTCATTGCTTCCCGCTTAATCAAGTAGACGTACTCAAAGTCGTTGTCGAAGCCCAGAGCAGCTAGTTCATTATCCTTGTATTCATGCTGTCCTTGGTAGGAGAAAGTCCTAAGAGAAGGATGGGAGCCATATTCTTTGTGTATCATTAATGACTCCAATGCCTGGAGTGCTTCCATTTCGAATTCAACCAGGTTGGAGGTTCTCCAGAGATCAGCCCTTATATGAAGGGCTTCGAGAGTGGACGGCAGTACATCTCGAAGCCCATAGGCCAGTGTATCCCAACCGAGGAGAAGGCTGAGCGGTAACGATGCCGTTTTTAACTTTGGGAACTTCTTCAAGATGCCACGAAAAGGCTTACCAGCTTCCTCCATTACACGCAGACGCAAGGTTTCTGCACAACAGGGAAGAAGCTCCATGCTGATAGAAAGGTGTTCGATCGCCTGGCCCAAAGCTTCTAAGGAACGAAGGAGATACTCAGGCTCCCTGAGAAACTTGGTTGCTGCCCTGCATTTGTAGGCCATGCCCACATGCAAGGACTCCAGATATGGCAATTGAGACAGCAGTGCGATGATGTCCTCAGGCAAAACACGTGTCTTGGCAATAACAAGACTACGCAGGTTTGGCAAATTCAAGGATCTTTTCGGCATCTGTCCAGGGAAGATGCAAATTCCCTCCACTCTATAGAGCCATATCTCGAGAGTCTTCAAGGAAGGAAGGTGAAACCAGGGAATGAATTGATGAGTTCTGCTAAGATTGATACCGTCCCGGAATTGTGTGAGAGGGAAATTGCTTCCATAGTCGGCCATTTCTAATTTTGAGAACCGGCTTAATACGCCAGGAGGTGCTTTGCCGAAGAGGGAATGATGCAACAGTTCCCCAGGAAAGCCCCCTTCGAGCACAAATGAAAAGTCCAGTCGAAGGCTGCGAAGCCTGTGAAGTTGCGAGACCAGTAGTGTAGCGTAGACGTAGGGGTCTCCATCAAACAGGCGTGTGATCCATTGGGTGTCGAATTTTGACGGGAATTTCGCGTTTCGAACAACCTTCCGGGCCCATCTCAAAGTGGGCCTAAACTGTAGCATTGTCTTGGACCAGTCAAGCTCTCCTTTGGGGATAGAAACATCTTCTTCCTGGGATTCAACGTCCCACCATACCAAACTGACATGCCAGATGTAAGAAGCTAACTCTGGTCGCTCGGAGATAGTCCGGAGGAGGAGCAGGATTTTGTAGATCGGGGGATGCTTCCAGTCCCAGTGGATTGACCGATATAGGAAAGGCTCAGCTGAAACACAAGTGTTGTGAGAAACTCGTGACAAGTTATTCAAATCTTGTTGTGGCAGATACTCTAGTATCTGTACCCAGCAGTCCCAAGGGAGGCGGGCGAGGGGAATTGAGTCCATTGTAGACGGCTGTGAATTTTGTACAAAAAACCTAGGCAAGATTGATGAGTATAATTGATTGAAAAAAATACCATCCATAGATATCAACTCACTATGTGAAACGTAGAATTCGCCTGCAAAGTCTCGCAAGCAGGGTTCTGAAAGGAGAAAAGAGAGTGAAACGCCGGAAGAGAGAATGGATAAAGTAAGGGAATGAAAAGAAACAGACTGGATGGAGAAGAGAAGGAGGTGAATGAAAGAAGAGAGGTGTGATGGTAAAAGGGGAGAAGTGAAGAGGAAGAGAGAAGATAGAAGAGACGAAAGACGAAAGAGGAAGGAAGCCAGAGGTCACAAATCAGCTAAAAAGATATATAAGACATCTGAGAATAGGATATTATACTATTCACATCATATATTAATATATTTAATACAAGGGAATCTTAAAGTCTATAATGCAAGCGGCAAAAGATGAACGTCGAACAGATGGATCTTGATGTAGACCATGAACACCAGCAGCACAAGGCTTGACATCGCTAGACGAATAGCGACCAGCACCATATCGACCCGCAAACCCAGTTCTCACCTCCTCGAACTTTCGTTTCCTCGAGGCCTGCAGACCCAAACCAGCCCTCTGGACAACACCACGATCCTCCAATGCCCCATCAAAACCAACACCAAGAGACCGAGTGGGAATATCACCAGTATCAATATCCAAAACCGTACCTTTACCATCCTCCCCAAAAGCCCAAACCCTAACTCCGCCCTCAGAAGACTGCAAAGCAAGCTCCACAGTCCCCTTAACAGACCCAATCTCCTTGCCATAGATCTTAAACGGCCACATCATAGCTGTAGGCCGATAGGAGACAGACAAAAGGAACTCCCAATCCCCATTCTGGTTCTGTACCAGACTCTCGCGCCTCTTGCGGGACCGCTCCGAATCAACGTACCAGTCGAGTGCGAGATCGCTGGCACCCATTAACCCATCGCTTTGCCGTTCACGCTCTTTGCGGATCACGTTGAATACGTCCAAGGGAATGGAGTACAACACAAGGCGGTCGCCATAGGCTGCGACAATACGGAGACCCCAACGGAAGTCAGAGCCCGCGGTGAAGGTTGTTGGGGTTGGAAGGTCTGCTGGAGGCGGAGTTGTGTTTGAGAGAGATGGGGATGGGGGTGGTGTCTTAATATGTGCATCTTGGGTATTTGATAAAGGCGGTGGAATGCAGACAAATGCGCGGGTTAGGCTTGTTGGCCCGCCGATTGGGGCGTCGGTGCCGACGCACAGGAGGTTTGTCCGTGGCTCAATGAACATGATGTGGAAACCATCGTTAATGGGGACGGCGCGATAGTGGTGGCAGTGTGTTGCGCGGACGAAACTGCGGGATGGGGCGTGAGGAACGCGGCGGCGATTGAAGGACTGGATATCGGCGAGGAAATGGAATTGGTTGATTTTTGGGTTGAGTTTTGGTGATGATACCGAGGAGGATGAAGATGAAGGGGAGGGTGAAGGGGGACATTTGCATTCGTGCAAGCCCGGTCCTGATAGTGAGGAAATGAGACGTAGCTCGCTGGATGTTTCTGGGCTACTTGGGAGGAAATGAAGGATTTCAGAGGGTTGAGGGAGGGTGAAGTGTTTGCGTTGTTCGTTGCGTTTTGTTTCATTCATGCTGTGAACTTCGATGCCCGCGGCACAACCGAAGGCGACGATTGGTCGGCCGGGACAGAGAGCAACTGTTCGGGGTGGGTTGTCCACTGTGCAGATGTTGTAGAAGAAGTGGCGGGATGAGGTAGCCATTTTGCTATTGGAATGAGATCCCTTGGTGGCCAAGTCTTTGGACCAAGCCATATCCAAGTTGCAGATCATGCCAACACGGTTGCAAAGTAATGCAGCGATAGTGAATTGGGGCTTGCTGGTGTCGATGGCGGCCGAGAGAACATCGAACGGACACGAGATGCGCGAGACTAGCGCTAAGTTATCATCGCTAAAGTTTGTTGCAGATATTGACCTAGACTTTCGACTCGAAAGACAATAAATATAGATCATGCAGCCTGTCGTCACGAGCAAGTAGTTGCTGCAACTGCTAATGCTAAAAGTTGACACCCCGGATCCTTTGCCTTCAGTCATCTTCAAAACCGGCTGAAGCCGAGTGCGGCATGTTCTTCTTGCAGTATCAGAGAGACTTGAAAAGTCGACCACGGCGGTGATCAAAAATCCCGGCTTCTCAACATTCGACTTTCGCCCCGAAAGGAGACATTCTGTTGCAAAGCGGCGGCTCATTCTCCAGACCTCACTCTCATCTAACCGGGAGATGCGTGGCGTTTGGCGGTCTTGCAGCCATGCATCCCACCATCCTGCTCTTTTCAGCATGTTCTCAAGTAGCTTCTGATCCAGGCTAATCCGCATCCACTGTGAGCATGTCCGCCGGGCGTTGTCGAAGTCCCGCGGTGTCAGCATGGAGAAAATCTCTAGCAGGATTTCTGCCGGTGCAATATTTGCAGCGGGAGGGGACGATTTGCCCATCGAATTGCATTTTGAGAGTTGTCGACCATGTGAGATGTAAGTTGTCCCAGATTTGTTCAAAACCTGGGGTATTGGCCTCGTTGACCTTCGTTTGGTGCGCATGATGGAGGCATTCGTGGACATTTGAAAGGCATAGTCTTGAGTTGAAGATCGCAACGCAGGCATGTTGATGTACCCTTCCAGCAAAGAGAGTGATCCAATATTCACCACTAGATCTCTATCTTTTTTCTTTGTTCAATTCTAGAACATAGCTTGGAAATCAAAATTTCGAATTGGATCAATATGATTGAGCAGTTGAAAATACACCAAGTAACAAGATCCAAGATCGCAATTGAGTGATGCAAAGACCGGAGGAAAATAGATATCTCCAGACAACCAAGTCTATACAGCACCAAGCGTATAGTAGCGGATGAATTGTCTAGACAGTAGTAAGCCCACTGATCTGCAGTATCTCGAGCCCGAACTGCCAGCGATTTCAACTTAAGAAGACAGTCCACTCACTTTTAAGAAAAGCTTTAAACACAGCTCACCATAACAGAGTTTGAATAAAGTACGTGCTAAGTGCAAGGTTGTATCGGCCTCACGTCTGAAAGCGGTGCAGCGACGGGAATTTGATACGACAAAATGAAACCCGAGAGATTCGAGGGAGAGGCAAGGGCTGACTTGTTTAATTAAATACTGCACCTCACCATTTCCAGAGGCAACGAGCAAGTTAACTAAATTTGCCAGCTAGTTAATTTCAATTACAATTCACCGATCTGACGTCGACATTTACAAAGTAGACGGAGTTTAGGGGGGCCTGAGATATACCGGAAATCCGACAAAAAGTGGATCACGTCAAGAGACATGTAAGTAAGCATACCTATTTAGGTAGTTAGGTGGTTCATAATAGCACAATGACAAATCATGCAGTCATGCAGTAAATGCAGCTACTGCCATTCCATTATGGAATGGACATTTGGGGCTTTGGGGCCTCTGGAGGCAACGGGGTAGTTTAGGGTTTGGGGATCCATGGGCCTAACTACCAAGCTTAACTTTATGCATCGAGCTATTCCATTTCCATCCATGGTTCAATTCCAAGGTTTAGCAGTTTCCAAGGTCACTTACCAAGGCATCGTACCGGCCCTAAAGCCCTGTTACAATCCAAGAAAAAATAACCCTCAAATTTTCAAAAGGAACCCAACCCCCACTATCAATCTGCAACACTGACATTACAGAGGATCTCGGGGAAGAGAATCAAGGAATGCGCCCCGGATGCAGCGCATGGCTTGGCATTTGTCGAACCTCACCGCTTACATGCATATGTCTCTAATCGTGTGATGATGATCATAACAATAAAACTAAGATCCCTGAACAATTAGTATTTATTTCATCATATCCCACATTCCTCAACGCCCAAGGATAGTTTGTTTTGTCTCTGTCCTTTTCTTACTGTTTCATCTCCTCACCGCAAGAGAGACAACTGTGCCATCCCCCACTGCTCAGGAATGTGTCCCGACTGTGTGGACCCCAGGGATTCCAGAAGACGGTGGTTCCGTAGGTGTTCGACGTATGTCCGCACCGGAGGTTAGATCGAACCGAATTGTAAATTCAATCGGATGCAAAGAAGGGGTATTGGACGGATGCTATCTTATTTTCACATCGATGACTATATATCACAATTGCGATGTGACGGACCCCTAGCAGATGTCCCAGGCCGGCTCATTGAAGTCAAATCCTTTAAACACACTTTTCCTTGGACAACTGTACCAAGTTACATACATCTACGGAGTAAATACTTCTGCATTTGCTAGAGAGGAAACCTGACGGTTGAGCTTTCGCGCCCGCTCTTTCTTCGGTCAGACCATGTATTGACTTCGTGCTCAGACACTGCCACGTTTCCCTCGCGCTTATTTTGGAACTGAGGAATGCGAGAAAAGAGTAAACCTAAGCGAACCCGATTTGGATCTTTACCGAGGTATCCTAGATACGAGATATGCCTCGGTTGGAGCCT
The DNA here is from genome assembly GCA_928213465.1 of Penicillium sclerotigenum. NCBI lineage: Eukaryota > Fungi > Ascomycota > Eurotiomycetes > Eurotiales > Aspergillaceae > Penicillium > Penicillium sclerotigenum. The sequence goes on along the minus strand of CAKMRK010001053.1, from coordinate 184,251 downwards.
GCATTGTGTGTCTGAAAGGCAGCCCGCTCAGGCCTGACATGTAGATCGACGATATTATCAGAAGGCGACGAAATTCAGCAATCACCAGTATCATACAGAATCTATATTCAACTTTAGACATAAACACTGAAACAGATAAATGAAAGAACTGGAAAGTCAAATGACAGAAATTCAACTACTGCTGAAATAGCGAGGGACAGGCGGAGACGAGCCCGACTAAAAGAAAGCAAACATGCCACACAAGGATATCATAACCATGGAGACGTATCAGAACAAGATAGTGAAATGCGAACAGGTATCAAGATCGTAAAACATGATGGGTCAAAGATATATGTAAAAAAAAGAGTGTATTAACAAACGGCACAGGGGTAGATCATGCGAACTCGAATCCGCACAACCTGCGAGATCAAACGTTCTGTGTTTGATGAATCTCGAACGCGGACGCGCTATCTCCATTTGGTTGAGTCGGGTGGCGACCGGGAATCCAGGCAGCATGCAGCGGGATAATCAGGCTCGGGTTGACGTACTTCTTCAGCCGCAATTCAAGGTCCTGTCCACCGATACGTATCGAAAGGCTATCGCGATCTAGGCCTGATGGCGGTGAGAGGGTTGATGAAGGCGACCGGGAGATGTCGCCACTACCTGGCTGGTCTCGATTGATACTCTTGAGGGCAATAAATTTCATCAAGGGCTCGTATGTACGCCCAAACCAGTATGAAAACCAAACGGTGAAGCCTAGAAGTGGCACCAAGAGTAGCGACCGTGTGATGGCTCGGCGCAGAGCCAGAACGCCAATCATGGCCAGCTGGTGAATCAACAGCCCCATGAATACGCGGTTGCAAATCATTGGCCATGCGCGACCAGTAGAATGTTGCTGATGATCCATGGCATACAGCAGTTGGTATTTGTAGATAAATTTGCCGACTGTGAAGTAGATCAGGCCGAATAGGCAGATCAGCCATGAGCTCGGGAACACACTGTAAACCACGCAGATAACCAATATCAAGATGGTTTGAGGGATGGAAAACCCGTAGCTAAACTTGGGAGGAGTTGACAGCTCCGCGTATTCTCGTGGCGTGCGGGCCGACAGGAAGTGGAAGGGGTATAGTGCGACACTTCCGAATTCCAGCAGTCGGAAGGGAAAAAGACCCAATCCCTGAAGAATCAACAGGTTGATGTAGAATGGAGCCAGACCTTCGAGGGAATTGGCCAGTGCAAGGGCAATCGTTGTAGAATCTTTGAATGCATCCCGAAGACTTTCCCAGAACCCATAGAAACCACTTGCTGTTCCAAACACAGTGAAAAGAAGGAACAGATTGAAGAATGAGAAGAAGAAGTTCTTGGAGATAACGGATAGCTCAACATCACCACGTGACACCATTCCTTGGTTGTTTGAGAGCCCTACAAGTATGATCAGCGATATGAATAACTACAGGAAGGGGAATATTCAATGGAAAACTTACACTCATACAGATAAGGCACAGCTACTGTCAACAGTGAGAATGCGAGGGTAGGCAATCCGGTTTGAACCAACGACTTGATGATCGGATGCTCCTGGAGGAACTCTGCAAGCTGGGGAACAATCGTCTCAAGGGTCTTCAGTTCCAGCAATGAGGCAATAGGAACCAAGAGCACAGACCAAAATACGGTGAGGAATGCAATGACAAAGGTGATGGACCATGACTGAACCATGCGTCGAGTGCGAGACAAGTAGGTATTTTTCCAAATAACATCTGCCGGCGCCGGCGCAAGTCGAGCGAACATTTGCATTGGGTGTGGGTCAAGGATCGCCTGAACAAGCATTTGAGATGCAGCGATTGACTCCATCGTGACAAAAGCAATCTCGGTAGTAAGGTATTCTTTCTCTCGGGCGTTTTGGATATGTTCATCGATCTTCCGTAGCTTTTCCTCATAGTAATCGATTGCATCGATCATCCGGAAACGAAGCTTGAATGGCCCATACCAAATACGAACCTTGGGTCTTTCATTCGAATAACCCGAGATATCCTCGTTCTCGTGTTCGGACAGGAGCCCGGACCGTTCGTCGCCTGCATCACGGGGTTGTTGTTCGGTCAGCGGCAACGTATTTCCATCGCTTTTTGGGCGCTTGTAGCCTATATGTTTCGTCCATGCCCTCTCAAGTTGACGGATGACTTTCATTCTCTCGTCAATCAATTCATCTAGCTCGCGCCATTGTCGGCACACCGTGATACTCTCAACGTTGCCGACTCGTAGGCCTTCCACAAATTCTTTGATCTTATCTTCAGTACCCAAATCGTGTGGGATCCCAGACAAGCGAATGGTGCGATCAGTGGTGCTTGTCTGATTTCCGAGATAGGTTTGCCGAGTGCGAATGATTATTTTGGTCTCATCAAGAAGCATGTAGATGGCCAAGCCACTGAACACATACGCAAACAACACATAGATCCACAGATATGTAGGATCTGTAACTGGCTTTTCCTTTTCATTTCCATTTCCACCAATTGGACTCATAGTTTTATTGCTGGGGACGTTATCCCAGCCAGGAAATCCATATTGGCCGGTGTATTTGTAGTGCATAGGGAGGATGATCGCAACAGCGAAGATAAAGACAGCTAAGAGGAATCGGATCGCAAACTTGAAGAAAGACAAGAACTACCCAGAGACTCAAGTTAGCAATGGTCTACTGTCTGGTAGAGAAGCCAAAGCATTCGAACATACCACATATGCATCTAGGCCAGCAGACTGCAGCACTTCCTCTTCTGTGATTTGATGCAGGACCGGTATCCAGCCGAAAAGGGTGTCTGGAAGCTCAGGTAACCGCGAAGCAGCATTTCTTTGTCGTCGTCGCGCGGCATACAACTCGGTCCATTTTGGTCGCAAGATCTAGAAGTGAAGCTATCAGAAATGAACAAAACCCACACTTCATAGTGACAGAAAAACATACACAAAATGTCAAGAAGGCGCTAAGACCCAGTGCAGAACTAATCACGAACTGCGTGTACAGATCGCGCTGTTCTTTTAACTGATCTTCCCACCTCCTCTTGCTTCCATCATCAGGCTTGTCGGCAAGCAAGGTCAACACAGCGGATGTCGCTGATGCCGTAAGAGACATGACTCTGTTTTACCAGGGGCCTCCACACTCCGGTTTTCGGTGGTGGCTTTGACGACGGAGGGGCTGTCGGAACTAGTGGTTCGTCAAGGGCATGCGGCAGAATTCCGTTGATCACCGAAACGACTGACGTCAGGGAGATGGTATGGTCAACTGAAGATGAATTTGATTGCTATTAGTGCCACAATTGTTGTTCGAGACTTTTGCTTTGGTTTTTGAGAGAAGGTTGTGAACAATGGGTGAGTTTCCCCCCCTTTGTTTTTCTGCTTTCCATCAAACCTTCAAGGTTCAATGACGGCTTCCGGAGCCGGCTGCATATGGATGAGTCATCATTTATGGACATAGTTAACCATTACCCCTGGAAGAGATTTATTGCATCCATGGATGCTCCATGGATTATCTATGTGGCAATGACAGCATTGTGCATCTACATTGACTAAACTTTGAAATGCTTCCTGTACATCATGTAGTTTAAATTGCAATAAATTTTGACATGATGCAACCATGGATCCGGTTCAAACGCTGGGAAAAATCTCTCAATGCAGGATATCCAATATGCAATGTGTTCAGGGGAATATTCAATCAATCGTGCATCCAAAGTGAATAAAGCAAATCTAGGAATGCTTCGATGCGTCATAGTAAAGGTCAAGCAGACATCCGGCGGACCAGGACTGGGTGGGTGCCTATATTCTCTGTTAGTATCTTCACAGAGTGAGAGATATATCTTAACAAAAGCAACTAACCGAATCATCACAATGTCCTCCAGCCTTGTTCGTCAATTCTGCTAGTCCCTTCCAAGGGCTCTCCCGTAATGCCTTCTTGCACCCATCAAGTCGTCGAGTGATTTGCTGGAAGCATTCAGTCCGTTCCTCGGGAGTCTTTCGGCGCAGGAGATCGAAATGCAATAGAGCACGGAGGAAATAACCGCGTTGCCAAACCCACTCCGGACCCTGATGGTAATTACGACCCTTAGCGGTCGCAAAATCGTCGGAATCATCGGAGTTGATGTAGTATGGACGGTAGTTGAGATCGGATGGGTCCAGTGTTGCCATACCCACAGGGCCCACAATTGCGGAGTCGGCAATTGATAGGGCGACCAGAGCCTTTGCTGGCGTGAATAGCTCTGGAGCGACTGACATCGCTACTGGGAAGTTGGCACGGAGCTGGTAGTCTTCATAGGGCTTTCCAGACTTGTACAAATCCTTGTAGATTCCTCGACGGTTGATGATTTTAGCGTCCACATCATACTGACTATCCTCGCTGGGATTGATAGGAACAAAGTAGCACCGCTCGAAGTTGTCCTTGATTTTGCGGGCCCATTCGGCAAAAGTAATCTTCTTGCCATCGCCGATATCCACGCCCTCATGGGGATAAGCCCTGGATTCGTGGAGACGTGCCAGCCACGCCAAAGCGCTGTAGGCGAGACCGGTAATCTCAATAGCAGCACCATCACGGGGAGTTCCAGGGAAACCCTTGTTTCCAGCCTTAGTGCTTTCTCCCATCTTGTCTTGCCAAGTCCCACAGTTATCCTGGTTGCCACCGAAAATCAGACCCGTCTCCCAGTCAACCTTCACGTCGATCTGGAAGCCTTCGGGTTTCATCTGACGATCAAGGTCGGGGCCAGCGTTGTATTCCCTAAAAGAAATGCCAGAAGCGTGTCTCTGGAACACTTCCTGGACGCATTCGAGAAGAGTTGGGGACTGAGAGTATGCCCGAGGATCATCGAAGGGGAACCAAGTATCGTCGTAAGGCAAGAATCGTCTTGGAACCTTCTCTTGCAAGATGTCAATGCCGTTGGGCGCCATTTCAATGAAGTCCTGAATGGATTGCATGAAGAACCAGACGGAGTCCCGAGCATTGTATCGCGGCAATTTTCCGCTGCTCAGCAGATTAGGAATCATGCCATGTTTGAGCACGCTCGCAAAAGCGATAATATGCTCCTTGGCGTCATCAAAGCGTTGAGTGCAAAGGAATAAGCCACGGATAGAGATGAAAATATCCCTTCCCCAGCATCTAGTCCAGTCAACTGCAAAATGAGGCAGTCCGGCTGCAAGACTGGGGACCGCCTTGGTGGGCCACAAGGATGCGGATTTCACATAGCCAGTTTGTTGAACACTGACCATAGCTAATTGATGAATAAATTGCTGGCCGTGCCGTACATTGTCTCCAAGGAGCTGAATACCTCTCTTCCATGCAGCATTGTATGCAACCTGCAGAATGATTGCGAAATACCTTGGGAAAAGGAAGTTAGGCAAGCTGCGGACAGTGTCGAACTTCCCACGAAGCCATGTGACAGGCTTTTTCAAGGCAACGTATTCTTCCTTGGAAGCCACCTTCTCCATACGACTAATGATGTAATCCAAAGCCCACTGGCCCTCTCGCAAGTGGTCGCAGAGTGGGTGGCCAAGTTGGTTATACTTGATGATATCCTCAAGGACACTCCACCAGCCCTGAAGGCCAGCATAGACCATAGGATCATGATTTGGAATATTGTAAATGCCATCCTGACCGTCGCTAGAGTCTCTCTCTTCAGCTTCGCACCGGTATAGCACAAAGTTCAGATCAATCAAGCTGAGCTCAGAAAATGCGTCGTCCGCGCCATTGGTGAGGTTATTTTCAAATCCATCGGCATGATCTGCGCCCGGGATCCATGTCTCAAAAAGAGCAATAGATCCAGGAACAAGGGACTCTAGTACGGAAATTTTGACATCTTTGTCGTTTTGCTCGATCTTGGTGCCTTTTATGTCGCGGGTATGGCTGGGAAGACCCTTCAAGTACTTCTCATCGGCCAGGACCTTCGCCTTTGCTTCATCGCTGGCATCAACCTCAAGCTGCCACGATCCGATATGCTTGGCACTGGTACCGGCAATATGAGTGGGGGAGAGAATTGCGCCACTCTCATTGCCAGGGAATGCGGTGTGTGCGACCAAAAATATACCTTTTCTGGTCTTGGGGTGGACTCTGTGGACAGTAATGAACTCGCCATCGTGATGGATGTGAGTTTCGTCATAGCCTTCAACTCCCATCATAGTGTGGAGTTCATTTAGAAGCTTCTTGACACCACCGATCCCACCCTCTCCAGATCCGACGACCAGACTATCGGAATCAGAGGAAGTGGAGACGTATTGTCGAGTCTCGTGAACGAGATCGATGAGTTTGGGATAGACCTCATCGTAGCCCATCACACTTCCAGTCGCGGAGGCGCACATTGCCACAAGGGCAGCATTTGGAAGAGTGTCTCTGGCGTTGCGCTTCTGAGCAGGGAGCTCATTGTCATGGGTACAGTCCATGAACAAGGCCGGCACTGGACAGGGCCGAATATGAGTGATCTTTTCGTCAGTCTTGCCAGACCTAGCTGACGCAATGGCATGGCTACTGCCAGCAGAAGGTAAATCCATCTCGAAGCTACCGATCGGCTGACCACCATGACGGTGAACAAGGCGACTCAGCTCTTCTGTGCTCCAAGCTTGCATGGCCTCGCGAATCAGAGCATTGATTCCCAAGCGTTTGACGAAGACATAGTCGGCCTCCTCGGAGCCCGTGAAGAGTTCCGCAAACACAGTCAAGTCAGGCCGAACTTTGCGAGCCTCGTCCAGCAAATATTCTGCAACCACTAGCGGTGTTGAATGGCAATTATCAATTCGGAAGCCACTGAAGTACTTGGCCATAAGGCGGGTATACTGCGTCATAAAGTCCCAGAGGAAGGGACTATCTTCAGGGGAGGATCCGTATCGAAGCTTTACGCAATCACCCCACACAATAACTTCGCGGCGTAGGTACGCCCTAGAATCGGGCCCGGCATTATCCTTCATGGCATCGGCATTCCAGATCCAACCATTATTAACCAAAGCCAGGGCTTTGGGGTCGTGTTTCTTCGTGACATCATTGAGAGGAAGGCGGGTAAAGTAAGTCTCAATCAATGGGTTTTCCTTCGTGACGGGACCCATCTTGGGACCATGATCGTCAATTCTGAGATACTTGATACGGTTGAACAGTTGGTCCATAATTGTATTAACGTCTGCGTCATACTCCTTGTAGAATGGCAAGTTGGCCTCGTCGAGGAGTTTGGTCAAAGAGGCTTCAACCTCGTCGATATTGGTGTGTCTCTCATCATAATCCCCAAAAAGCACAGTTAAAGCAACTGCTCCAAACTTTGGATCAACAGCACGGCCAAACCGTCCGAGAACCTGCTTGCTGGATGGAATTCCAAGCACGCGAAGAACGTTGGCTTGTTGTGTGAGCGACCAGTTCTTGAACTGCTGCATCTCGTCCCGTTCGACGAGCGCAGGATCGATGTTTGCATTGATCCATTCATCCAGAATCTTCTTAACATTACTCTTTACGTCGAGAACATAGAATTCCCATAGACGAGTTCCATCAATGGCTTGTTTGCGTGCCGCATTCATGACGGTCACTAGATCTTCCTCCGTTTTGAACTCCGTCGGAAGACCGATTTCCTGGAGGCTATCACCAAATTCCAAAAGCGCCGAGTCCAGCTCAAGTGCTGCCTCCAGCCATGGCGCGGTCTCCACGCTGTATCCGGACTCGGGGTGCTCCTCCAGCCACTTGCTATTATGAGCTGTGTGGTTCCAGACCACATCAGTTAATGTGAGAAGGCCATAATCTTTCTCCATCCTTGCGACCAGTGAAGCGACATCACCTTCTCCATTAGGAAAAAAATCGCTGTCAAATACCAATTGATCAAAGATACTGTAGGGTGAGTTGGACGCGCCACGATGCATGAGAGGTGTGAAATGAACCATGTTGTAGTTTCGCTGACCAATTCCACGGAGGTGTCTGTCCCAGTCTGCGGGATATTGACCCATGAACTTTGAAATCACCGAGAAAATAGAGAGTGCATTGAGCGGCAGGTCTTTCCCCCGAAGGGTGAGTTTGGGCGACACATCAATGTAATGAACAGGCGTCTGAGTCAGCTTCGGTGCAGATACCTGTTCAACTGAGAACTCTGGCAGCGGTGAAAATGTTGTGTAGAAAGCAAATGCTCCCGCACATGTCACGGGGATATCGATTTGAATGTTCTCGTTGAAGTTGGGCTGTAGTCTACTTCTGTTCAGTGACCACCACTTTCAATCTAGACAGCATATAAAAGCTGGGAAGATCTACCTGAACTCCCGGAATGAGTAACGTTCAAAGGGCTTTCCCTCCTCGGGAATATTCACCCAGAGACTTCCTTGTCGGCAAATGGAGCTCGTTCCCTCGATGATAAATCGAAGCACGTATCCAGCTTTCGGCGGAGGGGCCAGGTAAATGTACCCACCGGGCACGTCTGGAGAACCGTCATCCTTCAATGGAAGCAAGTAGACCTGACGTGGGGAGGCCATTGTAGTGGGTCGGTAACGATTGGTGACGATTAGATGAATCCGGATTTAACCTAACGACTCGTGAGAGTACAGGAGAATCTGGAACGATTCACCTCTTTCACTGAGACAGTGAAGAGAACAGAGAGGCGAGTCTTCAGGGAATATTAAAGGAGAAAATAAGAATTGAAAAGCAGGGAAGGGAAAGTCGGGGAGGACCCAGCGTTCCCCTCATGTGTTCCTGGAGAAAACCCAGACCACGCGCGCGGGGAATGACATCATCCATTTTCCTTGGTATTTTTAGCTATCAACGCACCTACGTCGTTGTACGTCCTGGTCCATGCATCAAACAGTCTTAGATTCAAATCAAATGTCTAGAATATAATCCACATGCAGTTCATAAATACAGGTCATGAAAGTCTATACAATGTCCCCTGCCAAATCCCAGTCCTAATTATAATCGTGCTGCACTGAACCGAGCGACATTATCCTCACCATTTGAATTTTGTGATGTAGAAACCGGGGCCCAGGGTTGAGGGGGGCTATAAGGGAACCAAATGTTTTGATAAGTAACACGAACATAGAACGAACATAAAACGAATATATAAGCAAAGGACATTAGAAGGGACTTTTTTTACCGCTCAATGTAAGAAGGAATCTCATCGACCTTCATGGTCCCCTCCAAAACACCTGTGAAACATTAGCTTGGATTGAGCAGTCACATGGGAGAGGACGGAGAAGGGAGTCTTACGGAAAACAGCAGTGAATAGAGGGAACTCATGCTCCATGCCCTGGTTCTTCAGGAAGCTGTTGACCTCCACAGCAGTCAGGGTACCCTGCAACTTCTGGCCGTTGAGCTCAGTCCTCTCGATCTCTTCGATAGGCTGATTGCGCTCAACGCTGAGCTTGGCACACCGGAAGTTGCGACCACTGCTGGAGCTGGTAATCAAGTCTGCCACACCGGCACTCTCATCGGTGAAGGTGCGGTTGTCAATTGTGGCGCTGAAGAAAGTATTTCCGAACTTGACCATCTCCATCAAGCCCACGCGCATGATAGCAGCCTTGGCATTATCACCCCATCCCTTGCCGACAACCCAGCCAGCGGCCAGAGCAACAATGTTCTTAAGAGCGCCACTGATAGATACACCAGCAACATCGTTGACAACGCGCACGTGGAAGTAATGACGATGGAAGAGGGTCTTCAGCACGGCATGGTCGACAGGAGGGTATTCTGAGGGCAGGGCCTGCAATTTGACCTCAGAGATTTGACCGGACGTGTCCTTGTGCTGGAACTCGACCAAGTTGGTTGTGGAGGAAGAAGGTGACCGCTGGGGAGTGGGCACCTGGGAGTCCATGTGAGGGGGATCGTAGGCGACGCTGGTCTCGGACCACTTCTCTTGAGCGACCTCATTGGCGATGTTTGCACCAGACAGGGCACCACAATAAATACCAAGAATTCTGCCAATGGTCTCAGAGAAGAGGTGGATACCCGTTCCGTTGACGTCCACACCCTTGATGCAAGAGATGCCACGGGCGTAGGGGAGGATCTTGCCCTTGATTTGTTCGCAGGTCTTAATGATGAATTGATGAGGCAGGTTGAAGATGAGAAGTGTGCTGTCCTGCACCGCATCTTCTAGGGACGGATTGGCGTGCAGGTTGACTGGCAATTGGATTCCTGGAAGGTACTTGACATTCTCATGAACATTGTTAATCACCTCAGTCAATTTCTGAGGACCAGTTATTGAGGCATTGTAGTTCTTAGAAGTCTTCGGAACCTCAACATCCTCCTCAAATACCCACATTTCTACCTTCTTCTCAAAGAGATCTGGGTGGGTGGCCGCATTTTCGGCAACGATCTTAGCGATGGCGCAGCCCCTATCGAGCAAATACAATTAGCACCAATCCACACACAGTCCTTTGAGCGAAGCTCTTACCAGTTACCGGAGCCCACCACTGTGATCTTATGCTTGCGCTGATGAGGAGCGATAGAACCCATGTTGTGTGTAGAAGAAATAATTGATCTGCGGGAAAGAGGTCCGGAGAAGGTGGGTTTAAAAGGTAAAGAAGAAATCGGCGGGGGCAAACGGGGTGGAATTCTGAATCGGGTCTGGAACAAGGTGGCTGACCGGGCAAGTGACCGAGGCCGAAATGCGGTGGAGATGTGAGGAACGCAGATCCGACGTAGGTTGAGACGTATATCCATACAAGTTATCGTGTTGGGACGCCAATGATTTCAACCTTTTCGGGATTGCCTTCTGATCACAACCTCACAACCTCACAACCTCTGATGTCACCGGAAAGTCGTCGAAATTCGGAAAGACAGTTTAACGCACAAGAACCTTGATAACGTCAGTCAAAGCGGACTTGGTCTTTTTTTTCCCCTTTTTGCCTTTGACACACACATGGACTAATTGATGTGAAGGGCCAAACAACGTTGAGTTCCTGGAAAAAAACAGTGGGGACAGTGGATGCAGGCGGTGAACAATTGAAGTCGGTGTTTCGCTTTTCCTGTAGCAATTTCGTCTTTTGCTGCCCGCTGTAGATCTCACATAACAACATGGTAAGCTGCATTATTACTTATCTTGTTCCACTTTCAGACGGCTAATTATCGTTCTATCTTCACAGGCTCCCATTCGCAAATCAACAACGAAAATTGCCTCGGGCAGAGGCGCGATAGCCAAACCCAGTGTCTTTGGTGACGAATTTCGGACGACCAAGAGGGATAAACGTCAGATCAAGCATGCTGCCCTCGTGTCGAAGATTGAGAAAAATTCCCAGAAGACTCCCAAGCGTCGACGAGCATCAAAAAAACTTGTCGCCAACCTCGAATCTTTGGCCGATGCCTTGCCCGAGGCTGAAGAATCCAATGACGCTGCCAGTCAAGTGAACGTGATCAAGCAGAAGACGCTGAGACACAAGCCGGGTGCCCTAAAGCGCCGGGAAAAACTCGAAAAATTGGAGCGAGACCGCTTCAACAAGAACCTGACCGAGATGTCCAACATCACATCAGCCCCCGCTGCCAACAATGGCCAGGCGAGCACCGAGTCGAACCCGACGGCCAGTCGGTGGTCAGCTCTCCGTAACTTCATCTCACAGACGATGGAACACCAGCCTGTGTTCAAGGCAAATAAGTAAGAGTGGCCAGGATGAAAATAAAAATTTCTCGGTCACCGGCCGATTCACCACTGTGGTTGCTGCTAGCTGTGAATATTTGCCTAACAAGTGAATTCCCGCAATGACGTGAAAAATGCATCCGGAAACTCTCCTTAAAGTTGAGTTTAGCAAATTCATTGAAGTCTACTCGCTCAACCAACATACGATCGAACCACTTGCTTCTATTGGATCTGAACGGTGAAGTCTACACCTGGTTCCAAGCAGGTCCTGCGGTTCATGCATTCCTATATTCCAGGAGAATAAAATGCCGAATACAACGCCTTCCGGGGCCATAGACGCCACAGAACAGCCCTCGATATTAGGAACCATCAACAAAATATCCATCATTGTCATGAAAGAGCTGCATCTATCTTACTATTTTACCCTCCTTCCACCTGTAGGAATCAGAACTTGATTTGCATGAGTCAAATATTGAAAGCTGGGTTTCAAGCTAGCTTATGATCGAGGCATATTTCCGCATAATTCCAGTCCTGGCTGCTCAACCCTTTCCGGGAGTATCAAAGTTCTCTCAGGTCCCATACCTGATTAGAAATGTGGAGATGAGGATCTCTGTTTCCTTGGAATGATTGATGAAACCCAGGCTCCTACATATTTGCGTTATTGAGTTGAGATAGGCGCCCATCTCGGCGTCGCCCTCCACAGATCGAACCAGAGGGATTCAACATCTGTGGCATTATGTTGGTAGCATTCTGCTGTGTAACTTTGTGTTGCATTAGTGATCCAACTTCGTGCAATCGCTAGATCAGTAATGGCCTTTCTTCAAGCTGGTTTGACAGCGTAGTCGATTTTGTTGACTGCTCTTCATTTGTCACCATATGGCTGTGAAGTGCACCCCCTGGGCCATATTTGAGGCTACTGGGGGATTACACTAGAAGTTAATCTGTAGGTACCATTTGTTCAAGGGGTGTTCCATAATTTGTCACCGAATATTCGACACGAGGCTTCTTTTGTTTGGGTGTTCATTCCCAATTTTAATATGGAAAATTATAGATCTAGTTACCCTGCGTTCGAGTGTTGACTCACCAACAGTACAACCTACAACATTACTTAGGGCATAAATATATCTATCTTAGGCTTTGAGCACCGAATTATAGCTCTCGATTCGCCTCGATTGCAGATGCCATCAACTAGTTGAGTTTATCCGTGAATAGCCGGACCATCTGTTCATCAGCCAGATGACTAATCAGATAAGATCACCTGCGGGGAAAGCTATCCGGTATCTGATCCATCTCGTTCTCCAATCCTCCGAGGTCCTTCCTTTACTTTGTCACTTCAGGATTCTCTATCCGCCTCTCATAAAACCCTGTAACCTACTGCGCCCAGCAATGCTGTGGCGGCATTTCCAGCGTCGCCTACCGGCCACCTTGGCTCGTCGTGACATTCTCCGGTCTCATCTTCCTCAATCATACAACTGGTCAACACGCCAACTGTCTAGCTCCACCACATTTCCGACATCGTCTCAATTTAACCGGTCAGAATTTACAAGTCAGCCCTTTACTAGTAGTTATGAAACCGGAGTCCCTACTCCTGGTCCTTTAGGATCAGCCCCGGCCTTTGGCGCGCCCCGCATCACACCGAAAGTCTTGAAGCAATACCTCGATCAATATGTCGTCGGTCAGGATCGTGCAAAGAAAGTGCTCAGTGTCGCTGTGTACAATCACTACCAGCGTGTGCAAGAGTTAGTGCGTCGGGAGGAAGAAGCAGCTGAGGCTCTCGCGAAGCGTCAGCGGAGGGAAGCACTCGAGATTCATCCGCTAGACGGTATATTATCTATGATTTTCGATGCTGTCGCTCAGTTTCTGATCCATTTTTTGGTACAGCAGATGATATTACGGGCGCACAGAAGACTGTCAACATACCGCAAACCCCCAAATCCCGCCCAAACACCCCTTTGGAGCAAGCGGATTTTGCCGATACGTCGCCACTACACCTTGAAAAGTCCAATGTTCTGTTACTTGGTCCGTCCGGTGTAGGAAAGACATTGATGGCAAAGACTCTTGCTCGAGTTCTTTCTGTGCCTTTCAGTATTTCCGACTGCACTGTGTTCACCCAAGCTGGTTACATTGGGGAGGACGCGGAAGTGTGTGTTCATCGACTTTTGGCAGCTGCAGACTACAACGTGGAGCAGGCAGAGCGTGGAATTATTGTCCTTGATGAGGTGGACAAGATTGCTGCGGCGAAGGTTAGTCATGGCAAAGATGTCGGTGGTGAAGGAGTACAACAGGCCCTTCTCAAGATTATTGAAGGCACAACCGTGCAGGTCCAGGCCAAGCCAGAAAAGAATCCCCGCGCAACTAATGCCCCAAATAGCTTTCCCTCCAATAGTCCCTTGGGGAATGGGCCATTTCAACACAACAACCCCAATCCAACCGCCAAGGGAGAAGTGTACAATGTGCGCACGGACAACATTTTGTTCGTGTTCTCCGGTGCCTTTGTTGGACTGCATAGATCCATCATGGACCGAATATCCCGTGGATCCATAGGGTTTGGTCAGCCAGTTCGGCCTGCCTCAAACACTAGTGATTTCCCTGGCTCGCCAAATATCTCTACCAACCAGCCACTTCCAATCCTCCCAGGGTCCGAGGAAGAAGCGCTGTATAAGAAGCACCTGCCCTTCTTCTCCTCTGCCTCGCCAGCCGGTTCTGGCGCGGAGCCGACCTACTTCAACGCACTCGACCTTTTAACACCCTCAGACCTACAAAGCTACGGCTTCATCCCAGAGCTGATCGGCAGGATTCCGGTCACCGCCGCTCTCTCTGCACTATCTCAACCCTTACTTATGCGCATCCTAACCGAACCCCGCAACTCCCTTCTAGCCCAATACACGACCCTGTTCTCCCTCTCAGGTATCGAGCTGCGCTTCACCACACCGGCACTTCACAAAATCGCCGGAAATGCCTTCACAATGGGCACCGGCGCACGCGCGCTGCGAACTGAGATGGAGACCATTCTCAGTGACGCCATGTTCGAAGCGCCTGGCTCGAGTGTGAAATTCGTCCTCGTGACCCAGGCTGTGGCCGAGCGCAAGGAACAGCCCATTTACCTTGCCCGTGGGCAGGGCGGGCGTTTCCATGCTATGATTTCCGCCGAGGAAAGCCAGTGGGAAGCAAAAACTCGCGGAGACAAGAAAAATCAGGATCAAAAGACAAAAGCGCAAGAAGATGCGGATGGCTCCAATGCATCAAATTTCCAGGAGTACCGGAATCGAGCGACTGGTTAAGTGTAAATAGGTGGTATGCTTTTATCTTAAGTCTGGCGGCTATTTTATCTTTCTGGGTGTTGTTATTCGTGTCCCAGTTGCATTGGCGACAATTAGCGTGCTGTTTAGCAAAGTCATATTTTCAGAAACCCCGAACGTTCGCATGATAGGTCTCCCATTTTGAATGTAATTGGAGAAAACTAGTATACACTACTACAAGTTTCCTAGATAGACAGGCGTTCATGGAATTTTGGTTCATTTCATGGCCTCACTTTCTAGGCATAATACATACAAGAACAAACTAACTGGGGTATCATAAAAGATTGTGCAAGAAGAGGAAGAGAAATATGAGAACAACCATAAACCTGCTTTTGTTGGAACTTGGCAAAGATCACTTGTAGGGAGAAGGGTACTTGTTCGTGCCATTACCGTTTGGGCTGCCAGCGGAGGTAAATTGAATAGAAGCGTTGGAATTGTGAGATGCCCAATTAGGCGTCTGGGGTGTAGTTCCGGTCATCGGGGTGGCTGCCTGGCCAGTATGAGGCTGTGGGTTGGAACCACCTGACAGGTAGGTCATAATGGTATTCGAGTCTATTTTGAACCGTTGGAAGAAATGGCCAAAGCCACGTCTCATGACAGTCATATGGCCCCATTTTTCCCACCGTGGCCCAGTGAGAGGACCGAGAGAAGTGACAGCGACGAAATTCCGGAAACGTGGTATGTTAATCAACGACCACCCTGCGAAGAATTCGATGAGATGGTCTGCGTCGCGCTCAACTTTGTCCTCGATTTTGAGGCTGTGGTGCTCCGTGCGAGTACCATATTCATCAAGAGACGGTGCGATGACGTTGCTTTTTGAGTTGGGGTGTAAACTAGCTTTATCGAACAATTCCACACGAGGGTCCGTAACGTTGTTCTTGACGATCAACGTATAGATGAGCAGCAGGCTACATTTGAGTTCGTTAGAAGCTTGACACAAATAGTGGTAAAGGAGTATGACATACAGTCCATGATCTTGCGAGTGATTGTCATCCCCGAGTCTCCTTTCGATCCATTCAAGTATTCCGGGGGGGAACATCAACGTCCAAGATTTGCGTTTGTGCTTATTTGCACTCCGAATCCATTGGAGAGTGACCGCCACTCCTTTCAGGTCTGTCAACACGTCTTCGGTGAGAAGTATGACACCGCCATATGGAAAAATGCGTAGATGATGGTCACTAGGTAAACAATAACGGGGATCAACGAATTCGAGTGGCCTTTGAATGCGAACAATCCAGAAATTGAACGACTTGGTAGGAAGCACAGAATTGAGTGAAGGATGCAACATATCGTATCCGGTGAATGATTCGTGAAACTGCTTTTGGTTAGTTATTTGAAAATTGTGAATTTGTAAATATTGATCACTTACTATGGCGACGCCCTGTCTGCTGTTCTGCACAAATTTTGCCCAATCTCCGGGGTTGTCGCTTGTGAAAACAAACTTCTCATGGTAACTCGAGAATAACTGCATAACCTGCAGTTCCTGACGTATTTCTTCATCGCCTAGAAAGTGCAAATAGAAGATACCTGCCTTTGATAGTTTTCCTTTTTCCTCGATTGTCGCAAGTTCTTCCACGTTAATTTTGCGACCTTTCATGAACTCTTCAATCGTTTGGCTCAAGTTAGCCGCTTGAGCCGTGAGGTTATCTCGGGGTTGGGGGTTATCCTTGAGTTCAGTTGCGGGCGGAAAGCTTTGAGCCAGCGTCTCTCGCAATTGCAAGGATCCACCCATTCTGATATCATGATCTGCACTAGATGGCTCGACGCGCAGTGAATGCGATATATCTGGCAAAAGGCCATGCGGTTGTCCACTAGGATGGTTAGGTCCACTTGATCGTAGGACTTCGATCGGTGCGAGCATAGTGCGAGCGGCAACAAGCAGAGGAATGCCGGGTGACACTTCATCATTATTAGGATGTGGAAATTTGAATTCCTGTGACCCACGTGACCAAGCAACCCAGACAATTTCCCGTCCATTTCTTGGCCGGATAGGATAATGAATGGCGATGAGGTCGTCCTGTCGCAGATCCTCTGCTAGATGAAACAGGTTCTCGTTGGTGTCCTTGAAGCCCTCAACCCAGCCGGTACTCAGCACAGAATTTGTCGCCTATAGCCAAAGTTAGCATTCTAGCAGAGAAAAGTCTGCAGATCTGATACTGACAGTAAATTCGCATAATCTTTCGTATTCCCTGACTGTACACAGGTGCTTAAACCAAACCTCGACTTGGTTTGTTCTCGGGTTCTTAGCCTTAATCAGAGATTGGCGGACATCCGAACGGAGGCCGCATAATCTGAAAGCACCGAGGGGTGTCTTTTCGGGTCCGATAAACATGTGAACAAGAATCTCCCCAATGGCTGTGTTGCACCAGTATTTACTAATCTTCTTGCAACCGGGCGCCCAGCTATCACGCACCGGCATTCTCGCAATTTGGGCCGCGACAGAAAGAGAGGGTTGACCAGATGCTGCAGCTCTGGGTTCGGTGGGAGCAAATGCTTGAGCATTACCTAGTGGGTTTCCATTCAAACCGATTGAGTTTGAGGATCTAGACGCAACCCGAGAATGGATCGGAGATGGGCTACGAGGCCCGTAATAATCACTCATGCCACGTAATGTAGACCTTGACAATTGACCGGGGGATGATGACGTCCGAGAGAGTGGTTGCCGTCGAGAGGGCGATGACCGGCGAGAGAGCTCTGACGGTCGATAGGTATCGGCCACCATTGTGCTGTTAGGCGGTCTAGAGGTGTCCCGGACAGGGACTGTCTCGCGGCTGTCCTGCGAGTCTCGATTCTCAGTATGTCTCTCGGGACTGACATTTGCACGGGGACTGGTTGGAATGGCTGGCGAGACAGCAAGGATAGGTCTGACAGGTTTCTGTGGCTGCTCTGTAGCTTTATTGTTTATTTGACCAGTGTGAGTCTTTACGAGACCGGTCAAGTTGACTGGATTTTCAGAAGCGGGTTGATGTTGGGCATCCGGGGAATTGGGACTTGTTACAGATGGGCCCACGACTGAGGTCGTTGCGCCTATGTTCATCCTGGGTAGGAATTCAGAAGGTTTCATCAACTCCATCTGTGACAAATCCGGTGCTCGGTCGTTCCATTTACTTTCACGATATGCACGCTTGGTCCCCGGGCCCGTACCAAAAGAAGACAACGTTGGCTTGGCTGCTTGTGGGGGGCTTTTTTGGAGCGCTGGGGGGTTCTGCCTAGCGTTAATCTTCTTTGCGAGCTGAGAAAGTCGCGAATTTGGAAGCTGTTTTGGGGTTGTTTCTGTTTGTGTAATCAAGTTCGTTGATCTTGGAGGCTCGTTACGATCTGTTTGCATCCTAGAGGTACCTGATCTC
Source organism: Penicillium sclerotigenum (assembly GCA_928213465.1). Classification (NCBI taxonomy): domain Eukaryota; kingdom Fungi; phylum Ascomycota; class Eurotiomycetes; order Eurotiales; family Aspergillaceae; genus Penicillium; species Penicillium sclerotigenum. The sequence goes on along the minus strand of CAKMRK010001053.1, from coordinate 166,083 downwards.
GCATGTGCCCTTTGTTGCAGCGATTGGCGAGGCGCCACATTTTTTGATGGCGGTGGGGTTTCAGCTGGAACAAATAAGGCTGAAGCGGTGGAATCCACGGATAGGCGACTGGGAGCTCTGCGGGATGCAATACCTGCTTCGGGCTTATGGGCATCTATGATATTGGGATTGGCCAGTCGAGACGATTCAGCCTTAGAGAGGCTTTTCTGTCGTGCCCTTTGCGCTCGTTTGCGCCTCCGCTCTTCTTTTCGCTTTTTTGTCTTCTTCTCCAACAAAGCCATATGCTTCTCCCATGACTTCAGATCGAATGGAGGCACCCTGCCCTCCGCAATCTGCTTTTTTTTCTCTTCCCAGCCATCTAGGGTCTCTTCTGAAGTAAACATTTCCTTCGGCTCCCAACTGCACCTATCCATGCTGTACCCAGCCCACTCGACCAAATACTGAGTGATAAAGACGCCTTCATCATCATCATCAGAATCCGGTTCAACGTAGAACCTCCGTTCCGCATGGATGTCATTCACGAGGTACTCCGCTTCCTCTTCACTTTCCGCGGTAGATGCCAGAGAGTCAGTATCACTGATTCCGCTTTGGCCAGAGGCACCGTTCACTTCTGGATCAGATGCCATTATAGTCGCCTAGAGAATTAAGTCAACAAATGCTTCATTGCGCAGCATCCAATGCCCCCATGTCCGAGGCGCAAGCAAGACAGTGCTCGGTTGAAACTCTGAATTGCAGGGCTTTGGGGATATCAATATAGAGCTAATGCTTACCGCATTTCATATTCATTGGATATAGTAGAAGCGGGGGGGGGGTGGAAAGATATGCGAATAATAGCAAAAGCAAAAGCAAGGCGAGCAAGACAAATAGTTACTGCCAACTGATAAAGGATACCGCCCGCGCGTCAAACACCGATCCACGTGATCTCACGCTAAGCCACAATTGGAGGGCACGATTAAGGAGAGACACTCGGCCCAGGTATCACTGACTATCCCCTGCTGATTCTCTATTACTTCCCGTGTGTATGCTCCCCCGGTTTCTTTCTGCCTGCTGCAAACTCAGTACTGACGTATCTGACTTTGGCCCTCTCAAGTCTCCCAGTACACCCCTCAGTCTTAACTTGCCCGCCACGTTTACCTGTACTTTGATACCACCTTTTGAGCTTTACTAGCTCGATCACATTCAAAATGGCCAACGACGAATATGACGTGAGTTGATTCAGGATGATGAGCTCCTTCATGTCTCAGAAATATATGCTGACGATGATATCCCCCGCAGTTTCTCTTCAAAGGTAACGTCGCCACCTTATGATGATGCCCGGCCTCGTCTTATCCACCACCCCCTTGTGCTCCCTCCCAAAATATCCCGAGACTGACTGCGGAGCTATTATGGAGTGAATAGTGGTGCTTATTGGAGACTCTGGTGTTGGTAAATCTAACCTCTTGAGTCGTTTCACCCGCAACGAGTTCAACCTGGACTCGAAGTCAACTATCGGTGTGGAGTTCGCGACCCGGTCCATTCAAGTCGACTCGAAGACAATCAAGGCACAAATTTGGGATACCGCTGGTCAGGAGCGCTACCGCGCGATCACTTCTGCCTACTACCGTGGCGCTGTCGGCGCCCTCCTCGTTTACGATATTAGCAAGCACCAGACTTACGAGAATGTCAACCGGTGGTTGAAGGAACTACGGGATCACGCCGATTCGAACATTGTCATCATGCTCGTTGGTAACAAGAGCGATTTGCGCCACCTGCGTGCGGTCCCCACAGAGGAAGCCAAGCAGTTCGCCAGTGCGTTTCCCGACAATCGGTTTCATTGTGTGGAGCTGACATTCAGCAGGCGAGAACAACCTTTCATTCATCGAGACCTCCGCGCTTGATGCCAGTAACGTTGAGCTTGCTTTCCAGAACATCCTTACAGGTTGGTTGTCGATTCCTTAGGATTTGATATAGAATGCTAATTTCGATAGAAATCTACCGCATCGTCTCCAGCAAGACTATCGAAAACGGAGATGGTGGCCAGCAGGTCCTCGACCGCCGTCCCGTTATCGACCCCAGCAAGCAAGACAGCGAGCAGAAGCCGGGCTGCTGCTAGATTACCCTTTGCAAGAACGATGCACCGACTGCCACGACTCTTCTTTTGTGATGTGACATTGAGATGGTCTTGATCTGTGTTGGAGTCTGAAATTCGACGGCTACAAAGATGATACACAGGCAGGATCTGTTGGAGAAACCACATGGGATGATAGGGGTCTACCAGAATTGATGTTACCGGCTGCCGGATTCCCCTTCTTCGGTCCTTTTTTTTTGTTCTTTTTTCCCGTGGTCCTCAACGAAATTGCTCTCCTTTTTTTTCTGCTCGCCCAACTGGTGTGCTTGATATGTTTCTACGATAGTGAACACAGCTTGATTGGGCGTCTAACATTGCGGCTGCGTGGATTTTGTATGAAAATTCTCAAATTCGTATATTCATTCGACACCTTTTCTAATTAGTAGAATCGTTCAATGCTGTAGTCATGCAATGCCAACAAGGAGATTGTCAACGGCTTGTGTTCTCGAAGATGGGGCCCACGTGCTCCACAGGGCAATTTATTTCTCCAGCCAGGCTTTTCCAAATAGCCCCATATTAATTATTAGCGTCTATGTTCACGGACAACACTTGCTAGGAGAGCAGATCGTTATTTACGATTAACAGTGCCGATAGGGGGCTCATCTATTTCGGAGATTTGTGCGAGTTCGCATGATACGTCATAGGAACTTCTTCTTTGTCGTGTCGGCATTTTGCAAAGAGAATTTCAAGTACATATACTCCGTATACATGGGTGGATTATCTCGATAAACCCAAAAGATCAATAAGCACAAATCTAATTTAGGACAATGCCCATGTCACGACCAGCCACTGCAGATCGAAATTCTCCAACCTCGAGCCCACGTTCACTCATGACATATTCCAACGTGTCACCAAACGTTTCACCGTTGTTGCGGAACCATTCCCCTAGAGACCATACGTACTCCTCTACCTGTTCCTTTAGCAAAGCATGGTCGCGCAGCCATAATATCTGACCAGGATCGAGCTTCAGCATGTCCTGAATAATATAGTAGTGCGGGATCTCATCACCCCAACCTTCATATCCTGGGTCATGGGAGAGGTCATTGCGAAACCGCGACCGGTATTTGGCGGGTGACTCGGCATAATTACTCGGGTGAGCAGTATGGAAATATTGTTGAATTGAAGCCTCGCGGCCTTTCCGAAACAAGGAGGGATCATGCGAATACAGAGAAGTAGTTGAAGGCGAAGGATAATTGAGGTGGATATTGAACGAGAGTTGTTGGCTGCTGTCTGGATAACGCTTGCGGAATTTGCGTTGAATAGTCCCATTACTAGGACATATGTGATTCTGCACAATATCACTCATAACGAGGCGCAAATCCTCAATTTCAGCTAGCTCTTGCGTGGACCAGTTGTGGAGCAACTGAGCGCGCTCCAACACCACATGGCGAAGGTTACGAGAGTGGCGATCATAAACACCAGAATGGAATGCACTGTGATACAGCCATAGCCGGTATACGGCGCGGCGTAGCCGTAATCGCTCTTCCTCGGTGAGCGAGCGACGGTTCTCGAAGTCTATCTTCCACTTCTTAAATGGATATATCGCCTCCCATTTTCGCGCCACCAGACCTAACTGGATGACTTGTTTCAGAAGGGAATCGGACATAGGCGCATGCCGGATGAGATGAGCAGGCTGACTCTCGTTTTGCGTCACCACTTGGATGATATCGTCGAGGGGACCAAATTCGGTCTCCGCGGCGCTAGCTAGGATGTGGAGTTTGCTTGTTGAGTTGAGGACGCGGTGAAGTCGACGGCAGATGACTGATAAATTTAAGACGTCGGAAACCGAGTCGCATGAACGAAATATATGGATCAGAAGCTCCGGTGCAAGATGATCAATTCGCATGGTGGGAATATCTATGTTGTTGCTGTAAAGAATAACACCATTAGAATGACTCATAGAGTGCCAGTGGGCGATAAGTTACCTTATAAGAGGTTGTTATTGTGTTCAAGTAATTCGCAAGGAAAAAGAAATTTGGTTAGGGAGGATTTATGTATGAATCAAGTTGAAAAGCGTTGTCATGAGTTGAAGCAATCAACACCCTTGAACTTGTCGCGTGTACGGTGGATCTATTGGATATAGACCCCGCCGTTGGGGCTAATAGAAGCAAGAGACAAGGTGGGTTCAACAGTAGACATATTGGAAGAGCAATGCCCTTGTAGCCATATAGGGCTAGCCAACAAAAACGATGCCATGATAGATGGTGTCAAGAGGCAAAGACAGACAGTTGGGGCGATGGGCGTGAGGGCTTTATATGGCGCTTAGCTAATGTTGCCCCTTGCATCTACGGAATTCAACCAACCTGCCTTCCAGTTATTCTGAAGACAAAGCTTTCCAGATGGTGAAATAGGCAAAGCAAGGACCAGATAGAAATAATCAACTTTTGAAATTAACCAGGATGAGACTTTGCCCCGACGCCATAACGGACCATGATGAAAGCGTCGTATCAAATATACACATGTAGTCGAAACATCATCCCGAGGGATATCAAGTCTAGAAATAGCACGACGAAACAAAAAACATAAACACCCTATGCAAACAGCTTCCTTGTGTCCAACGCGTCCACCTTCCGCACAGAGTTCTCGGACAGTCCCAGATCGGAGCGCTTGGCCACCCGATCAGTTTGGCCGTCTCGGCGCTGGGAGTAACGGCCAGCCTTGCCCTGTCGGATATCGCTACGGACTTGGTTGGGGCTGACATACTCCTTGTTCTCGTAGATGACGGGTCCACCAAAGCTGCCTTCCAGAATGACAATGGGGGTCAAAACGAAGCGGGGGCCAATCTCGACCAGAGAAACCTCGGGCAGGGCGTTGTCCTTGCCCTTTGGTACGGGCTTGATAGTCTCCTCGCCCTCCTTCTTCTTGCCAGGCTCAGACTCGCGAATCTCATAGACGCGAATCCAAATCTTGCCGTCCACTCCAAAGATACCAATGATGCGGTCGATGAATGGCTTCATGCCTCTGACACCACGCTTGGGCACACAGAAAACTCCGCGCAGCATCTCGCGGACAAGGGCACGGTATTCACTACCAGGAGCGCCCATATCTGGGCCTTGCTCGTCGAAGGAGCGATCAAACACAACCAAGCCGCGGCCGCCCTTCAGGCAATTCCCTGCGAATCCAGCGCCGAGCTCGCCCATTGTGTGCAGGTTGTTGAGGTGGAATTTAATAGTGGGACCATTAGGAGGGCGTGAAAGCCAAAGATAAAGATCCTGGCCATTCTTCTTGGCCTCGAGGAAGAAGATAACGTTGCAGGAGTGCAGGTCGGCAAGAGAGTTCAGGAGGAGGTTGTATCCGGCGGCCTTCTTTTTCGTGTCGAGCTTAGTCTCTTTGTAGGTATGGGGCAGGAGGCCGCAGATATCGGACATGAGGTGTCGGTGGCTAGAGAAAAGCAAATAGTCAGATCAGTAAAGTTATTCAACGTATCTCGAGGCGCAATATCCATACCGGTAAGAAGCGCCTCTGGAAGTCAAGATAAGTACACGGGTCTTGGGCATAAATCCAGAAGCAAGCTGCTTCTTCACAACCTCAGCTGCCTCGCCATCATCGGACTCTTCCTCTTCGCTATCGGTAGTGTCGTCTTCCGCATTGAGGAGCTCCTCCATCTCAATATCCTCGTCGGACATATCCTCGGTGGGCTGTCTAGCCGCCTTCTTTGAAACACTCTTGTAAACTGATGCCATGGTGACTATTGATTCTGTCAAAATGGAATTGAAATCGATCGTGAAAAAGGAAGGCCGAGATCAAAAAGTTGATGGCAGAATATTTTTTGTTTTCCACCGCCCTGAACCTTGCTGTATCACGTGTTATGTGGGCTACCAGTTAATTTGCCGTGGTTTACCGCCCTGTTCTCCTTTCGAACATTCAAACGTGATAAAAGCATGGATGTGTTTGTTGGTGTTTTACACTACCTTATTTTATGATTTTGGAAAATGTGATCTATTACATACATTTGGTGTTTTATACTTGCTACCTGACAATTTGTCTACCTAAAGTTACTCTTGAAAGTAGAGTGAAGTCCAACGGACCACAAAAGGTCCCTCGGTGTGTCAGTATTGTATATATCTTCTGCTCCACTGAAATTGCCTGAATTAGTAACAACGAGCCTCGAACTATTTGAGACTTCAGCCATTATAATTTTGAAAAGTCCATACAATAAGTAGCAACATGGTGCATACATTGACTGAGTATCAAACCTTAATTTAATCTATTGGAGATCTGACGGAATTCAGCTAAGTAAAGGGCGAGTCAATATGACGGGAAGTCCAACGCTCTTTGCAGGTTTGCAAAGCCCTCTTGGGTGACCTTCAAACCGGCAATAAGATTTGCGAATTCTAATCTCTTTTGGAAATCCCAATCATGACCCCGATAGACGAGACCGTATAGTAAGCCAGCATTAAATGTATCTCCAGCTCCGATGGTGCTGCAGACTATCAGTATGGCCTAATCTGTGCTGTAGTACATCGAAAGGGTCGAAACTCACTCAGCTACTCCCACTTCTCCAGTATGCGCTGGAACATGAGCAAATTTACCAGTCTTTGGTTCAAGTGCTGCAGCCCCGTGATGACCCCAAGTACAGCACAGCAAGGATCTATAAATCATAGATTAGATTATTTCGCCGGGAACTTGGATAGTAAAGCCTACGCTTGGCTTGTCTTCAATGATTGATCCCGCAAGCAATCCTCAGCGGATATATATCCATTGTTCTACTCAGGTATTAGATGTGCTTGGAAAATGCCGAAAATAAAAGCCTCACCTGGGCCCAGCCCTTCGAGTAGAGAACAACGTCTGCTGCATCTGCAAGCTCCTGTAGGCCTAGCCGGCCTGGCTTTTCCACCTCAACACTTATTTTAGCACCTGGAAAACGCTCCCGAAGATAACGAATACATTCCAATGATACATCTGGTGCACGGCCCTGAGTCCAAGTTAGCATGATTCGTGACCAGCTGAGCACCTCGCTAATTTTCGACGCACCTCAAAATGAAACCAGGGTCGATTAACTACGGCATGGAAGGGCTCCACAGCGGTTGCAAACTCGGCGCGAGTCATCTCAGGCAGCTCGTTGTAATTCACAATCGTCCTACTACCAGAGGCCTGGCTCATAATGATGTAACTGGAAGCTGGCTCACTGAATTTCTCTCGGTAGATGCAATTATCTAGCTGAACCATATTGCCTAGGCTTGATTGGATTTGCCGAGATGCCACTGATGTTTTGGAGGGAAGGACAGTAATGAGATTCAAGGATGACTCGGCACATGACGGCCCGTATTGCAACAATTGTCCCAGGACTTCGAGAGTATTTGGACAGTTCCCACCACGCCGGCGACTAATCCTGGATGCACGAAGCTTCTCATCTTCACCTGGGTAATGAGGTGCTCTGACCAAAGCATGTGAATATCAAACTCTCCAAATGCAACCAACTTCAGGACATTGCGGAAAGAACTCACGTTAGAATTGTGTCAACGTAGCACGCCCCTATTGCTACTAAAGTCATAATGAAAATTTTGGCCAGAATCTATTTCCTTTTTTTTTTTGGAAGAGCGAGGAGCTAGTATTCATGTAGATTGGTCGTGTATTTACTCAGTTTTGTTGATCGAGTCGAGGCCGCTAAGGTTAGGCCCATGGGTCCACGCCTGGGTGGGTGTGGGGGTGACTTAGTCAGCGTGCCCTCAAAGCCCACCTCCATGTGTGCGGTGATGTTTGTCTTGGCATAAAAATATTTTTGAAGTTTCGTAGTATCACAGATGGTCTATACAATGAGTCGCTCTACTTCCCCAAGGGTCTGCTGCTATAATACACAAGAACTATTTCCATACATACAGTCTCTAGAATGGACCTGACCTCCATCTATATATCCTTTTATTGCCAGCGAAAAGATTAGTCCTTCGATATGAGCCCGGACCAGGGTAGAGGCTGTCATGTGATCAATATATAGAGCACAGAGCACACGTGCCCACTGAGTACCTTAATACAACGACATGAGATTCTACTTGTCTATGCTTTCTAAGCAGCCATCAGGAAATAAGCTTGAAAGCATTCTCTTTTAATCTCCTTATTGGGCTGTGAATACAAAGATTCATTGATGTATGTCACTCAAAGCATAAGTATAAACAGGCAGGCGGGATACTGCAGGGGCCTCTGTTCAGTTTCAAATTAACATATGCATTGATGCCTGAAAATGCCTGAAAACGCTGAATCAGGTATGGTTTTATACCGCTTTCGCCACCGCTCTATACAGTGTATTGTAAATGAAGCTATGATATTATCTCAACCTCTATTTAACCTTGAAGCTATTCACACTATACAAATTTCTAAATTATCTCTTCCTTAGGCGCTGAAGCTGTTCCGACCGCACAAACCCCCGTTATATCCTATCCTCAGCTATTGACGCTATTCTGACGGTATAAACCCCTCCTATCCTCACTATCGAACCCGCGATACGTCTATAGATCGATCTTAAACCCCACAGAGAAGAGATCATTGATCTTCTCTATAAAGGCACCACTTATACTACTATCCTAAGCCTCCTACGCAACAAATACGGTATCATGATCAGCCGAACGAGCCTCTACACACGCCTTCGACGCAATGGGAGGCTTGTAGTAGTAGTAAATGCAAGCGAGGGAAGATACACGAATGAGAGAAGAAGACAAGGGGATAGCTTTACATAGGCACTGTAATGGTAATTCAGGTATCTTAATTTTCTACTAGATTTGATCAAGGCACCAAGGCTGCAATGCATATTTTAATTGAAACTGCAAAGAGGCCGCTATACCCCTGCGCAGCACGATGAAATTGGGTTTGCATAATTCAAACTAGGAGGCATCTAATTTGCACTCATCTTATTGTCTCTTACAGCTGTCAAATACAAAGCAAGCATTGATGTGGCTAGCAAGCAATTTACAGGTCCCAATGATTCTTTTGCTTCTATACTAGTTACTTATATAGCCGATCTGAACTGTTCATGAATCCTCCTGTTGTCCTCACAACTCCAATTTAGTATTCTCTCACTGAGACCATATTTTCAGCCATGGGCCAGCGGAACAAAGTCTTAGAGACCGATACTCCTACTGCAAAATTTCTCTACACAATCATCAAGCAATTAGACCTGAAGTCGGTCAGTTTATTGCCTAACCATTAACTGAACATTGACCTAATCTTACTTGAATATAATAGGTCGACTGGAACCGGGTAGCCTCCGATGTCGAAGTCTCCAATGGCCACGCCGCTCGTATGCGCTATTCCCGCTTCCGACAACAGATGGAAGGAACCACGGGGGCAAACAAACCAAAGCGAAAAAGCAAGAAGACAAAGACTATAGAACCCCCTGCTGAGATGCAAGGCATATTCCCAATGGCTCGGCCGCTCATGATGCCCGCCATGGAATCGATTGATTCATCTATTCCGGGCAACCCCTTTGTAAAATGTGAGCCGGGCACTGAAGGCAACGCAAACTTACAGAGCCTTATGCAACATCCTCCGCAGTTCATGTCGGAGACTAGCACCGAAGGACAGTATTACTTTCCTCAGGATTTCGCCTCAATGCAGTTCCAGCTGGCGTCGAGCATACCATCTGGGATGCCGTCGCCCAGTCCAACATCATCGTCCTTCATGAATCCATACCAGTTCTCCACCATGTCAACTAGCTACCCTTATTCATCATCCAGCATCCAATCAAGCTTCGACTTGCGGGAGTTTGACCAACTGCCCCGTTTCACCAATTATGCCCCAACCATCACCTGGGAACCACGCCCTCCTTCTCCCCAGGAAGACCTGACTGTAAAAGTTGAAGAAGAACCGCAGGCCGAGGAGGGTGTACCGAGTACAGGGAATGAAGAAGATCAGCCTGCTGTGATCAAAGTTGAAAATATTCAAGATTGATCAGGTTTTGTTGGAGAGTGGAGAGGCCTCGTTCATATGTCCATTAGCTAATACATCTCATTGTTACCATCAAGTATGCTAATTTAGTCTCGGTGTTCTCTCTCACCTGGTAACGCTAAGCACTGTATGTTTAGGTCTCCTTGCAAGGAGGAGTCTGATAATTACGTTTCATTTGGCGGTGTCGGCGTGTCTTCATAGAACGATCTATGATAAAGAGTTAAGGAAGGGAATGGTGTATTTCTAAGTTTACTAGCAGATTTCCATTTCCTTCACACATAGCTAGCTGTAGAAACTGATCCAGGGTTCATCAATTCGTTGCATTGCAGGTGGATATAGAAGGATAACGCAATTCTTGATCTTCAGGTGTCCGCCTTGTGGTTACTCTGACAATAAAAGAACCAGCGAAATTAGGTAGTAGAGGTGGGACTAGCTAGTATCGATGATACCAAGTTGGAATCTGGATAATCGAAATTCAGAGCACATTAAGTTGCTAGCTAAATAGCCATCCAGCCCAGCAAACAGCGAAGGCTGCAAACAGACGAGGCCTTCAAGGTACTGGTCTTCACTCCCCAAGCGAAGGTATGCCATGAACTCGATGTGTAAACGACCAAGAGCTCAAGGCTGTGAATCTTGGAGGCATACCTTTGCTAGGTAATCGTATCATTCGAGTCCTCGACAATGACGATGGGGTCAATATCCTCGGCTGTGACGGACTCCCAGGAAGGGTCTCCAGGGATTTCGGGATACTTGTCAGAGCGTTCAAACTCTTTGGCATTCTTCACAATGCTGAAGTAGTATTTCTTGCTGCTAGTTGTTAATAATCACAATAAATCTCATAGGATGAGTGAAGAGCTTACGCTGCTTCGGGGCTCATATTGATGCCGATATCGAGTGAGACATTGTCCCAATTGATCTGTAATAGCCAGCAACATTAGCAGATATTGGATTGTAGGGACTATTGTCGAAATTGGGGCCTACGTACCTTTCCTTTCTGAGAATTTTTCACACAGATTAGGAGGAAGGCGATGGCCTGCTCCTCGGGCGTATTGACGGAAGTCATTCTGGTACAATGTGATGAGAATAAGTTGGCATTTGGCATTTGATGTGGTGAAGCATGCGACGGTCGAAGTTGAATAGTTGGGACGTGACAGGAGCGACGCAGGCGACGACTTCAATTATCTTGTTCCAATGTCCTTCAACGCGCGTTTCGCTTCCAAGGTTGACCTGCTCTCAGCTAACAGACGTGGGCCCTTCCTCAAGATAACATCGCTCGTTTCCCCTCCAGATTTGGCTATTGAGAAAATAATCTTTGATGTTTAATTACTGTAAACTATGATGGTTGTTTAGAGCAACTTCACTAAGAAGTGTGACGAAAAGCACTTTGATTAACCTCTCCTTAGTATACCTTGCAAGAACACTCCCAGAGTTTTGAAATCTCTTGTATTTACCAGGAGAATAGTGGGATATGAAGTCAAAAACGTTCAAATCAACAGATTCAAAATTTCCATCTATAGCTCTTGATTTAGCATGCATTGCCCATGGGGTATTGTGCAAAATGATCTCAGGCCAGCCTCAGCATGGGGAGCAGACAATGAATTTCATTCATAAAGTGCAAGCAAACAGTAGGATTGAATTTATCAAGGGGGTATCCTATCGAATAAACACAAATAATGGCAGCAAAGTACATATCATAAGTGCACAAAAACATGATGCTAAGATCTTGATACAAGTCTCAAGAGAAATATTCGGTTGACATTATATGTCTGCCATGACAGATTCCACAATCCTTCGCTTATATTGCGACAAAGCCTGGTCCTTTTTCTGCATTTGAGCACGGAGTCTTGTGTAACGCTGCTTCCATGTTGCCTCGGAAACAGGCTGGCTGGGGTCATCACCGTCAGAATCCAGGTCCACCGTCTTATCGCTGTCAATATTCTCATGACTCGGACCCGTAATCGCGCTTGCGTGGTCAGACGCACCCGTCCCTCCTATATTGGGATTGAAATTTGCAAGTGTGATTTGCATCGAAAACTGACTTGAAGTTTTGTACTTATGGGAGATGGTATAATGAACCCCACTGAAAGGTTCTTTAGAGGCAGAGGCACCCCCATTTCCATCGCTGCTTGATATGGCACGTTCAACCTTGATATCAAGTGACCCTGGATCAGTGCCCGTGAGTCCAAAATGATGGCCAATGCCAAGATGGAAGACCAGTAGCAGCGAAGGAGTACCAAGTTGGAGCTGTGAATATAATGACGACAAATTGATCACTATCGCCGAAGCTAAGGCACTCGCCTCGTTAGGGGCGAGGGTCGCGGTCCGCCCTGTCAGCCTAGCACGAAGAAGCTCTGCAGAAAGTGCATGAAGAATGTCATCGATGGAGGGATTCGGGGCAGCGGCCGTATTGCTTTGCCCGCTGGGGGAAGATGTTTGAGTAGTGATACTATTCTTTGGAGTATCTGTGGTAGGATATTGGCGGGAACCATTGGGCCCTTCAGACTCGGGAATAACAGCACCATTCACACCATTAACGACTAGTCTTGGTGGAGTAGCAAGTCGAACCGGTGCCCCTGAATGTTGAGGAACCTGCAATTGAAGTTTATTGGGTCTTCCCTGAGAGATAGATGTTGGAGGTTGATTGTGAGATGGGGTCTCAAATATTTGGGGCAGATTTCTGTCAAGGGCAAGTGAAGGTGCCGGGGTATTAGGATTGGGTACCAGTGATGATTCCCGACTTGGATTCACCTGGAAGGTAGAAAAGGAACCAGATGATGACCCTTTATTTGGTGGCCTTCCTCGGCCTTTCCCGGCTGACAAGCCGTTGCTGTTCGGCCAAGCAGATGAAACTGCAGGGCCATGTCGTCTCCTAGAACGGCTTTTTTCACCGGTTGATGGAGTGACTGCTGACCGCGGTTCCGCAGACACGAGGACATCTGATGGTAGATGACTCCGGGGAATGATAGCAGACTGTGGATAATTAGCAGGAGAGGCATCCCGTTCAGGAATTCTCCAGCGTATATCATGATTTTGCTGGTTCGGCGCTGAACCATTCGGGAACGACGAGCTCGCCGCTATCCAGGGGTCATTTGGTTCCATGTCATCAGGAAATGCACTGAATGGAATTGCACTCTGTGGGAATGTCACGGAGTGGGACTGAAAAGTTCCCTGTTGCAGAGCGCCCACAGATGTATCCAACTGGGGCCGCTTGATTGCTCTGTCTTCCTCACTGTACCTATCCTCAACCCTTTTCCTTCCCCGCTTTGGCTTCCATTGTGGCACAAGTGCCCTGAGCGCGAGATCTTCTTCCAATAACACGCCATCGCGGGATTCGCTGACGAAGGGACCAGATGGCGGGAGCTGAGTATAGTAAGAATGTGGCAGTCCCATACAATATTCAAAGAAAGCATCAATATGCATAGCACGCATCCAACGCTGGGCGAGATTAGCAAGACGAAATATGTGTTGGAAACTCCATGGCAGACATACCTTGAGGCGAACAGTGTACTGTTGCACCTTCTGGGTGCTTTGTTTCTTTTCAATGCAGGGCGGCTCGACACCCAATTCAATTGCTAATTGAATCCATGTCTTCAACTCTTCATTCTGCAGCCGCTTTCGAATGAGCCCGTATAGGGTAAAGATGTTGAAGCTTTTTCCATCACTCCGAGGGAGACACCGGAAGGTCTTTCGCAGATCTGATGTGTCAACCGAAGAGGGAACATTAGGATTGCAGTACAAGATAAATGAGACATAGGCATCATCAATCGTCTCGTCAGTGATATCCCGTGAGGGAAGAACCCGGGTATCTGCGTGATCAGCAGGATCTTTCATCGGCTGATGGCGATGAGGATCAAAAGCTGGTGGAGACATCGAAGTCCCGGAGCGATTGGCCGATGATGGGGGTATAGCAGAACGCATGCCCCTCGGGGAAGACTGTAAGCTCCTGGGGGTTTCTCTTCGTTGTAAGGGAGGCGATTTGTTGATATCTATTTGGCTACGAGCACTTTCCAAAGAAGAAGCACTCTGCAACGTCGATTCCAAGGTCGCAGGATATCGCGCATATTGTTGAATGACCATTTGCGGTCCACTGAGCTCACCACGGCTCGAGCGATCGGTGGAGTCCATAATAGCAGGAAATGATATTTCTATCTGAAATTTGGCGATTCAGAGTGACAGACCTCTATATTTAATTGCAGAATAGGGCTGAAGATGCGATGCAGACAAACAATCATGCGGATCGTAGGTCGCATAGGCAAGTCGTCATTATCGTCAAATCAGGAACAGCGGCATAGATGTAGGCTGTGTTGGACGCAAAAAAAATCGGGTGCATAAAAACGAAGAAAAATGGAAGGAAATCAGAGTTTGAATAGCAATGCGCCGATGGTGTAGGGTTCCAGGAGGTTTCCCCTCGAGGTGGCTGGAAGCGCCCATCTTTAAAGCTCAAGCTGAGAATCTATTTTGGGGCCATCTAGTGCTCCCCAATGGGGACTAGTCTCATGGCCTGAGGGCGGGGTTCCTGCCTGGCTATCACGTGTAGGCTAACTATAATAGGATTAGCGTGCCATTGCGCCTTCCAGGTGTTATCGATAAGCTTGCCATCTTGGCATTCTCTTGGCCTCTTCGACCTCATCCGTTAGACAAACCGGATTCACCCGGACCGTCGCAAGGCTAGATTTGAACGGCAATAACTGCAGAGTTATCGCATCTGCAAGCCTATTACTATTTTTTTCTGCTCACATTGTTGCGCGCGCGACGGCGTGCGAACAATGTGGCCCGGATCTATCCTACCCACTCTCTTATCCTAGCGCGACCTTATCCGTCATGGCGCCCTCAAGTTCGCGCTCAAGGTCCACTCGCCCAATGCGGTCCAGCCGCACGAAGGTGCAGACCTATCACGAGGAAAGCTCCTCTCAAGATGAATCAACAGAGCTATCTGCTTCAAGGCGTGCCTCGTTATCTCTTCGGTCGCGCAGTACAACTCGAATGCCAAAATCCTATCGTGAAGATTCGACGGATGCTAGCTTTGATGGAGCCGTGGAAGACCAAGAGTCCGATACATTGGTAGCTACGCCGATCAACACACCAAATCCTGATACCGAATCTGCACCTCCTCGCCCTTCCGAATCCCAACGTCCTCGGCGCGCTGTAACCACCCCGAAGCCGAAGCGGACTAAGCGATCGAAACCTAGCAGTCAAGTTGGCAGAGTCTTGCACAAACGTGCCAAGACAGATGGCGACGACCAGATCTTTCTAGGATCAGGTGTTATTCCTCCTTGGCAAACTCTCCCTTACCAAATTCTCCTAGACATTTTTTTGCGCGCGTCGCATCCATTACTCGACGAAAGCCGTTCAGCCCGCAATGACTCTGTCAAGTGGCTAGTCAATGTAGCTCTTCTGTGTCGAAGCTTTCACGAGCCTGCGCTGGCCGCACTCTATCGCTGTCCCCCTCTTCTTCCTACCCCCAAGAGCCATGTCCTTCTTTCTTTGTTGGCACGCCCACAAGCGTCCCTCTCGATGAACTACTCTAGCAAGATCAAGCAACTCCATGTTGAGGTTGAACCAGTGCTGATTTACAAAAGTGGACCCTATGGCTACTTCGACCTTGCTCAGTTGATTGAAAAGACGCCTCGTTTACAGACGGTACGATTGTATCACAAAGATGATTACACGGTTGGGATACCTCCATGGCACATTGTTCAATCAAAGTGGACTTATCCAGACACTGTTTTTACCGCCATCGAGAACCGTGGCATTGCTCTTCGTAGCTGGGACTGGAACAGCCGCTTTCTAGAAACTGACGACCTTGTCGAAATGATGCTGAAAATGCACCCGCAGCGCGCCTTTCAGGGTCTCAGGGAGCTGAAGTTGCTCCACTTCGATAATTCCAATGAAGAAACGTCCGCTGCCAAAGAGGCTGGCCTCCTTGAAGCCCTTGATATGCTTCCAGAGCTTCAGCGACTTGATTTTATTGAAAGTTCGTTGGTTAGCGGGGAAATCCTGACCAATCTACCAAATACCCTCTGTTCACTCACCCTGAATAACTGTGACCGATTGTGGTCATCAGATCTCATAGTCTATCTGTCCCTACACGGCAGCAATCTCCGAGAGCTCAGTCTAAGCCACAATCGCCATCTCAATATGTCTTTCATCCAAACTTTGGCTCAATGCTGTGAGAATCTTGAAGTCTTTAGAATGGACCTTTCTATGCATGATGCATCCAGTTACCATGATGTCGAGCCGCACTTTGAAGACTTACTTGTCCAAACCGAAGTTCCCACGTGGCCAGTGAAACTCCAAGTAATCGAGCTCACCCAGTTACGCAAATGGGATGATGCTACTGCAGAGGTATTTTTCACTTCGTTGGTGAATGCGGCTCCCCAACTTCGTGATCTACGTCGATTGGTCATCAGTGCAATTCTGAAGATTGGCTGGCGTGACCGTGCCACTTTTCGTGAGCGATGGATCGGCTTGCTCGAAAAGGTTTTCCTCCGACGAAGCATGCCACCAGATCCCAACTTCCGCTCCCTCCAGAAGCGCTCGCTCAAACCCACCAGCCTCATCACAAGGAATGACCTGGGTGAACTTGGTGCTGGAAATGATGGTTCGCGACCATCTACGGCTGACAGTGGGCCGTCAACTTCCAAACGCCAAAGCACTCGGTTGGCACATCAAAGATTAAATGAAACCGACGATGCTGCTAGTGGATCTTCGTTAGTGGGGACTCCGCAGCCTGAAGCCGGGAAGATACAGGGAATGTGTGATATTGTGAACATTCGGATCGATAACCAGCGACCGACTGAGTTGCAATTCAACGAAAATGATTTCCTTGACGATGAACTCAGTGGCGACGAGGACTGGGCTGGTGATGACTACTAGCCAACCTGGGCACATTTGGGATAATAACCGATGACGATATCCCAGCAGCAGTACCTTTTTGTATTTATAACCATGTCGTCTGTCGGTGCTACATGATGCGCCTGGGCGGATAGGTTCTTTTTCTTTTTATGCGGCTATGTTTCTAGGATCTGGCGTTGTGGTTTTTTTTTATTCATCTGGGAGGGGGATAAACAGGAGCTACTATTCGATATTGCCCTACAATTAATCTTGAGCGTTTTATGGGAATAACAATTTAGTGCGGAATATTCCATATTCCGTGATTTTATTGCTTGACATGTACCTCGTGTGCTTAGTGAAGGACTAGGGGCACACTCTTTTACTTTAACTTTGCCACTAAACTGCGTACTTGAGGAATGATGGCACAATTGAGATAATATCTCACTATACATAGCTGCGCTAATCCTCTTTGATTTCCCCTATGAGTTAAGTGCAAGTGGGTCACAGCAGTCGGGGAGGGCCGAAATAGATGTTTACAGTGTAAGGTGCATTTACCTATGGGGACCAACTCAGCATGGATTCCGCTCCATTATAACTAAGAGGCATTTTTATTTCAACCTCCCCATGGGGTTATAGTGTAGTTCACTAAAATCAACATCCATATTTGTCTTTCTCCTTCTTCATTCCTCTACTCTGATTATCCAGTTAATTTTGATTTCGTAGCTAGTACAGGCCACATTCCACGGTTGTTAAAAAAAGGCACCATATCATAGTTTCTACGGGCACTTTCTGGCTGACATGGTCCACCATTATCGAGTCTTCCCAAGCATCATGCCTGCACAAAACCGAACGATTTGCACTCTATGAGATAAGCGACCACCGGCCACTCTTTAGTACTACCTACATAGGTATTTGCCGAAGTCAATTTACGGCTTTTTATCTTCTTAATTCAATATGTACCTCATGTGCATACATACCACTTTGCATAGTAGTTGGCGGTGTTGACGCGGGTCCGTGCACGGCGATCAAAGGCCAAGCCCCACACGATCCTCTTATCGGCGAGTCTCGTTGAACCTCACGTCTGTTTATTCCTACCTTTCTTCAGTGTATAGTTGCATCTGATCTGCTCAGATCCAGAATTTGGATGTCTTGTACTTTCTTGTTTGAAATTTTGACATCGTCTGGATCGTGTTAGGTTGGAGATGGCGCCTGAAGCCCCCGCGGACACTGCAGGCCCATCCTCCCCACCACCTCAACTTCCGGAAGGCTGGTAAGTCAACCCCGGAAATCAAAGAACCTACTGTATTCTAACAGTAATATCTGACAGGCTCCCTCAATGGGAAGGCGTCGGACGGAAATGGTATTACGTACAGCGGACGACCGGGAAGTCGCAATGGGAGATTCCAACCGAACCGATTGTCCTAACCCCGTCAACGACGCCGATTCCGATCGGGGCAGGGATATCACGAGAGCCAACATCGCATCTGACAAGCGGCAGCACTCAAGAGGTGGAGTCCACGGACATAATGGCGGGCCGGACGTACTCCGCGGCGGACAGTGCGAGAATTTCCGTAGGGAATCGCGCTCATTATGTCTGCGTAAGCATTGGAAGAATGGCACTGATGGTGGGATAGAGCTCTCTTGACTCCCAGTTATATGGGCAGTCGGACAATCCAACTTATGGGTCTTCCGGGGTACCGGGTTGGTATTCGAATCAAACCGGTCAACACTTGCCCGGCGGGTACGAGCAGCAGCTGGCTGCAAACGCTGCCAGATATGGCCCGGTATGTTCAAATATTTGTGTCTCACAGGTCGTGATTGGTTGTGGTGCTTATTTGTCTCTAGAATCCGCTGCAACAAGGCCCTATTGGACAGATGAATGGTGTTCAGCCGGCATTTTATGGGAGCCAGGCACACCCAGGTTATCGGATGGCGGGTCCACACCACATGGGCCAAAGTATATCCTCTTCAGCTTGGGGTAATAACTCAGGTAATTACCAAGGGCATTACCACGTGACGCAACATGCACAATCCTTCCAAGGGTTTTCTGCTGATTCTGCTGGATTGCATGGCCATCAGCCACCAGCATCGTGGACAATAACTAGCAACCAGCAGGAGAAAATGGCAATGTCAATGGATGGAGCTTCCGATTCCCAGCCACAGTGGCAATTGGGATCACAACAAGGTCATTCGAATGCCTCTGGTGAGGGTGCCTTGATGAACTTACACCAATCAACCTCGTCTAAGCCCCTATTTGGGTCTTACCCGTCCAATCAGCATACGGAATCGTCTTTGGGTGAATTCTCTCGCCGTGCCTCGAACGTTTCTCTTGTCCGGGAAGGGCAGCCCTACCAAACTTCCGCGGAGACCTTCCCCAGCCATTCAGCGCACTCCATGGTTGACCAAGGTAGATTCGGGCAAGGTCAACATGACCCACGTTCCCATTCGCAACATCCTCCCACGGATCCTGCTCTACAGGGATTCTCACCGCTGCAACATGTACAGAGTCAATATCAACAGCAGCACATGATACGGAAACAGTCGGGATCACACCAAACCAATCTTGCTCAAGGCCATCAGCAATATCACAACCCAATGGCCCAAGTGAATTTCAACCAATATGTTTCGCAGCATCAATTTGGCCCTAGCGGCGGGCCAACGGGTTTCCCTGAAGCAGCACACGTTCCCCAAATTCCTTACCAACAATCGAGTCATTACCCGGAGCATGTGAAACATTTACTGGGGGAGACAGGAAGAGGTTCGCAGTCGCACTTTGTTAGTGGGCCGTGGACCTCGACGCCGCCTTCTGCTGGACAGTTGTAGGCACCAATGTGTTGTTCATATTCATGATTATGGTAAACTGAAACATAGGATATGATTTCCTTTTTGAGCGGCTTTTATGGACATGTTTATTTTCTGCGCTGTTTGTATTTCAGTATAGATTCCAGGGTCGATAATTTGTTACCTCAATTGAATTCTGTGCCAAAGAACATCCAGTCTAACTACCACAAGTTCCTGTGCCCGAACGCATTACCGCTACAATCAGCAGACAGTCAAGCATTAGGGGATACTTCAATATGGAAATAGAGCGACGTACGGAAAATCAGAACATCATATCATTCACCCACTAGGACGTCAAGACAGAAAGGCAGTTAGTATGAGATTTGAGTCACAACTATCATCTTATTATTCCAGTCATTTTCAGAAAGCTATTGCTCACGTGGAGCAAACCTGAAATCACGTAAATGACATTGGGGGTTGATTTTCAATGTTCTCCTCTCCCACTTCTCCTTCTCTCTTACAACATCACCAGTATTCCTCGGGTCCCCCAATCATCCCTATTCAACCACACTAACATTTCTTTATCAAAATGGCTAGTACCTGGAGTCACGAGAGAGATAAGCAGGTAAGCTTCCTCATTTTACTGGTTTAGCAGCTCCAGCTCCCAAGATGCTACTTCCCGGGCCGTTCTCACCCTAACTGGCCCCTTGTTGGTCGCACTAGCATGGTCTTAGTATCAATGGCTGATGATTGGTAGTTACTTGTGGCCATCTTGGCTGTCCATTCTCCGCTGGACTTCTCTGCGATTGCTAAGGCTATGGGACAGGGTGAGTACATGCGGGCTACATACCGAAGCTGTCACGTCTACAATTCCTAATTCCTACTCTTTTCCACAATGAGACCCTTTGTCCTATTTAATCATTAATGAAATTGTCTGACGAGGCATAGGCGACAGCCCTGCAGCTGTGAGACAGCATGTCTACACTCTCAAAGCCCGCCACGAGGGAACCTCTGCGAAATCTCCTACCAAGGACAAGAACGATAAGCCCAGTGGCCGCGGACGCAAGGCTACCAAATCCACCGCCAAGCGCAAGAACGCCTCGCCTCCTGCGCCTGAAAAGGATTCTGCTGCCGATAGTCAGGATCTGGATGGCGACGAATCTGGCTCCAGTCCCACTAAGCAGCGCAAGACCTAAGGGCTTCCACTTCTGAGACCTGGAATTGGTTGAGAGAGAATGACTTTGATTCATACATTTACGAAGGGGCTGGTGCAGCATAGCAAGGGATGGAATCATTCAGCCTTTAGTCTAGATCTTTCGCGTACCTTGTTCTCTACGTGGTATTCTTGATTGAAAGGCAACATATGGTTTATGAATATCCCCTCCCTCCCAAGAAGAATATAGATCCACTTCATAGTACTAGCTCCATAGATCTTTCTACAGGTTGAACGCACTAAGAATCTGTACATGTGAACTATAAGTAGGGGCTACGGGTGTGCTGACATATCCTGAGTCGCTGAAGGAAATCTGGCCGTGCTTTTATATACGCCAAGTTTCCTTACGCCATACGATCAAAGTATAAATGAAACCCTTCCTGGTACCTATATGACACAGCTATAATAGCAATAGCGTTATACTCGGTAATAGTGTCAGACTGGATGGAGTGGAGTGGTGATGGGAAGTCGCATGAATGGATATTGTTGACAGCTTCCCTCCGCAACGACTGTCTGGAGGCTTTAGGCCAACAATATCACTAGTATGGGTTGATTTATATGGGTTGGTTTATATGCCGAGAGGTAGGATATGGTATATGTATTGATTTGATATGGATCGTTCCATTTAATAACGCCAACTACCTAGGGAATATCACATTCCTACATAGTAACCTACTTATATCGACGAAAAAAGAAAGGAAACGGTGAGTGGGTGACTTGTTTGAACACTGTGCGGTGACCGTCGACATTCAGAGATCGTCTGGTCACTTCTTCTCTTCTTCTCCTCTCTTCCACCCATTTTTCTCTCTTACCTACCAACAGGAACCTCATTTTTAACGCATCATCAACTCAACATTTATTCCACCAACAGGTGCGTTCGTTCACAATTTACTCTCCAGGGGATCTAATCCTTGTTCTTAGTCTACTCTTCACTTTTATTCGAAGGAATGCTGACATCGTTTGCTCTAGCTCGTTTGATGACCAAAGAGGAAAAATGACGATCACCTGGAATGAGAAGGCTGATGCCAAGGTACGTTCGCACTTTAGTCCATCGTCGATCCACCGTCGTTTGCTCCTTATACTTGGTATACTTAGTATGCTTGGTGATCATGTTGGGCCATAGAGTCACTTAATTGTACCTATCCGGACGTTAGTGTTGATCGGAATTTACGCGCGTGAATTCAGACGGCGATGACCGATGACAGCTATGTTTTGCCTCAATTGCCTTTTGACAATCTTTTCCACTCACAATCTTGTTTTGCTCAATAACTAACCATCATTCTCTTTAGCTGCTGGCTGGCATACTCGCTACTAACCCAACACCTATCGATTTCAATGCTCTTGCTGAGTACATGGGCGATGGTGAGTGCTACCGGAAGAACCCTCACATTCTATATGACGGTCTTTCATCTCAAACCCCAGACCATAGCGCCTACGCTTTATGTTGTGCGATTTACTTGTGCGCATCACCCGCAACTATGTGCCATTTCTGTCGTGTGCATGATCCAGCAATTGTCGCCCACTCATTCTCTGCATGCGCAATTTGAGCTGAAAAGCCGCTTCAATCCCTCATCCCCTTATTCTTCGTCTCTTTCATACCTTTTCAAAAATTATACAGTCACTATGCTAATCTAGTTCTATAGGAGTGACCGTCAGTGCCGTTCGCCACCGGGTCGCTCGCCTTCGGGCTAAGGCTGCGGAGATAAATGATGAAAGTGGTACCTCTGTCCCTGGTTCACCTGTGGCCAGGAAGCGCCAGCGCAGCACTCCCAAGAAGTCTGCAATGACTGCTGCTACCAAGGCAAAGGAGACTGATACTGAGTCTGGTGAAGGACCGATTCCCAAGGGTGATGCAACCGACACTGAGGATGCGAAGAGCAAGAAGCCTAAGATCAAGCACGAGGATACTGAGTAAGTCTCTGCCAATTGTGAGGATACCGACCGAATTTCAGAGGGCTAATTCTGTTTATCCCAGTTCTTCTTTCCTTAACTCCGATTTCATCAAGGAGGAGGAAGGTCCTTCTGACTTCTAAGCGCCGTCACTTCACCTGTGCTTTTTTTTCACAACCGAACCATACCGCGTTGACGTGGTGAAGGCGTTCACGTGCTGATGGTATTCGGGTTCTATCTGGGGAAGTTTTCTGAATCTCTCAGCTGGGAGGAATATTGAGATATGCAATGCTACAATCTACAAAGGGTTATGATCAGATGGATCTATGATTAATGGCAATGAGCTCGACTAGGCAGGGCTCTTTGCTCGAAATACAATACCATTACTGATCCCCAGAAATATCTCTTTATCTTGGGATGGCAAGGATGAAATAAACGTAGACGACATAAAAGTCGGTTCTCAATTGAACTAAGTACTTCGGCGCAATGTAGTGGGCACCGGTTTTTTTTGAGATTTTTTTCTTTTCTTCCCCCATGACATCAGGGTAAAAGCAAACGCAATTTGTTCATCGACATTTTTTTTCCTTTTTCCTTTTTCTCTGAACGACTGGGTCACATACTCATTGTTGGGGAACAACAAGCCACCCAACATGGAGACCCGACAAAAAGCAAAACGTAAGTTTGAATATTGATCATGGGACTGAAAGCATCGAAATTTCAGACGACTGACATGAATCCCGTTTGTGCATGCCCCGTTGAGCTACTTGGACAGCTGGTCAGAGTCCGAGTCGGCGCCCTCATCATTGTACTCAGTCCATTCGGGATCATTCTTTACGTTATCAGCGGCAGAAGATTCTTCCAGAAGCTGCGGGTGGAGACGGGGATCGATGTCCTCGAGGCCGGTTTCCTTCTTGATAACGGGCTCAGCAAGAAGCTCTTTATCCTCCGTAGGCAGGTCTTCTTCTTCGTTGAGATTGGCTTGTTCGTCGCCACCAGCGTCTTGCTTAGTTACGCGCTTGCGCTTGCGGGCAGAGCCGGCAGAAGTGGAAGTCTCATTTGCCTTCTTGCGTGGGGCGCGCTTCTTGGGAGTCACTGGACTGTCAGGTCCGGAGGCGCCGGCGTTTCCATGGCGAACGTTCTCCTTGATTCTGGCGAGACGCTCCTTGATGGCACGAGGGGTTGGTTTGTGGTCATTGTCTTGGGCAGCTGAAGAATTGTCAGAATGACTAATTCAAGTGATATAAAAATTGGTCGCGGCCGTAGTAAAATGCAGAACTTACGCCAGGCCTCGGCAACCCGAGCCGCATCGACACTCAGGTCATGGGTCTCAAGGATTTTGGCCAGGAGCTGTATCAGATGAGATTTGTCAGTCATAGGTGCCATCTTCAGACTTTAGTGTAGTTTATGAACATAGACCAAGAGAGGGAAGTTCCAAGTTGTTGCAAAAATTCAAATGATGGCGGCCATCAAGAAGAAACTTGGGATGACCAAATGAGACTCAATCTGAAAGATTCCGTATGGCCCTGTAGGAAAGTATGGAAATCCCCAGTAGCTTGTCCGGCCAAACCTGGTTCAAAGTCCAAGGCAAACTGAGCTGCTCGGTCGAGGCTGATCACTTGGGCCCGGAGAATGAAATGAAAGTGCAAAGTCATAACAAAGTGAAAAATAGACTCACAGTTTGGTCGGCGATGGAATCCCACTTGACCTTTGCCATGGTGACAGTGGACGCAATTTGCAGTAGATCGTGATGTGATGAGATGGATATGAACTCGATAGTGTTCAAATGCGACTGAAGTACGCTCTCAGGATACAAATCGTTTTGGGTTGTGAGAGAGGCAAAAGAAGAAAGAGGAAGAGAAAGATCCAAGCAAACAATTTAAAGGATTCAGGCTATTGCGATTAGTCGAAATCTCGGCGATTAGATATAAAAATCATTAACACCTGGACAAACCACTCCGCTTAGATGAGACAATTTACGCAGCTTTGTGCGCATAGCTTTATGTCCACAGATAGTGATTTATGTCTAGTCGTGCATTTAAACCAATGCAATGTAAAGAGAGTAACCATCCGAATCAGTTCCAGTTCCACTTAGCTGATTCTATCGCGATATCTGATCAACACGGGCCGTCGCATGCCCTCTTCTGCCATTATCAAATAGTAGTTTCCTGCCTCTATTCGGCCCGCTAAATTTGGTCATTATACGGCCGATGAATAGTTATCCCGGATCATTTTTTTCAAGACCTCTCTCCTGCGACTACTGTCAAGGACAAACTGCCATTAAGCGTTTGAGCTGTGCTCCTCTAAGACCTACGCTAACCAGGACTTTGGGCTCTTGTGGACTACCACAGCTGTTCAGCAAGTGGCAGTACAAGTCCGCTAGAATGGCAAGCTTGAGACTCCCATTTGAGGGAATGATCTTTTCTATGCAAGGTAGCATATCTCACATATTTAAGTCAAAAATCAGTAGCAGGAGAAGGATAAAATAAACAAAGATGGATAGTTCAATACAGAGAGTATCCCGAATGAAATCGAGATGCTCTTTCAAAGTATATGGTCTTTGACGTAGCTTTATTTTTCGAGCGAACGATATTATGCTATCTTCTCTGTGTGTGTACCATATCTATATGTGTGCTCTAATTACATACCCAAAATAGATTTGGGCAACTTGGCAGCGATAAGATCTATGACCTTGAAAATAAACACCATTGAGATTCTCCATATTCTTCCATGGCTCATTCATATCAAGATAGACATGGGCGGGATGTGCTTTTTTGTCTCATTCGGGTGGGTGGCAAATATATAGGCAGAAGGAAACGACACCATCCACACTTTTTTCATTTAGCCTCTCACACTGCTCTGATACTCAAGCAACGTTCCTCTGCAACTTCAACTTATTTTGATTCTTCTAGGCAGTTCTAGGCCATTCATTTTGCAACACGCCTTCTCGTAATCCGAGTTGGGGCCAGCGGTAAGTCATCTTGCTCAGATATGTGAGGTGACGGAAGAAGACCGTTGCTGACTTCATTCTCCCCACGCTTGGATTTTGCTGAATCGCCAGCGTGGGTTTCAGGCTCATCTGTCTCCACCGACTCCGGGATACAATTGAATCCAGGGGGATTTGGCTTACTCATATGGCTGACCTGCCCATCTCCATAAGCTGGGGAGTCCCTGGACAAAAGGTTGGGACCAGACCCAACTATTCCATCAGAGGAGGCCAGCTGGCGATGCAACCGTTCGGATATAATTTTGGTGAGTCTCGTTGGTGAAGGAGATCGGTGACGATATCTTGGCTGCAATTCATGTTTGGGCGATCTAGATCGGGGGCGGGGTCGAGACATGCGAGGGGATCTGATGTTGCTACTGGTTTCTTGGCTTGGACCACCTGAAAACCAACTGCGCTGCAACCAGTCACCGACACCGGGGTTTCTTTCAGGCTGAGACAAGTCCGGGGTATTTGAATCCTGCGAGTGCGGAGTAGGCTTGGTCTGGGACAGTGTGCATTGTTCGCTGTCGCATGAACCCTCCTGGTATAGGGAGTCATGAGCAATATCTTGATGACTGGGCTCAGCTACTGAATCATCAATCCCGAGCTCGCTAGCACGAGAGGCATCCGGTTGCCGGTCAATTTCTACAGACTTTTGGCGCCAACCTGCAGCCCGTCGCTTCACAGACAACCATGAATACTCGCGACCGGTCTGCTCGTGAAACCTTGATGCGAGATTGACCCAGAACCCTTTCGCTGGCAGCTCACCATTGGACACGGACGGCAATTCTTGTTCATACAGCCTCCTCAGAACGATCTCTTGGGCAAGGGTAATCTTCTTGCCACGGCCTGTGCTGGGGCGATGGTCGATTACTATATCGCTGAGCTTGGTCCCACGGGCGGAGGCAAGATCCATTGGCGGCATCGCTGGAGCTGATTCCGGGCTGCGGGATCTTAATTTTGATTGACGACCATCTGGCCGTGTTTGGCATTGGGACGCCACACTGCCACCAGGCCGGATCACTTGGCTTGAGTTTGAATGGATAGCTCACAGTTGGACCCACAAACCAAGGAGATTAAGAATGTCGGTGGGTAGCTTCTAACCGAAAGGGGCGTGGATGATACTTGAAGTGGGTCAAGTAGGTCAGAGGCGCGTCGCGTCGCGTTGTGTGGCGTCGCGTCTATCCCGCGTTTTAGATGCTAGCACGTGATTATCATAAATTGATTTACCACTACATACATAGGCTTCAAGGTTCGTTCTTTTTCATTTATATTGCTTTGACTTGCTGAAATACTTCGACTATATTCACCTAATTTTGCTTACAAGTTATAAAGTTATCTTGGCATTTTGGACACCATCCTTTCATCTGCGATCTATGAGTCAACAATGCCAATTCGAATCAAGGATAGACAATACATACAGTAATTTATTTATTTGAAACCACGAACGGTGGTTTAAAACACCCATACCATCGTACTTCACGAAATTAGGGCAGAGCAGCTGCACCAGGGCAACCGTGCATGAAAGACAGAGCACGTGAACCACGTGGTCATAACCCTAAATCAACTACAATGGGACCCATCTTTATCTATCGCTTCGTGTGATTTGTTATTTCAGGATCTTCAAGGGGTCAATTCATAGCGATTTCCAATCTGAACCAGAAGCTGGATTTGTACTACCAGCAGTTCCATCCGGGACAACCTCTGACATTTCCATTCATGAAGAGCGTTGCAGGACTCGTGCTAGATGTCGGCTGGCGAGGCAATCGGCTTCCGACCTGGAGAGGAGCACAACTCAGCCATTCTATTATAGAGCATGTCCCATGGCAAGACATAACGCAACAGAGTTCGCCGAGAACTCGGGCTTACTTCGCACAGAATATGAACAGTGTCCTTGGTTAGCTGGAGAACATGTGGAAAGTCTTAGCGCCTGTCACCTTTTAGGATTTTCTTCAGCTTCGGGTATTTTGGTACGTTTTTGCCCACTTCCGAGTACTTTAGCCCTCGTCCACAATCAAGTTATCTAGTGAAGGACCTACATGACGATGTGGCGGGAGAAATTTATTCCGTGCAGGGAAGAGTTTATATCCGGTTGAGCTCTGATTGGCCAAGGCTTCGCAATACATGCTTCTCACTGAAGCTCCCCCTTACCTTGTGGCTTGGGCCAGCAATTGACTATATCAAGTCCGATGGATCTAATAGTCCATAGTGGTTGTATTGATTGTGCCATTCATCTAAGCAGATCAGGGAGCATATGCAATGGATGTGTAAGAGATTACCTCGCATACAGTGTATTTAACTATAGGCATGCACCTGTAGTGTTTAACGGTTGTCAGGGCAATAGCAAGTCTCATTGAATACATATAAATAGAGAGCTATTGCTTTAAGAAGTTATACCTATCATTTTACGTACTGGATTCCATCACTGGTGCTCAATCTTGTTGATAAGTGTTCCAATGTGGGGCAGCAGCTCAACGGCAAACTCGTCACCAGCCTTAATAAATTCCTTCGGATTCTTAGCTGCGCCGACACCGGGTGGGGTGCCAGTCAAGATGATTGTACCGGCAGGCAGGGTGGTTCCTTGGGAGAGAAAGCTGACTAGCTGGGGGACGCTGAAGACAAGATCACTGCGGTGAAATTCAATGTTAGCTGGTGTTTATTTCGTATACCAGAAGTAATGGAATTCAAATATAACGTACGTTAAAGCACAGTCCTGCATCACGCTGCCATTCTTAAGACCACGGATTTGTAGCTTGCTGGCATCGGGGATGAGGGCAGTGGAAGCGAGAACGGGACCTATAGATATCGAGTCAGTGCAAAAATTCCTCTTAATTGTTTACAGTGTGGACGGTCATACCAATTGGACATGCGCCATCAAAGCCCTTTGAAAAAGACCACTGGCTCTGATTCATCTGCGAAGTGCGGCTGGAGACATCGTTCGCAGCTGTGTAGCCAAGTACGTAGTCGAGGGCCTCGGACTCGGACACATCCTTAGCGTCACGGCCAATAACAATAACCATCTCAGACTCATAATCGCCGGTGTTATCCTGCTGCGTAATCTTAGGCAGGACAGTGGGCGCAGGCCAAGGATCAGCCAGAGAGCTGGCCGGCTTCATGAACAATGTCGGGACTTCAGGGATGGGGAGAGACATCTCCCTAGCGTGGGAGGCATACTTTAGTGCGCATTAGCAACTTGACTTCACTTAAATATTCCCCCAATCATTGGTGGCTCACGTTCAAGCCAATACAGCGAATGGTTCCGACCTCGCTTTGCGCCAAAGGGGACAGAATGCGCGCGATGGTCTCCGTTGCATCAGTCACCTGGCCAGGGTTTAGGACCGAAGTGCCGGAGAACGGGCGTACCGCAACCTCCTTGCCCTGGTAGAGAGCCAATCCGACATCCAACTTTGGATCGACGGGCTCTCCGATTAGAACCTTGGTGGGGTTTGACTTAGGGGCAAAGCGCACCAGGCCTATTTCCGTCAGTCTGGAATGCGGGGTCAATTTGAGAGTTCTTACGCGAGAATGTAGATGCGATTTTGGACATGGTTGTATTGATTGGAGAGTAAAAAGAGGATACAAGTAGATTGAAGCAGAAACCCCACATATAACACGGGCTATCGAGACCGATAGCGGAGTATTTCTAGCCCGGCGCTGTATGAGCCGGCTCCTCCCACAATGTGGGGAAATGGCGAGCGCGGTCGACTGTAGCTTGGAGAATAAAACCCTTACGATGATCGCATTTTCGTAATTATTCTTCCTATCTCGCCTGCCTATCCCATCATCATGTCTGCCCCCAAAGGTCCCTTTCACTTGGTTAGCGTCAACACAGCGCCCGAACGCGCCAAGCGCCTCATCGGCCGCCTGGTCGAAGCTCTGAGAGATCGGTACACTATCATCCACGTCGACAACTGCGAGAGTAAATATATTGAGAGCCATTAAGAGTGAATATCGGTTGACAAACCTCGCGCAGAAATCGACGAAGTCGAGGCTAAGGTCAAGCAACACAACCCTGAGGTTCTGGTAAGTCCGCTTGAGGATTTCTTAAAAGCTGGAATTCCACCTTAACATCCTGAATAGTTCAGCGCCTCTATGTGGTCCCCCGAGGAGGCCGAACAGATCCACCAAATTGCTCGCTCTGTTCGACCCGATATCAAGCTTCACGCCATTCCCCAGGGCTTGCAAGTCGAGCGTGGCCCTGATGCCGTTGTTGAATATCTGCTGGAGAAGGTGCCGGTGCTGCTGGACAGCTAGACACTGTGAATATGAGAATGTATATATCCATGCCCCAATAAACGCTTCATGGCTGGTCTTTCATGATGTCGCATACAGTTCGGTGTAATAATCGATTATTGATGCTCCACACTATATATGTATTTGGAGACAAAGCGTTCTTCCATGTTATATCAAGTGTATTTGCTGGTGCGCAAACACTGGCCATAATATCCCTGAGCCAAGAGGGTATGCCGCAATATGACCTGCAAGATAGGGACTTCCTTCGTGGAAGTCGGAAGCGGAATGAGTTGTTCAGCTTTGCTTCCAGTTTTCGGGATTGTGAAGTGAAGACTTGACTCAATCCAGAATGAAGCTCGCTCTTCGTGGCTTATTGAATGCGCTTTGGGTCCAAAAACAAAGCCAGAAAGCTATACGGGGGCTTGGGTCTGCAAAGTCTAGAACTTTTGGGAGCCTAGAAACCCAGATTTAGCACGATGGATCGGCCAGAATGGGAATCGACGAGTTGTTTCAGCGACGAAGAAGGTAGGCGCTTGCTTTGATCCCAACCGGTGGACAATAGCCAGGATGACTGAAACCACCTGTGAGTGCCCAGGTGCCCAGGTGAGTCACTGAGTCCCGTGACTGTAAGACCCTTCGTCTTTCATTTTTCATCTCGAAGATGTTGCATCGGCTCAAACAAGGGAACAGCACTGCCTACAAGTGGGCTCTGGTTGTTAAATGTGGTAATAATCCTGGTGCATTTCTGGAAACTGAACCAGCAAAAGGATGCACAGTTTGACAGCTTGATAGAGCATCCTGTCGTTCTGTTCCAAAACCGGTGGCATTTTATTCGGGATCCGTATCACACCCAGGACTACGAGGACTGAGCCTCCTTGGCCACGCTTGGCAATGCGACACACCGAGATATCTCTATGCAATGCTCCAGGGCTAAGAGGTCATGTTCATCGATTGGCCCTAGTCTATCAAAAATTCTGAAAATAGAAGATACGACCTCTCACCGGAAATCATGGATCCATTGAGCTACACTTGATGATCAATCCACAGCCCCCAAAGCCCTCGACCGACACCTGATTAATATGACCATTAAACCTGCACACACTCGAAAGAATGGGGCGTTTGATGAGTTCCGGTCCAATAGTTACCTAGCGAACACGAGCATCGTCCAGCTTTAACCCCTTGGCACCTTGGCATTCAGGGTCAACCAGGTATAACTCCCGTGTTCTCACTTCGCTAGGGCAATTATTTTCACGGCCAAAGCCTGTTCTTATAAACTCACGCCCGACCGCACCATTATCTTCTTTCCAATTTTATTTTTTTTTCTTCATGACGAACGATTTGGAATGACGAGCTGACGAACAAGTTTATTTTGATTACCTGTGAACTGATTTACCATTTCGAGTGCAATGTTGCTTCGTCACCCTGTTCTCACAATATTGGCCTTACTCGCCGTCCCAACACGAGTATTATCACGAAAAGGCGACGATGGCTCTAGCAGCGATAGCGACAGCAGTAGCTCCAGTGGTTCAAGTGGTTCCAGCGGTTCCAGCGGCTCCAGCGATAGTGATGACACCTCTTCATCAACAACATCATCATCCTCGGGCAACCTCCACTGCTTTGATACCCACCGTCTCGACTTTGACGATCTTCAACCTTCGCACTACTACAGATACAATCAGGTACCACGTCTCTATCACGCTAGCGCTAA
The DNA here is from genome assembly GCA_928213465.1 of Penicillium sclerotigenum. NCBI lineage: Eukaryota > Fungi > Ascomycota > Eurotiomycetes > Eurotiales > Aspergillaceae > Penicillium > Penicillium sclerotigenum. Next base: position 134,456 of record CAKMRK010001053.1, on the reverse strand, counting down.
AACCGACTGGGATGGCGTTTTCTTCAAAGGCGAAGCCAGTATGAAATACACAATCATAACACCACCAAACAATTTGACGGAAGGCGACATCATTGGTTCATCTTTTATCGAATGCCCCGTTGGCAGACAATCTACGCGCATGCTGGGCGTTGCATGGGTCGGTGCCAAAACTCCCACTCCCGAGGGACCCGTCAACCCCTTCACTTTGGGTTTCAAGGCCTGGAAGAGCAACGTACGCGTCTCAGATATCGATTACTCATATAGCGTGTGTGAAGACCTGGATCTCATTCAACTCACCACGACGGTGGACTGGTACAATGAAACTTCGGTCGAGAAGGCCATGGATGCCGTTGCGTTCAACATCACCCAGGCGGCTGATAATAGCAACAAGATTCTGTTTGACGGGGTCTATGACCTCAAAGACTGGGCAGATAGTGAAAGAAGCTATCTTGAACCAGCACGTTATGATAATATCGGTCTTTGGAGGCAGAGAATTTCCCTTCCGGATAGTCTCTGCTCTACATGGAGCAAGTTGGGGAAAATCATCTTTACATGGCCCACTGGAACACACATCAATGGATCTATGACCAATGAAACTCTTGAGTTGAATTTTTCTGGCTCGACAATTGCTGGGTTTGAAAGTGATCTTCGATGGCCGAGAACCGACACGAAAGTAAATGTGACTTTCGAAGTCACATTCACGGGTAGTTTGGATGCTGTGAATTCCTCGCAGGTGGTTCTTCCAGGGGCGTCGAGCCACAATGCATCACTAATCACCTTTGAGACGGTGACTGGTAGTGCTACTGCCACAAGTCTCTCATTATACTACGTACTACTATCTCTATTGGTCAGTTTTGGGGTTATGCTCCTATGAGCACATAATTTTGGAAAGGAGTATATCCAATTTCTCACCAATATCAATCAATTCTTCCCCCTTTCCTACTTCCTCTTTATTGTCACCCTGTTAGAACCATCAGAATAAGTGGATTTATCTTCAATTTAGGCCAACATCACTGGAAGCACTACCCAAATATCAAATCGAAAAGCTGCAGATAATAGAAAGTGACCATCATATAGTTAGTATCCATCTTTGCCTGTAACGACCCCATAGCAAGGACCTTTCTTGCTAAGCATAGCCCGCAAGTCCCGGACAATCAATTCGGGAACTTCCCAAGCGGCAAAGTGACCTCCACGGGCATGCTGGTTCTGTTGAACAACCGGACCCAGACCAGCAGCCCAAGAGCAAGGAATGATGGAAATTTCACGAGGGAGGTGCGCAACTCCTAGCTTCACACACGGGACGTACGCAATCAAGTCCTTGTAGGTCTTGCCCTTGACCATCTCAGTATGAAAAGCTTCGTAATATATGCGGACACTAGCCGCAGGTCCGGCTGCAGAAAACCAGTAAATAGATATCCACGTTAAGATCTCTTCGTCAGTCCAGGGATATGAGTCTGTCCAGTCGTGTAGCTTCTCGTAAATCCAAGCTAATAAAGCAACCGGACTATCTTCTAGTGCTGCGCCAATGGTCTGCGGCCTGGTGCTTTGGAGTTGGTTGTAACCGTAGCCTTCTCGTTCAAACCATTCACTCCTCTCGCGCCCTGCCTTTTCCCGGTCACTATACGGTAGCAAGGCGTGTCGCAGAGCTGACCATGGGTTATCGGTGAATTTAGGGGGGTTAGCGAGCACCATGTTGACATGAGAGGCTTTGCAGTGCTCGGGGTATAGTAGACCGATGGTTCTAGTGATCCAGAACCCCCAATCTCCGCCCTGAGTCACTGCGTGTATGATCGAGTTAGTTTCGGGTGTGGCTGATGTATTCCAGTTCTTTTCGGATCATACCATACTGGTCATAGCCGAGCTTGATCATGAGCTTGTGTAGGACTTCGGCATACTGTTCAAGACCAAACCCACGACGAGCAATACCTGAAGAGAAGCCAAAATTAGGCAGCGAGGGAGCCACAACATGGAATGTGGGACTGTCGTCGTCGCCTTTCAGCATCGGTAGCAATTTTGTGACTTCAATGAATGATCCCGGCCCTATACTTGGAGATCAGAGACCGCACTGCGATAGGACAAATGATGGATGCGATAGAAGAGGGAAACGATACTCACATCCATGACTGAAAAGCAGTGGAATCGCGTTCTTGTTGGTGTTTATTTGGTGGATATCTGCACGTTGAACCATGTGAATATCGAACACTTGAGGATTTGTGACAAAGCTCACAGTGGATATCCAAACTACCAAATCCATCTACCTCGATCTTCGTTTGATACTGGGGCAGCTCGTTCAACTTGCCTTCGGCCTTCCGCCAGTCAAAACCATCCTTCCAATACTCTATAAGTCGCTGCACTTCTTTCATCGGAGTTCCAAAATCCCAAGGATCCTGTTCCGAGGACTCCAACTGAGTTGCGAATTTGGACAGAGCTAGGCGTTGCTGGAGGTCTTGGAGCTTCTTGTCAGGGACGGAAATCTTGTACGGTTTTGGTTGGTCGGCCATAATGAACCAATTTCATTAATTTGATGGAATTAGAAGCTATTTGATGATGCAGAGTTAGCAGGAGCAGCAGGGGGAGCGGGGGAGTCTTTGAACTTTGAATGAAGTTGAAGATCCCGCGAGATCCAGACCTCGACCACTGCGGTGATCCCTTGTTTTGGTCTAACGGGAGCGCTGGCAACTGCGGGGTTGCAAGTCCGGGCTCCTACAACGGGCCCAGGGGGGTCTTTGCCGCCAGTGGGGGCCCCAAGGAGCCTTCTATACCCCATCACAACGCCGAACGTAGCAGAGTACCCTAAAAAGTCGCGGTAAATATAACCAGATAATCCCAAGGACTGTTATTGAACTATTCAGCCTCAAGTTCAACTTCAACTTATATGATCCCTGTCTCTATAACAATTACTTCAATTTATGGTTCAACTGAGGATCATCTCGCCAGTTGGTGGTGATCAAATAAGTTGTAAAATTGAACAAACGTCAGGGGGAGGCGCCCATCCTTGGGTAGGCCCTGACCTCAGCCCAGCGCCGGGTCCAGGCTGATGGCTAACAGTCTCGCTTAATCAGCAAACAGCGGGCCCGCGGGCCCGGGCGGTATTTCCAAGGTTCCCGATCATCGGGGAGCGAACTCTTGATACTTGTGCTTCTCTCAACCTGAAATTGGAAGATGTTCTCTCTACGGGCTGTTACACGTGGTGTTCCAGGCCTCCGGGCTTTCTCCACAGCTAGTATGCTGCAGTCTGAGCTGGCATATCAAGTCTTTGGCCCGGAAAACGGTCAAGCTGTCCGAAACCCCATCCTGATTCTACACGGACTGTTTGGATCAAAACAGAACAACAGGAGTATTGGCAAGTATGTTTAGCCACCAAATCTCTACATAAAACTCCCTGTTCTTACATAGCTCTCAGGGCTTTGGCACGGGATCTGAAATGCCAGATCTTTGCACTGGTAAGTTTCTTCTTGTGCCGGAAAAACATGGGGAAAAAAAGTTATTGAGAAATCCTTAACAAATCTAAACAGGATCTACGTAACCATGGTCATTCTTTCCATGCTCCCGAGCACAATTACAGTGCTATGGCGGAGGATGTAGAGGAGTTTATCAAACAGCAGAAACTTGACAAATGCGTTCTGATTGGGCATTCCATGTACGTGATTATATTCCTGATGTCAAGCACAGCTCAAGCACACAAATCATTCACATTATGTCCTCTTCTAATACTAACAATTGAGTAAGGGGTGCAAAAGCTGCTATGGCGGTAGCATTACGGGCCCCTGACCGTGTGTCTGCTTTGATCCCCGTTGACAATGCACCGGTGAATGCAGAACTCAAGAGTGATTTCCCCAAATATGTTCGCGGCATGCAGAAAATCGAAGCTGCAAAGGTGTCAAAGCAATCTGATGCCAACAAAATTCTCGAGGATTATGAAGAGGTAAGGGCTGTTTATCTTTTTTACGACTAGGGGAGGGATTTGGGGGGATAAGCCCAATAACCCCCAGTAATGCTTAGCATGCTAACACCGCCTAGTCTCTTCCAATCCGCCAATTCCTTCTCACCAACTTGATACGCTCCGAGGAAGACAACACACTTAAGTTCCGAGTCCCGCTATCCGTCATCGGCGGTTCGTTGGATCATATGGCCGATTTCCCTTTTAAGGATAACCTTCATTACGACGGCCCAACACTCTTCATTCGTGGCACTAAGTCTAAGTATGTCTCGGACGATACTGTACCGGCCATCAAGAAGTTCTTCCCCAACGCGCAGATTGTAGATGTCGAAGCGGGTCACTGGGTCATTTCTGAGAACCCCGAAGCATTCCGTCAAGGTAATTCCCTCTTCTCGACAATGATTATGGATGTTTTATTTGTGCTCACACGATGATAATAGCGGTTGTCAAGTTTTTGGAGTCGACATAGGGCTTAATTGGGGTACGGTATTGGTCACGTGACTTTAGAGATTAGACGTGTATGTAGAGTCAATGTACAACAATTCACAGTTATGCTGAGTAATCTCGATTTGACTAGCCAATCGCCGGCCAGGCTTTGAGCCTATCGACCTAGTCACGAAAACGTCTCTAACAATGCTCCCCTTAAACTTGGCTCACGTAGAGCTCAATGGTTCACATGGCGAGCCGTAATTCAAGGGTGACAGTGGGGAGGAGAGAAGAGGCCCACGGCGATAGTCATGGAGAACAGTAGATCTATGAGATCAAATTTGGAACAGCTCACTCATCCTGCTTGCTCCGCTTTCGCTTCTTGCCTGGTCTGCTCAAAGACTTAGAATTAGCTTCTGCCCCCTCCGCTCTCTTCTTTGCCCTCTTCTTCTCCTTTTTGCTTAGGCCCTGGGTAAAAGATGCCGGGGCAGAAGAGCTCGGTGCCGGTGAAGACTCAATAACCGAAGAGGGGTTGGTTGTGTTTCTTTCGTCATCAGATTCTATCACAGAGGACAACCTTCCCTTTCCTTTCAAGTTTTGAACTAGACGGGGTTCGGCAGATTTGCCAGAATACGGCGATGAATGACTGTTGCTGGGTCCACTGGGCGTTTGTGAGGGTTGTTGAGGTTGCAGCGCAGAGTGATTCGACTTCGGAACGCTCAATGTGGAAGTGTCACCCTGGCCCTTCACGCTGAGCTGGACCGGCTGATATCCACCTAGAGTAGGGCCCTTGGGAACTGTCTTAGGTGTGGCGGTAGGCCTTGGGGTAAAACCACGGCTGTTTGGTTGCGACTGAGGAGTTTCCTGCCGATCGGTGCTCTCCTCCGTTTCACCGATAACATCAGAAATGTTTGCCCCTGCTGCAAGCGCCTTAAAAATGTCTTCAGCGTTCCTCAGACGCTTAATGTACATCTTTACTTCATCACCCTGCTCATTGAATTGCTCCAATGATACCGGCGGTTTCCGGTCTTCAAGGGCTTTCAGCTGTTCCTGGAATCTGGTAAGATCGCTATCTGTTGCGTTTCTATCTTCTAGGTTTTTCAGCTGCGTTCTGAGTGCATCAATATCTGAATGCTCCGCTGTTTTTTGGTCTTCCAAGTCTTTCAGCTTTTTGCAGACTTCGGCAAGACCTGGATTATCCGTTGTGTTGCGGCTCTCTATTTCTTCCAGCCTGTTCCGGAGTTCGTCCAGAATTTCATCTTCAGTTTTCCTCCGACCTTCGAGGGCTTCTAGCCGTATCCGGATCTTGTCAAGATTATCGCTCACAGTAGCGTCTCTCTCCGCCGCGGCTTTAGTTAGATTGTCAACCGTTCGTTGAACCTCTTGGAGTTGTGAAATGTGATCATCGACCTTATTGATGAATGGATCGATCCGTCGCATGGATTCGGCGATGTTTTCAAGCTCTTCACCTTGCTCATCGGCCTTTTGCGCAATGCCTTCGATAGTGTCGTCTTGGGCCGTGATTCTGTTCTGTAATTCGCTCCGCAGTTCAAGGTTTTTTTGCAACTCATCACTATGCTCGTCGATGAGTCTCTCGATCGGCACAAGCTTTTCAGAAAGGTCCCCGACCCGTTGGAGCAAAGTCGGCAACGCAGTCAAAGCCTGAAGCTGCTGGGGTGACACCTGTGCTGCTTGAGACCTCTCTGCGCGAGCTTGGGCGTTTTGGGCATCTGCCTGGGTCTTTTGTGTATCCGCTTTAAACCGGTTCGTATCTGCCATGAACAACTCTGTGTTCACCTTGAATGCATCTGCATCTGTCTTGAGCGCAGAAATTGTGGCTTCAATTTCAGTTCGGTAGGCCTTCAATTGTTCACTCAGTTTATCAACAGAGGGGTACATTTCCTGCATGGCACGTGCCATAGAATTGACCAGGTCGCCTGTAGTGATGTTTGTATATCGTGTCTCTAGTGAGCGAATGGCCCTGTTGAGTGATTCGATTTTACCCTCACACTTTGTCAAAGCTTGAGGAAGGTCGGAGACCGGAGTAAGGCGAGTCTCAAATCCATTTAGTCCACTTTGAAGTTGGCTGTCGAGCCGCTCGAAGCTTCCAGACAAGGAGTGCTTAAGTTGGTGAAGGGCTGCGCCGAGTGTCGTCTGATTGCTGGTCATTTCCTCAGACTTCCTGGTCAGGTCCTCCACCTTTTTCAAAGTGTCATGCTGGCTAGTTCCCAGTGATCTTTGGCTCAACTCTTGCTTCTCGCGGAAAGCGGCCAACTCAGCTGCACGGATGACATCCACCTCATGATGGAGATCCTTGATATTTTTAAGGAGGTCTGCTTGGGTCTGCACTTTCCTTTCCAGAGACACCAGTCTTGCAAGCACCCTGCCGTGGGTAGTTGGAGTCGTTTCTGATGAGACTCGGCCGCCATTATCAGGGTTTTGTTGCTGCGCTCTAAGTGAGGCCAGGAGATTTTCTTGGGCGATAATCTGCTCTGTGGTCCGCCTCCTTTGAGCTTCCAAGTCAGTTTCAATTTGCGAAATTTGAGTCAACGCGCTATCGTTGAGGTTATTGCGCGTAGTACTGAGCGACTTGACATCATTTTCAATGGAAGAAAGCCTCCCCTCAAGCTGCTCATTCGTAGTTCTCAGTCTGGAACCAAGCTCGGAAACGTTGGTCTCTAGCTGCTGGTTGGAAACTTTCATTTCTTCCTCAATGGTGTCGACCATCTTCCTGATGCAAGAAATCTTGCCATCAAGCTTCGTGTCGGCAGCCTTCAATTCATCTTCAAGGCTTGACATCTTATTCGTGAATTGGCTTTTCCATTTGGATTGAAGAGTGACTGAGTTCGCAATCTTCTTGATGTATTCCAGTGCCTCGCCCAATCCATTAGGGTTCTCGAGGGCATGCTGCACTTTCTCTAGCCTTTCTTTGATTTCAGCGATATCTTGGTCCCGGGCTTGTATGTCCGTTTGGAACCTTCCGATTTCGGTATCCACTTTCGTTGCATTATCACTGCTGGTGGTTGGACCAGGGCCTTGCCCCATTCCCTTGATTGCCAATTCCAGATTCTCGACCCTCTCGGGCATCCTTTCAAGCTGGGGCTGAGACTTTAACTGCGACAATGTCGAAGTAAAATTATCCTGCGCCTGTTTGGAGAGTAATCGATGCTGAGTGATCGATTTGACACGGTTGGCCAATTCATCTTTGGCCACGTCCAGCTGTTGCTGGAAGAGAGCGATGACACTCGGAAATTGTTGAGATTGCTTCGCCCTCTGTAGGTTCTTGGTGATAGAAACTATTTCCTTTTGGAGTCTCTCTTTCTCTTCCTCGCACTTGTTCACTTTGATCAATGAGTTGACCAAATCTGGGATGAACAATGCGCCTTGGTGACTCGGGGCACTTTGACTTTCTGCAGACGTAGGGCCCGAGGCACTGTTAGGGATCGAAAGTGGAGGCACCTGGGGCAGCGATTCTGCAGAGGGTTTCTGAATGAAGGTGGGATTTGCGGCGAGGTTTAGGTGCGCATATTGGGAATTTGACGGCTGAGGATCGGCTGATTGCCTTGCGGTACCGGCAAGCCGAGGATCTTGCGCCTTGGTCGCATTGGCTGAGGGTGGCATAGATGGGAATCGGCCCGAGAGTCGTTGCTTTGGGGGATTGAGGTTGGGAGAGTCAACATCCATTCTGCTGGCCATATTCCCTGAAATGAATGTATTGCAAAACACTCATCGTATTGGCAGCAGAATTGAAGCGTGGTGTTTCGGAGGTTCACTCGTGAGATGCAGTGTGCAGTAAACTCCTAGAACGGAACGCTTAGAAAGCAATACTAACGCGTTCACCACACGAAAACTTGTCGGCGAGGCACAGTGCTCGTAGATGTAGTAGGTATTGTTGGAAACCCCCAGCCGATTCCCCTAGGTAGTAAAGGGAATCGCATACGTCAAATCAAGACGTGAAGAGCACCAAATTAGTGAAATGAGTTCAAGTGACACAAATATAAGAAAGTGGAAATAAAATCAAACGGAGTCCCCGTTTCTTTGACAAATTATTCTGCCGGGCGGTGACAATGCAATTCGATCTGCGATCTGCCCTGGCTCTCTCTCTTCTTTTGCTTTTCTAGAGCTTGGGCGCATTTTACCAACATAATCTTCCAGTCTAAAATACATTTCCCTCTGGAAATTTTCAAATATGGCTGTAGTGAGTTACAATTGTTCCATAATATTTCAACGGTTGCTGACACCAAAACAGCCAATCTCGACTGTCGCAGAGAGCAAGGAGCTCCGAGGACTGAACCTCATCGCCGCCCATTCGCACATCAGAGGCCTCGGTGTCGATGCAGATACTCTTCAACCCCGGACATCATCCCAAGGCCTTGTAGGTCAGGAAAAGGCCCGGAAGGCCGCAGCAGTGATTTTGCAGATGGTGAGGGAAGGCAAGATTGCTGGTCGCGCCGTTCTGATCGCAGGACCTCCTAGCACTGGAAAGACAGCAATTGCAATGGGCATGGCACAATCTCTCGGTCCGGATGTACCTTTCACCATGCTTGCTGCTTCTGAGATTTTCTCAATGGAGATGTCGAAGACAGAAGCCTTGACCCAGGCATTCCGGAAGTCCATTGGTGTACGCATTAAGGAAGAGAGCGAGATCATTGAGGGTGAAGTTGTGGAAATTCAGATTGACCGGAGTGTTACTGGTGTGAGTGGATTATCTACGCGGAACGAATTAATAGCATTGGGTACTGACTACCTCCAGGGCAATAAACAAGGAAAGCTCACGATCAAGACTACGGACATGGAAACGATTTACGACATGGGAACCAAGATGATTGATTCGATGACCAAGGAACGAGTAATGGCAGGAGATGTGATCTCGATCGACAAGTCCTCGGGCAAGATCACCAAGCTCGGTCGGTCATATGCACGCTCTCGAGACTACGACGCCATGGGCGCCGATACCAAGTTTGTCCAATGCCCCGAAGGCGAGCTTCAGGTTCGCAAAGAGATCGTTCACACCGTCAGCCTCCACGAGATCGATGTCATTAACTCGCGTTCACAAGGCTTCCTGGCCCTTTTCTCTGGCGATACGGGTGAGATTCGGAGTGAAGTTCGGGACCAGATCAATACCAAGGTGGCTGAATGGAAAGAAGAGGGCAAGGCAGAGATTATTCCCGGTGTTCTGTTCATTGACGAGGTTCACATGCTCGATATCGAGTGTTACTCCTACATCAACCGTGCCCTTGAGGCTGAGTTGGCCCCTATCGTCATCATGGCTAGCAATCGCGGCCAGTCACGCATCCGCGGAACCACCTACACCTCTCCTCACGGCCTACCACTTGACTTCCTCGATCGGGTTGTCATCGTCAGCACGCAGATGTACTCTGGTGACGAGATCCGTCAAATCCTTGCTATCCGAGCGCAGGAAGAGGAAATCGATCTTTCGCCTGATGCTCTCGCCCTTCTCACCAAGATTGGCCAGGAGTCGAACCTGCGTTATGCTAGCAACATTATTACTACTTCTCACCTCTTGAGTCAAAAACGCAAGGCAAAGGAGGTCAGTGTTGATGATGTTCAGCGCAGCTTCCGATTGTTCTACGACCCCTCTCGGAGTGTCAAGTTCATCAATCAATATGAACAGCGCTTCATCGGTGACCAAGGTGCTGTTAGCTTCACTGCTGCTACTAATGGCGACGCCATGGAGCTTTCTTAATTAGGTTACATGTTCTGATACTGGGCTATTCGGTGGGCAGTAAGCGGGTTGAAAAACTACACTGGATCTTGATTTTTTATTTTTATTGTCGCATCAAACGATGTATGATAGGACTGGCGCTTGTTGAGGTAATTTGGCCTTTGAGATTCAATTGCAGTCCTCATTTTTGGAGGATCTGATATTAGTATTTCATTCATCAATGGTATTTTGTGTAGCTAAAGCAATATCGTAGCAGAGATAAGGGGATGATGTTACAAGAAATTGACAGTGCCGCTCCACGGCCCTGAATCTCCAACTTGACGGAATTCAACACCTTCGCCAAAGTAGCCTGCATTCTTCCATGAGTCCATCATCGCGCTATCATATGGCCCATGGACATCCCCTCCATCTCTAGCGTCTGACCACCGATATTCCCACATAGGCGGACCCTGCTCAGTCACTCCTGTGATGGGCGGACCTTGCTCAGTGACTCCATTCACAGGAGGGTCAATCCACTCCTCGCCTGTGTCATTGCGGTACTGGCGTGTGAGCATTTCGCGCTCAGTGTCATAGATATCTACTTGACCGCGGCCCATCAAGATATTGGCGGCACTAGTAATAGAATCAATTGCCTTCTTCCGGGCCACGTCGTTGGGGTTCTCATCCGTCATCTCGACATCCTCAACAGCGTTCTTCTTGTTCTTCTTGTTTTGCCACTTAGGCTTTCGGCGAAGGGCTTTGCCCAGTCGGCCCAGTGCCTCGAGGATGGTTTCGCCGCGCTCGAGGTGGGTGATGATTGTCTTCAGAACATCCGCTGTCAGAATACTGTCGTCCATTCGGTCCTTCTCTTTGCGCTCTGCATCACGTTTCTCAGCGGCCTCTTTGGCCTTCTGAATATCCTTCAGGGAAATACCATCCAACCACGAGTCGTAGGCTGCGTCAGGGTCTACTGCGTTCCGGATGTAGTTGCCTTGGTCGTCGAATCGACCCTCCTCTTGTTCTTTTCGCATGTTGAAGGCTTCTAGGCGAGGTGCGTGCTTTTTCTTTCCGCCAGCGCCAACTTCCTCATCCACCGTTTCATCGAGTCGTGCGCGTTCCTCGTCCCCAACTTCACTACCACTTTCATCTTCCTCTTCATCAATTTGGATTGCCCCCTTTCTTAGATCGACACGAAGCGTTCCTCCACCTTTTGAAGAAGAGACTTGGCCCTCGATCTCGTCGTCTCGTAGGAAGCGAACCGACTTTTTGTTTTTGTGTATGATCTCGTCGCCATCGACTTCCTCTTCGCCGAAATCTTCTTGTAGCTCGGCAAACATATCATCATCATCTGCTTCTTCCTTGGCTTGTTTGCGCTTGGATTTCTCTTCTGTGCGCGCAGAAAACCCCTCGTTGTCGCTGTCCGAATCGTAACCCTCGAGGTTGACTGCCTTGCGTCTTACTCTCTGGCCACGTCTGCCAATTTCGTCAGCGTCCAATACTGCGTCTTCTTCAGGCGCATCAGCTGCAAGAGCTGAGGGGTTGCGAAGGTCGAAGCGGGGCTTCTTGTGCTCTGCGGAATCCTCGCCGTCGTCATTGTAGTTGGTACTGGCTAAATCTTCGGCTGCGCGCTTGGGGAGTGGCGAAAAGATCGACATGGCGCATTGATTGGAGATTCCAGTTGAAAATAAAGGTGAAAGATAATGTTGTGCAAATTGAAGGGTAAACTGCCTCAGACACAGCTGATTTCCGTCCGGGGTCGGAGCGGAAAATCATGGCAGAGCGAGGTGCGTCACTGATGGCGATCCAGAAAGCGGCATATTGTACCTCAGATAAACCCAGCCCCATTACCACCTTTCTCTTTACCCATCTTTGTTCTTTTAAACTCGAAAATTTAATATGGTGGGTCAACTTGAACCCTCTTCCAATTCCCACTTTCGTAACTAACAGCTCTAGTACCGACCTGGTTACTGGTCGGACGACCCCATGGATGGAGTCTTAGGTGCCGGCATGGCGCGCCCAGGCGCTACATCCCGTCGCTTCGATGAATACTATCGCTGTTATCCAGTGGCGATGCTTCCTGGTCCTGAAAGAGAGAATGTGAACCATGGTGGCAAGGTCATCATGCCTCCCAGCGCATTGGACAAGCTTACCCGACTTCACATTACCTATCCGATGTTGTTCGAGCTCCACAATGGTGCGAAAGAGAGGATGACACATGCGGGTGTCCTTGAGTTCATTGCTGAAGAAGGAAAAATCTATTTGCCATTCTGGGTGAGTAAGACAGACTCCTCGATGTGGTGTGACTGTACTGATACTCGGTTCTCTACAGCTGATGCAAACATTACTCCTTGAACCCGGCGATCTTCTTCAAATCAAATCTACAGATCTCCCTCCCGGCCAGTTTATCAAGCTCCAAGCACAGTCAACCTCCTTCCTCGATATTAGTGACCCGAAAGCTGTGCTAGAAAACGCCTTCCGGAATTTCTCATGCCTTTCCAAAGGCGATGTCTTCACTTTTTCATACAACGATCAATTATATGAGATGGCAGTACTGGAAACAAAACCCTCGGGGACTAAGAATGCTATCTCCGTTCTAGAGACCGACTTGGAGGTTGATTTCGCCGCTCCGGTTGGATTCGAAGAACCACAGCGGACTAGCGGGACCAGCACGCCCGCTAGCGCCATTAGCGGTGGAAAGCTTCCAGCTGGTGGACTATTGCACCCCCATGGCACCATGGCACAATCGATCAACTACCCCGCCATTGCTCCTGATGCCACCGATGCTGCCACAGGTGCGCGTGCGGCATCATCCAACTTTTTGACTGGAGGACAGCGTCTAAACGCTAAAAAGGGCAGCAAAGCTCCGACTCCTAACCCTTCCACTCCTACTCCAGGTGCTTCAAGTTCCTCACATCCACCTCCAACCCGAAGACTCAACGGCCCGCAACCACTCCGACTCCCGCCTAATCAGCTCTTCTTCGGATATGCAATCAAACCTGTCAAACCTCGTGATGAGAATGGTCTAGTTGTCCCAGATGACCGGCCTAAGTTCCAAGGAATCGGACAAACTTTGCGTGGGAAGCGAAAGGACCTGTCCGACTCTGCCACCCCCTCGGGAAGTGAGGCTGAAGGCCAAAAGAGCAAGGAAAACAGTAAAAAGTCCGACGGCGGTGGTCGAACTCTGGGGAAGCGCTAATGTCTGCAACGATATATTTAAACCTACATTTTCATGATTCTCCTGGGCTTTTAGATAGTGAAAATCTCTAGATTCTGCAGCGGGATTGCCTTCGAGGGCATAGCAAGGTTCAACCTGGCGTTTGGGGAGTCGTTTACTTTCACTTGAATACATAAAAGGCCTTGCGATAAACCTCGTTATCTGATATTCCTCGTAGGCAGTTCCATTCTCCACGTCCAAATCTTGGTTTTCAAGCCAGTGGTATATTCTTTTGCAGTCCTTTTGACTCCAAGTCTCGGGATGTCGGGGACTGTTACGACAACTCCGAGAGTAGTGAATTTTCTCATGCCCTTCTAAAGGATCAAACATGTCTTCCGCATAGCCCTACACGTGAATTAAACCAGCAGATATGTCATCCTCGTGGTCAGAAACGGCATCATATAGTCCGACTAGTGCGCACGGCTCTTGGCAAACCGAGGATCGCCGTCCACAGGCCTAAAACCAGACTACACTATTGATCTCACATCGGATACTTGGGGTTTCATCATGGCCACAATAGCTGGAAATCCTTTGGCAGCATTTATCAGACTGGCCCCCTCAGTCTATCTCCAAGACCCGCCCAATTCAAGTGAGAAGACGGGTCGACCAGTGATATTCATTGCTTTTTGGATGAATGCACCCCCGCGCGCCCTAATGAAATATGTCGTCGAGTACAGACGGCTACTACCATCAGCACGAATTATCTTCGTCAGAAGCTCATCAAGTGACTTCATGTGGCGCCTGACCGCCCAGACCCAGAGAGCCCGCGTCACCCCAGCCGTGGAAGCAATGCGCGGTCTAGTGACCCCTGAGAATCCAGTATTTGTGCATTTCTTCTCGAATGGAGGCATGTCGAGCACCACGCATGTATTGCAAGCTTGGAAGGATGTTACAGGGACTCCATTGCCCATGTCGGCAATGATACTAGATAGCGCACCGGGCAGTCCCAGCCTCCGAGCGGGACTCAAGGCTTTCTCATTTGCACTTCCACAGATGTGGATCCTGCGTCTGCTTGGCAAAAGCTTGCTTTTTGCTTTCTTGGTTCTCTTCAAGTTGATCCATTCCTTTTCCGTTTTTCCGGACCCTATCTCCCTTGCCCGGGAACTCGTCAATGATACCTCTTTGGTGCGAGCGGTTAACCCGGACGGGACGCTCAGTCGTTGCTATATCTACTCAGATACAGATGAGTTGGTGGATTGGCGTGATGTGGAATCTCATGCGGTAAACACCGAGGCCAAGGGTTGGGCGGTGCGCCGTGAAGTGTTCAAGAACTCCGCTCATGTTGGACATATGAGAGCCGAGCCCGATCGGTATTGGGGCATTGTTAAAGAGTACTTGGGAGCCTTGGTGTTGACGTGATTATCAATATCTTTTTCTCTTTACCTTTCGGTTCTGTTTTGATCTGAGAAAGACTAGAATGCTACACTATAGACATGCTGTGCAACAATTATACATATCTACTTAGCTCCATCCATAAATACTTCTTTTCCCCTTCTTCTTCAAGTCTTCTACACGGCGACTATTTAGGCACAAGGAACAGGACTTTGCTTCCATCGAACCTTTGAAGGTCAATTGACTTCGTGTTTTATCCATATAGCAAAGTTTCGCAATTTCATGGTCATAGGCTTGAATCACTATGACTGATACCACAAGCTCACCTCGGGCATACGCCGATTTGTTAGGGCCAAAGTGCTGAGAGGCCCGGAGCCAAGTTCCGCAGCTCCCGCCTGGACGGCATCAACCATTGCGATATACCCTAGAATCGAAGACGACGACACCTCTGCATCATTACTCCGGCCCTCATTTTAAGTGTCCCCAGCTTGATTTGTTTCAGTTTTCCTATTTCTATAATCATTGATCGCCTATTTTCATTCTAGTGTCTGATATTGTGCAGCCCATTGCAAAATAGGCCTCGTTAAAGTAGGTTTTGGCGACCTGCATTAGCTCTGTGTGATTCCAACTGACCAATCTAGATATCTGATCTTTATCTCACTCTTGGGAACTTTACTTTGGTATACTGTTCTTGATTAAACGTAACGATGTTCCAACATCAACCCCACGACCCGAGCTTCCTCGAGTCCAAGGCAGGGAAAGACTACCGCTTCGCCCTTCCGGGATTCAACCGGCCGCTAGACTTTGCTCCGATGGAGAAAAACATCTACGGCGTCGAAAGTCGGAGTATGTTTCCATCTGCGCTGGATGATAGAGACATCCAAGCAGGATACGTGGAGTAAGTGCAGAGCTCTCAACACCCGCAATGGCTCAATGCTGAGAATTCTCATAGCCTGCCCGTCCTCACCCTTCGTGAGATGCATATGGTAGAGTTCATGGAGGAGCTGACTGATATTCCTGAGTGGTGGAAAAAGGTCCGTTGTTCCCAATACAACCGATACTGATCATTCCGCTGATAATATTTCAGATATTTGATCCCGCCGCGCAAGAAAAGTGGAAAAAGGCCGCTCTAAACTGTGGCAAAGACATTACGCTCAACATGGCTGAATGGCTTATTGACGAGCTGCAATTCAAAGCCATGATCTACGAGACCACAGAGGTGGTCGCCCTGTACAACGGTGATGTCACCAAGTCCGACACAAACCTGCCTGACTCCCTCTTTCAAGAGATGAGAACCCAATTCGAGGTGCTAGAGTACGATCTGAAACCATTGAAGTTCTTCCATCCAGGAAATCTAGGCTTAGAGCGTGACCTCCTTTCCATGGCATTGTACCCGCTCCTTTACGGCAAGACCCGAATTCTCACTGACAGGATCCTTGGGCTTGATGACGCCCTCAAGTACGCCGGCAAGGGCGAAGTGATCCCAATTCCCAAAGATACTGGAATAACCAGAGAAGACATTGCCTGGCGCGTCTTGGCCCGGGCAGATATCAAGGTTCGGCCCTACAGCCGGAAATACCAGATCCTTCCTTCAGACTGGGAACTCCGCGATGATGGGCAATGGCACATAGCCTCGTACATCAACAACCTGCACCCAGTCAAACACCGGAACCTCTACAAGCTCCTCGAGCAGACTTTCAATCGCATAGTTCCGCAGTGGAACGCAACTTTGACTCCCCTCAAGGACATGCTCCATTCTCGTGCCCGAATCGAGTACCACAAGGCGGAGTATTACCCAGTCCCCAAGGAAGTGGCTGCCCAGGCCCCTCAGATTCATCCAAGAGAGGCGCAGAGTGAGTTTGAGGAACGCCTGGAGAAGTGGAGAATGGAGAACTACCGTGCTATCCAACCCGACGCAGGCAAGTTCATCCCCTGGGCAGTCCCACCCTGGTTAATGGACAAACTGCCCGAGGACCTACCCAGTGCCGTTCGAATTGAACGAGGCGTCGATCTCAACCGGGACTACAAGGATCGTGGACTCCAGGTGGTCACACGTCTGTTGGGTGTTGATCTAACTCCGGAAAATCCAAGTTTCGAGACAGACTGGCATGTTGAGGGCACGATGGTGGGTTCCAAAGCTCCAATATTCCCGCACAGTACTTGATAATAATGAAAATACGAACCAGAACGAGCACATCTGCGCGGCGGCATTTGTGTCGTACGATCACAACAATGTAAATGATCCGACCATGCAATTCCGCAACATGGTAGAATCCGACACTCTCGCAGAAATCGAGCACGAGCCAAACGACTTCATCTGGCTGAAGCAAGTCTTTGGTTTGCAAAATGGCGAGCCAGCCCTCCAATACCCAGGTTCGATCTGCGCCAACGTAGGCCGAGTGATCATGTACCCAAGCACTGTAGAACACAAGTTCACGCGCTTCGAGCTGAAGGACAAGACTAAGCCTGGGCGCGCACGCGCCTTGGTGTTTTTCCTTATAGATCCTAATATCCGGATCATCTCCACGGCCAATATCCCGCCGCAGCGTCTGGATTGGACTAAGGATATAGCGCCTGGGGAAAGCATCAAGGAGGGTTTGCAGAAGCTGGCACTTGATAATATGAAGTCCAAGGGTGATATGCCGCTGAGTCTAGAGGAGGCTTTGGAGACGAGGATCAAGGTTTTGGAGGAAATCTCAGAGTTCACTCGCTATCAGCATGTGGCTTTTGAGTCAAATATTTTGATGCTCTAATCTTGTGTGTTCTTTTTCTCTTTCCTTCTTTTCTTCCAATTGTTTCTTTAAAATCAAAATTGGCTTTTTTTCCATGAGAATTACTGCCGAACTGTTTTTGTCGATCCAAGGTGCTGTGCTTGGAGCTCCATCTCCGTGCTACAGAAAAGAATAATTAGGTAAAGATGATATTAAATCGCCGCGCTATGCCATTCATTCGTAAGACCAAATATACACATGTCCCATTTTGAATCCCAAACTCCAATCGACCCAAAGCCAAGTCCAGAGCTTAACGTCCCATCGTCTCGGGGAACTCATCATCAAGCTTCAGACGAGCAGTAACGTTCATACTCATCAATTCTTGAATGAGAAGTTTGGCAGCATAGGGGATAACCATCTTCACAACGGAACGAGACGACTTGCAACCAGGACACCAGTTCAAGTAGCCCATGAAACCACATTGTTCGCAAACATCCACCTCGTGCCGATCAGACGAAATCATCAGACGCTCCAGCAGCAGCTGACTAGTACCGTACGCAATCAAACAATCACGTTCCATCTCACCGAGACGGAGACCTCCGTTACGCGAACGACCCTCAGTAGGCTGGCGAGTGAGAGTAGCAGTGGGACCCCTGGCACGCGAGTGCATCTTGTCTTGAACCATGTGCTTCAGTTTCTGGTAGTAGATGGGACCGGTGAAGACGTAGAAAGGCAGAGCCTCACCGGTGATACCGGAAGTGAGATAGTCCTTGCCACCATAACTGAAACCTTTGTCGATCAGGATCTGGGACATTTCTTCGACGGGGCTGCCGCCGAAACAAGTACCGTACCCGTGTTGGCCGGACAGAACACCTGCTTTACCAGCGACCAACTCCAGCATCTTTCCGACCGTCATTCGAGAGGGGAAACCGTGAGGGTTCATGATAATGTCAGGGTTGATGCCTTGATCCGAGAAAGGCATGTCCGCCTGGTCTGCAATAATTCCAACGACACCCTTCTGTCCGTGGCGGGAAGAGAACTTGTCGCCGACCTCGGGGCGACGGGTCTGTCGAGTCAGGACCTTAATGAGTTGCGTCTCGCCTTCAGTGGCAGAAACCAGGACCTGGTCTATGTAGGAAGGATCCGGGAGCTTGTAGTTCATGGATGCCTCGATAACATCTCCACCGCCCATGTTGGAGCCGGGGAATCCCATGGAATTTTGTACCCTGGGTGTAACCTTATTGATATAGCTTTCACCGTTATTGACCATTTCGCCAACTGCAGCCAGGCCATCAGACTCAAGAAGCGCATGCTTGCGGATTGGAACACCATTCTCGTATGTCGGTCCTTTCAAGTAATCCTTGGCTCCGTTGGGGTAACTCTTCAGCGTCGTGACATACTTTCGGAAGACCTGGCAACGTCCAAAGCCACGGTCCACAGATCCCTTGTTCAAAACCAGAGCATCCTCAATATCGTAGCCAGAATAACTCATGACGGCAACGGTCGCGTTCTGACCCGCAGGGAGTTGGTCGTACTTCGTCAGCTCAATGGTTCGTGATTTAACCATTGGCTTTTGCGGGTAGACCATAAGGTAAAGAATGGAATCAATTCGCTGGAACTGATTGGAAGCAATAGCGCCAATAGCTTGCTTACCCATGGCACATTGGTAGGTGTTACGCGGGGACTGGTTGTGGTGAGGATAGGGGATCAAGCCAGCAACAGCTCCAAGGACTGTGAAGGGTTCAATCTCAAGATGGGTGTGAGTATTTGATATGTCCTTCTCGTAGATGGCGATGTAGGAGTCATTCTCCTCGTTCACATCGAGGTACTCAACCAGGCCTTGAGCAAGGAAGTCATCGAACTCCATTTTTCCATCGCGCAGCTTCTCAAGATGCTGAACTTCAACAAGAGGTTTGCCATTTTCCACGACGATAAGCGGTCTGCAAATACGTCCATCATCGGTCGCGACATGAACGGCTCGCTGGTGGTGATTGATGTAAATACTGACAAATTCCGAAACCCGGCCCATGCGGCGCAGTCTTCGGAAAGCATTGAGGAAGGACTTCGGCCGTCTGGTCAAACCAGTCGGTGTACCGTTGATAGAAATTGTGTAAGCACCCCGAGCATAGAGCTGCTGTCCACCAACACTCGATATGTCTTCAACACCGAGCATGAATATCAAGTTTCGCACTGGTCCTTCTTCATCGTTGGTCGTGATATGCGTCATGAGGGCCAAATTCTTGACCAAACCACATGCCTCACCTTCGGGGGTATCTGCAGGGCACAGCATACCGAACTGAGACGGTTGCAAGGCACGAGGACCACTGACCTTACGGGTCTTTTCGAACTGACTGCTAATACGGGTCATCATACCGAGAGCTGCAATGTAACTCAATCGGCTGAGAACGTGAGTGACACCCGCACGCTCCATGCGGAAACGCTTCAAGCTCCAGTTGCCTGTGGAGATGGCTCGATTCATGCCCTGGGTGATATGATTTCCGTGCATAGTCACGATAGTCCAAGCATCGAACTGTTCGGCCCGATTGCGTTTGTTCAAGACTTTGTCGATGTTCATCTTGATATCGAAGCAGAATTTCTTGAACAGATCCTCGAAAAGAAGGGCCAACATCTGACCCGCCAGCTCCAGCCGTTTGTTTCCAAGATAATCGCGGTCATCAACCAAAGCCGGGTCACTCTTAGCCATCAGAACACGGCGAGCCATGTGAGCAACATAGATAGCCTTGGGTCGGAAGTTCATGTCCTTGACCTCAATATGAGAGATAATGACAGATGCAATGGCCTCAACTGCCTCTTGCACGTGAGTCTTGCGATAAGTGGCTTGTTTGCGGTTGATCTTGATGCGACAGCCGATCCACTCAAGGGCTTGTTGTTGAGTGTAAACATCGACGTTGATAGCCTCTTCAAAATTTATGGCGAAATCATCTTGATACAGACTATCGTCACCAGTAACCATTTGCATCATTTCCTTGTCGGTGTGAATGCCCATGGCCTTGAGCAAAATGACAATCGGGATGTCTTCATTGAGCACGTTGTGCTTGACGTAGAGTCGGCCTTTTTTGGAGACAATGTAACTCTTGGATTTACGCTCGTTGGAGGAACTGGGGATGTTAGTGATGGAGGAACAAAAAAGTTTGAACTTGGACATACCTGGTAACCGAGGCCTGGACGATATCTTTCTTTGGGTCAGTTTCGACAATAATTCTGTTCTTGCTCAATTGTTCTTGAACCAGAATGACCTTTTCTGTGCCGTTGACGACAAAGTAACCACCGGGGTCCAGGGGACATTCATTGAGGACGCTCATCTGAGCAGGCGTTTGATTCGACAGCACACACTTAGAACTGCGGAGCATGATCGGAATTCTTCCGATAGGGACTGCTCGTCGGATAACCCTTTGCCGGCCACGGACATACTCAAAGTCAACGAGAATTGGTGCGGCGTATGTAGTATCTCGTAGCCTGCACTCTTGCGGCGTGATCGTGGATTCGAAATCAAGTCCACCATCGCCTTGCTCGTCAGCTCGTCGGGGTGATGCAACGTAGATATCGGTAAACTTGATGTAGAAGTTGTGGTCCACATCACTTCGAATTGTGGAGCTTGACTCGACAATCTTCTTCATTTGCACCTCCACGAAGTAGTTATATGAGTCAAGGTGCTGCTTCACCAGTCCTTTGACCTTGAGGAATGCCGGCAGCAGGTTCCATTTGTCCCTGGCGGTATCGATCGGGTCTGTAAGTCCCTTATTGTAGTAGAACGGTTCTAAAAGCGCATCGAATGGATCCCTAGCCTTGAAATTCGAAGCCGGTTCAGTCTTTCTTTCGGAATGCTGGTGAGGCTGAGGAACAGAGTTAGACTGGGACAAGCGCTGGCTTTTTGTGGGATCAGTCGCCGATTGGTTTCCGGTCTAGATAAATAGCAGAACAGTCAGTACAACCATCAGAAGTATGGCACTTGCGACTGGAAAAAAAGTTTTGTTACCTCCGAAGGACGTCGCGGTCGACTGGCCGCAGAGGGCTGTGGCCTCTTGCGCGGAGGCATTTTGGCTAGACAGCTGAGGTGCAGATAGATCGATCAAGAAAAAGATCCCAATCAACCTACTCAGTTGTCCAAAAAGAAGCTCGCAAGATGGATTCTCATGGAGGGGAAAGATTTGAGTAATTTGGAGATGGCTTAATAAGCCGCGGGCTGGAGCTGATTAATGCCTGAGGCATTGATCGACCACTCCGATGTTCTTTCAAATGTCACTTTTTTTTTTCTTCCTGGTATTATAGCTATATTAATAATTATTAGCTATAGAAGTGGCACCACGAGTAGGAATAATCACATGGAATAGACACGCCGAGCATATCACACGGAGATGTGTAACATACCTTAACCGTATAGGCAATTTTTCCATATATGATACTCATTGGAATTCCTGGCGTGTCTGTTAGTTTAGCTGAAGATCTGGGGCTCTCTTCTTCCCTTTTGGGAGGGGGGTATAGCAGCAATCCTGGAAACTTTTTATGTAAGAAGACACGAAAATTGACTGTCTGCGATATATATATATATTGGGCCGAGCGTAGTACATCATTCCACAATGAAACTCGAAAATAACAATAGGTCCAAAAGGTCAACATTCCTAAGGACTCTCTCGGTTATTGAATACTTAACCCATCCAAATTCATAGTTAAATACCATCTCATTATCAAGGGACGGCACAAAATCGAAGCTTCGGAGCATACTAGCCTTATCTCCGAGATAGTAGGAGTCTCAAAAGAATAGACGAAAATGGCAGATTCTGGGCTAACTACTAAACGCAAACTGATTTGAAGAACGATTTATATTAGTCCCAACTTTACAAACGCATAGAGCACTCTGTACAGGGTCGGAATTATGAAGACTTGCCAGGTTGTCAAGGATTTGTCCATTGACATGGGAGTACATGTAGTGGGTCTTTGCGCATGCATGCCATCCCCGGACATTTAGGCCTGCACGGACGAATTATTTATCGGAATTGACTGGTTCTGCTTGAGAGAGACGATCTACAACAGTACTTTGTGTAGAGAATAGCACCAGGTAGTAAAGAAGCGGTCACGTATAAGACAACGTGGAAATGAGGGTTTCCACCACAGATATCAAGCGCAAGGCATTCCATCCACAAAATACTAGGATTATTATTAGTAGTCATAGTTGCACTGCTTGGGTGGCATATGATTTATCGAGTATTGGGAACGCTCGATCCTGCATGTATGATGTACTACTATTATTTGATGTCTGTGGCGAAATATGTTTGACCGCAACTTTGAAATCGCCACCCTTTATTTTGCGGACGCGCAGACAGCACCGCAGGTTTTCCTTTTTTTTTTTTTGGAAGAAATTCCCCATTTCTGATCGAATGCATGGATCTATCGGCGCAATGAGTGGTCCAGTGTATCGGCCATAGTACTTGAAGATGGTATTGATCGCTGTAGAAAAGGAATTTAGAAAGTATGCAATGCCACCCACACGTGGTTGGTAAGACAGGGGTCATCTTTGCCATCCGATATGTACTATATACTCCGTACGGAGTACAGTATCCTCCGATGAGATAATTCAAACGAAATCATTAGCAATGCTATCGACCAGGATATGTCCGTTATCAATAGTCCAAAAGGCCCATTGTAGGGCTTTTTGCAGCAGGGGTTGGCTAAGCGGAGGGGGGCGGAGACTACTGTACCTAGGGGGTTTCAGATATTATTTGCCAAGGTACTTTTGGGAGCAGAATCGTAGTGCCTCCTAGTACGTCCATTTTACGAATGACCTTGGATTGTGATTCGTGATTTCAAAACCGAGGCAGCCAGTCAATTCAGGAGGGGTAAGTCAGGCGTTGGGCATGAAAGAAAGTAATTAAAATTGGTTCAATTTGGGCGTCAATAAGTGGGTTTTGAGTCTCCTATGCTTAGAAATATCATGAATGTGATCATACTGATTATTAGATCTTCCGGTCCTAAGTAACTAGCACACTAGTTCATGCACAGTTGGGGTTCGATGCAGCGATGTAGTATGAGATTTCTCAGAGATCAGCACAGACCGACTACTCGGCTTAGATCGAAAATGATAACATATCGGACCTCTAAACCGATAGCACGATAGATAGAGAGGGGAAAAAGTGGCCCATTGGCGATCCGATGTGTGAATAAATAATAAGGACTGGGGTTTGGAGGATCCCCGCTCCATTGGTATGCTTGTCATTTGGTGGATCAGGGGCTCCAAGCGACGTGGATCAGCGGTGGCACTTTCACCGCTTGTCCTCACATAGAGGGGAGAGCCGTTATCGTGTAGATTGTATGGGGAAGTTAAAAAAGCAGATTAAAAGCAGATTAAAAGCGGATTAAAAGCAGATTTGACGATGGGTGTTGATAAATTCTAGAAGTATAAAAGAAAGAGAAGACTCCATAGAGAAAGAAAAAAAGGAGAAAGAAAAAAAGGAGAGAACTGTTGAGGCAGACCCGTGGAACAAACAAAGAAAAGGGAGAACCAACCCATGGATGATGAGTTCGTCACGAACTATTTTTCATTGAGCCCCTTTTTATTTAATTGGAATATCATTCCTTCTCTCCATGTTGTATGTTGTACTATCTCTTTCAACAATACGGAGTAATTTCACCAAGATTCAGGTACAGGCGCCTAACCACCCTAGAGGGCGATCCGTTGTCACATCTTCGGGCACTTCAGTCTCCACAAGTGAGTAAGAGGGGCCAAATGCACCTGCAGCTGCCACGCCCTGGTCGACCAGCGCATTGAAATCCCCCCCCCCCCCTTGCTGGAGTCCTAGCACAATGGTTTCTCTCGTGTAGAGCCCAGGTTGTCCCCAGTCCACTATGGAATTGGCCATTCGTAGGGTCTACATGACCTAGCGGGAGCTATAGCCCATTGACTACCCCGGGCTCTTCCCTGGGACAAAAGCGCCCAAGTCGTACAGAGAACGGAGGCTCTCCAATCAATAGAACCCGATCCATTTCCGAGTAATTGCTGGCCGATCATCTGCTGTGACCATCAAGTTGTGTCGGCAATATACTATAGAGAAAAGTATAGGGAACGTAGAACGTATATAACATATTGTTTTAGCGCCTCACCCGAAGGGAGAGCGTGGAAGCAACGAATATCTATATAGCCTCGAGAATACACAACATAAATACATATGTAAAATGAAAACATCAAGAGTCCACTGCCACTTAACTCTTGGATTAAAAACAAAAAAAGAAAAATAGCAGAAATAAATAGCCAAAAAAAAGGAAAAAAAAAATAGAGAGCACAGTCATCTCCCAAAAAAGGATCTCCCCGCTCTGATCTGGACTCCCAGCCATTTTCTTCCCCCCTCTTCCTCTTCTTCCTTTTTCTCCCTTTGCAACTCCCTTTTGTACAACAGGTTTGTATCGTTCGTTTGGGTCATTGTTAGGTTGTATTTCCCCGTTGCGCGACACGCTCGTTTCGCCCGCGCCTCGATCTCTCGGTGTTCCCTAAGTCGGAGCGGTAAGAGGAGCTTTATCCCACTCTGCAACTCCCTGCTGATCTCCGCACCGTCAGGTACACCCAATATTTCGTGTCAAAATTGTCCATAGATGACTTGCGCAGCTTGAAATCGCATAGCACTTCTCCCATCATCCAGATTTAACTCCTCTCGAGGCGTTCATTGTGTGAGTTAGGTCCTTTTTGCGAGCGCGGATCGTCTCCGCCTGGCGTCAACCCCTCAGCCCCTCTCTCGATTTCCCCTTGCTTGAGACGCCGACGACACGCACACCGCCAGCCCACCCTTTCTTCCCATTGGGATATTCCCCGGCCACCGCACGCCGTCACGTCATAATATCTGGGGCTGGTCGTAATTACTTCCCCGGAGAAGCTCCCCTAAAACCGTTTTTGGCGTCAACAAATCCCTGTATTTGCTGACTGGCTATCGTTTTTGGCGTATAGTTTAATAGTTTCGGCCTGCCCACGATGGCCTTCAAGCACGGTCTGAGTGAACGCCTCGACGAGCTGCGATTCCCCTCCCCACGATCCCCGCCCTCGGAGTCTGCATTCCCTGGGTACACTTCTCTTTCCCCGGGTCATTCGAACTTTGGATCGGTATTCTCATCTCGCCCGGCTGGTGATGTTCGAGCAAATCTGCAACGTCGGTTTACGACCGACTCAAGCAAGTTCTCGTCATGGAATTATCTGAACCCAAGCTCGGGATCTGGCTCAAGCTCTGGCTCTGGTTCGGGTCAGATGCAAGATCCGGTGGATTTGTTGTCTTCGGTAAGATTGAGCTTTCCATTTGAGTTAGCAATTATCCCCGTGCATTGAACCCACGTACCTGTTTTTTTTTTCTATTGAATTTTGGTCGGCGATGAGTGGAGATGTTTGAATTCGTCCTGGTTGTCTAGTCTCTGCAAGATTCTTTGAAATCACACAGAGGTCTCTGAAAGTTCCGTCAGATTCCGGCATATCATGCTATCTGTGTGCAGCTTCACATTGATGAGACTGCCGCCTTTCATCCACCGCGATTTAATCATCACCATTCATCGGTTTTATTCCCTTCATTCAGTTGCACTATTGTTCCTATTCATCACTTCCCTTCTTCATTCCATCAGTCAGGCAAACGTGCCGAGGTCATTGATGTGATTGACGTGAATGACGCCTATTGGTGCCTTAACTCCGTCTATTCTGAGCCTATTCAGACATCAAATCGATTCTTGCCTGCTAGGCTGCACTCCGTTCCGGGTGGTATAAAACCTACAGCTTTGCACCTCCCCATTTGCTTCTTTTCTTATTTACTGCCTCATAATTTTCACATCTATTTCATATCTTCGGATCTGAACAAGTCCGCTGCCTGTGCTACCGGATCTGCTCTATTTGCCGTTGTGTTCCCACCACATTCCCGTTTTTTTTTTTTTGACTTGATATTGTGCGTTCGGTTTGTGTTCCCTCGCAAGTGATTGTTTCCCATGGTCCCATGAAGATATTTGGTTTCTTCTTTGGTGTCTTTTAAAGTGTCTTTCTAGGCCTCTCTTGTGCAATTCTGATAAGTTTTGTCGATTGGGTTGTTTGAAACTTAACACTTTTCTCTCACTTTGTTCATCTTTCCCAAACTTTCCCGCTTTTTTTCAATTGAACACGTCTGGGAATCATATCTGACTACTTAAGCAGTTTGAGAAAAAGAGACAACATATCGAGTACATGCGTGAACAGAAACGCCGTTTCGAAGAAGATATGAAAATCCTGGATCTTCAGCACGCTCGCGAGAAACTGGAGATGGACCAGCTCGCTCGGGACTTGGCTCAGGCTGGCATTTCTGGCCCAATCAGTGAGCCAACCACCCCGCCTGAGTACCGTGATACTACTGTCTCGAGTGCCTTCGGCCGCCCTGCTCGTTTCTCCACTTCGAGTGTGACCTCTTCTCCCGGCTTTTTTAATGCTTTTGCTCCTTCAACCTTGACTTCACCCCAGGCTGTTTCCCAGCCCGCTCAGCCGTCGATTGACCGATTTGCCGGGCACTCTGTCCCCGGTTCACGCCGAAACTCCGAGAAGGATGACTTCCTTGCCGATCCTACTTCTCCTTTCCGATCCGGTCCATCGTGAGTGGAACCATTTTTTCGAGTTGTGGTAAGGGCCTAGCTAATATTTGTTTAGTGCTGCTCATCGATACTCGCTGCCCTCCGGTAACCCGAATGGACGTTCTCATCGGTCCAGCATCTCCGGTTTGAATGGATCACGCCTTGACACCTTTAACGTTCCCAAGTATCTTTTCCCCAGTGACGAGGACAAGCCTCATAACCATCTGAGGGAGCTGGAACGCCTGTCAACTCCTGACATCAAGAGCTACATCAAGTTGACCGAGCCTGATGATAAGTTCCCAACCCTGTCCC
This sequence comes from Penicillium sclerotigenum, assembly GCA_928213465.1. NCBI lineage: Eukaryota > Fungi > Ascomycota > Eurotiomycetes > Eurotiales > Aspergillaceae > Penicillium > Penicillium sclerotigenum. The sequence continues at coordinate 107,283 of CAKMRK010001053.1, read as the reverse complement.
GTCGTGGTGACTCCAATATGGTACGTTTCCTGTCAAAGAACACGAATTCTGAATCCTAATTATTTGGTTAGTTGTCAGCGAACCCTGATGCCCATGATCTCGCCAACCCTCGTGCCCTGGGTTCTGAGAGTTACTCCAACCACAGTCGGCACCGGTCGTCCCACCAGAGCATGCCGCAGAACATTCACACCTTTGGGCGCTTGGACCAGTTGGGAACCCAGAGCAATGAGGATCACGGCAACTCTGTCCACACCTCACGCCACGGCGCTCGTCGCTCCATGGGAAGCCAGATCACCTTCCACGATGACCGCCACGAAGAGACAGCAACCCCTGTTGCCTTGAGCCGGCCCAATGCTCTGCAGTCATCGTACTCGACTAGTGATCTGCCCACGATTAAGGGAAATGGAGCTGGCAACGCCATCACTCCTCCCAAGACTCACAATGAGCACATGCATCATCACAATACAAGCATGGGACGCATTCCTCAGAGTAGTGTGAATAACCAGGCTAAGGCCGAGTTCGATGAGACTGAGTACTACGGTAATCAGTCGACTTTGCACGCAAGCGCTCCACCCTTCGGTCCTCAGCTTACTTCGGTTGCATCTGCCAATCCGGTTGTTCAAATGGGGTTACCATTCCAAGTCCCTGCGGTTCCTGCCTTCAATTATGGAATCCAGCCCTATGTCGGCCAAGCGACCCCGATCAACGGTCATATGCAAAATTTCGGAGGAACTTCCACCTACAACAATGCCTATTCCGGCTATGGTCCTGGATTCCGCTTTAATGAACCTGCAGCCCGAGGCAGCATGGCTCAGCGTCGCCAGGAGAATGATGCGACTCAGCTTACTCGCTTCGGCAACTACCCCTTGGAGCATTACAAGGGTGAGTTGTACAGCCTGTGCAAGGACCAGCATGGTTGCCGATATTTGCAACGCAAGTTGGAGGAGCGTAACCCGGAGCACGTGCAGCTGATTTTTAGTGAGACGTACATGCATGTCATTGAGCTCATGACTGGTATGAACCATATGCAATTTTCTACCCTTTAATTTTATTATCATTTCTAACCTTTCTCCTTGAACAGATCCATTTGGAAATTATCTTTGCCAGAAGTTGCTAGAATATTCCAACGATGAACAACGCACTGCTTTGATTGACAATGCTGCCCCTGAGTTAGTTAAAATTGCCCTGAATCAGCATGGAACTCGTGCACTGCAGAAGATGATTGAATTCATCTCGACCCCCCAGCAGACTCAGACAGTCATCAATGCGCTACAATATCACGTCGTTGACCTGGTGCAGGATCTGAATGGCAACCACGTTATTCAGAAATGCCTCAACCGCCTCACTCCCGAGGATGCTGAGTTCATTTACGAGGCTGTCGGAGGAAATTGTGTTGTTGTTGGTACTCACCGCCATGGATGTTGTGTCCTTCAGCGTTGCATCGATCATGCTTCGGGTCATCAGAAGGCTCGTCTGATTTCTCAGATTACCTCGCACTCGTTCGCTTTGGTCCAGGATCCTTTCGGAAATTATGTTGTGCAATACATCCTGGACCTCGCGGAGCCTAGCTTCACCAACCCGCTGTGTGCTACCTTTGGAGGCAATATTCCTCAGCTGTCCAAGCAAAAGTTCAGTTCCAATGTGATCGAGAAGTGCCTTCGGACTGCTGATAACTACATGAAGCGTGAGATGATTGAAGAATTCCTCATGGGCAATGAGCTTGAAAAGATGCTGCGTGATTCATTTGCGAACTATGTTGTTCAAACCGCTATGGATTTCTGTGATCTCGAAACTCGCAACCGCATTGTGGAGGCTGTTCGTCCTATTCTTCCGTCCATCCGCCAGACTCCTCATGGCCGTCGTATTGCCGGTAAGATCATGGCTGCGGATACCAACAGCCGCAGCAACGGTAGCAGCGCTACTACCAGCGGCCAGGTTACTCCCAATGAGATGAGCAGCACTACACAGATCCCCAAGAACCTGCTGCAGAAGCCATTCATATACCATCAGCCTGGTACCCAGAGTACGCAGTCTTCGAGCTCATCTGGTGGATACAGCAGCCAGACCTATGTACCCCAATCCTCCCAGAGCTCTGTCTCCAACACCCCTTCGGGGCAAAGTGACACCTCGTCTGTTTACACTGCGCCCACATCCCAGCTGTCCGTGAAGCTTGGACCGCAGCAAATCCAGAACTACTTCTGATTGGGTCTGGGACACCCACATCAGTGCTTGTCTTTCACAACCCCAGTGTACCCATAGTGAGACGATGCGACGAACCTTTTCTTTTTCTTTTTCACGATTTTACGGTTACTTTTACACTGTCATCGAACTGGGCATACATCAACTGCACATGCCATGATCATTTATCCCATGATTTACCACACTTGCGTTTTACTGCATACACCTTTGAAGCAATGTGCTATGATCATTGCATTTGGCCCATGTTGCATACTGCATACCTTTCATGAAGCGACCCGTGCATGATGCAGACATCTTGGAACTATGTTCCTCTGCTCCCTTTGTTCCCCAACATCCTGTATTTCTTGTTTTTTTCCTTTCCCCCCTGGTTTTCCTCCCCTAATGCCTTGCATGCCTAGGTATTGAGGGTATCTGGCGATGGTTTTGGATCGTTCCTTGGAACAATCTGGTATGCTATTGCCTTGATTTGAGGACTGGTTCTTCCAGCTTGGGTTGTTTTTGTTGCCTCTTTTTTCCTTTCTTTTTCCTTTCTTTTTTCGCTTCCACATTGTGATTTTCAACTTTTATTTTTACCCATTCATCGTTGTACTTTTGCGCCTTGCTTTTTTCGAACTGCATTTTGTGTTGTGCCCGTTCCTTTACATTGGTTCATTGTTGCACGCGAGCTGAGCTGAGGATAGACATTACAACGGCTCTGGAGCCTTTGTCTATCGATGACCTTGGTTATTTTCCGGGCCAGCTTGCTGCTTCTTGCGATGGGGGCTATTTGGTCTTTGGGCCAGATCTTCGTCGTCATACATGATCCTACACACGCTTTTTGCATGTATTTTAGCAATGGAAAGCTGAATTAGGTTTTCATACAATTTTCTCCATTTAATCTCCTTGTAGATTCTCATATCTTGTGTGTTGTCGTAACCTCTTTAGCTTTGTCACCAAATCTGCACGCGACGCGTGATCACGTGCGTACCAAAGGAGCCAGCCTGTGGAGCTTCATCAAGATACCGCAACCTGCTTTTGACACCCGTTTAACCTATAAGGTCCGAAACAAACCGACTGGGCCTCTCATGCTACCAAAAGAGGTTGCCAGCTCATTGAGCACACAATGGCCTTGTCGAGATGTTCAGATGCGGCAGCTAGCTAGTCTTTTAAGTGTGAGTTCACTATGCCGACAACAATTCCTTATATTCTCCAATTATCATTGGAGAAAGTGGCTGAACTCTAACGATATTTGAACAGCCTGATGTTCCTAGTCCTCCAACACTGGTCGTCCATGGTATCTCTGCGACCTGCAAATCGACTATCCTCCGGGCTGTCCTCGGTACCCTTGAAGTGCCGCACGCCATTGTCAGGAGCTCAGAATGTATTACAGGACGGCATCTCCTGACAAAAATTCTGTGGAATACTTTAGAGGCACTGGGACAGAAGGAAGCATGGGAGACATCCGGCAAGGGAAGATGTGAGCACATCAGTGGTCTTGCAGTCTTGCTTGAGGAGTGCCTGGCAGCGAGGCCTGTTGAGAACCGAGGCAAATTTGTGCTGGTGCTGGATGAGATTGACAGGCAAAGAGAGGCGCCCCATACTCTGCTTTCAGCGCTGGCACGGTTAGGCGAGATCGTGAGTTTTGGCGTTCGACGATATTTGCTGGGCGTAGAATGTTGCGGCTAACCCAATGATTTACAGATTCCGTCTCTCTGTGTTGTTCTAGTCCTCAGCTCGACTCCACGGCCATTGTTTCTCCAAAGTGCAGCAGTTCCGCACATCAGCTTCCCTCCTTATACCCGCAAGGAAGCCATCCACATTATTCTTAGTTCGAATACGCCAGTCATGGATGGGTTGCCCGATGAAACTTCTTCGCGGGTTTACCCGTACTTTGTATCTACAGTCTACGACTCATTGGTTGGACCGACAGCAGGTTCCATACCGGATTTCCGGTCGATATGTGACAGATTGTGGCCTCGGTTTGTTGCGCCTATAGTAAATGGCGAAACGCCCCCAGGCGGAAATAATGAGTGGGATTTCTCGCGACTACTTGTCAAAAATAGAGCCATCTTCCGACACCAGGGCGAATCCGCGTTGGTGCACCGCATTGTCCCTGAGGAGACTGCTGCGAGCACGAAATGGGCCCCGCTGGCAAAAACCTCTATGCCTTCGGCTCTCCCTTCTCTGCCATATTTCTCGACCTTGATCCTCACGTCCGCATATCTGGCCTCTCACACTCCTCAGCGACTCGATACAATCTTTTTCTCAAAATTCTCCTCATCATCCCTTTCCGCCCGGAACAAGCGTGCCCACCACCGCCGACGTTTGAAAGTCCTCTCCCAAGCGCAGGCAGAAGAGAGACAAGCCGCAAACGACGGCCCTTCAACCCCCAAGAAAGGAAAGCGGACCAAAACTCGCATCACGAAATCAACCCTCTCCTCTGCCTTCGCCACCTCCTCCGCCACCACGTCGGCTACCGGAGGTGGCGCAGGCATTGCCGGTCCGTCTACCATCCTCACGGCCCGTCCTTTCCCCCTAGAACGTCTTCTAGCTATCTACCATGCGATCGACCCGAACCCCCCAGCAACCCCACTTCGAGTTGCAGCCGTCGCAGACCGTATCTACGCCGAACTGGCAACGCTGCGACGCCTGCGGCTAGTTGTCCCCGCTGCTAGCCATAATGCTATGGCGACTAGTAGTGGGAATACCACCGCTGATGCCGGAGATAAGTGGTGTGTCAATGTCTCTGGTGACTGGATCGGTGAACTGGCTAAGGGTATTGGTGTCGAGGTTGGTGAGTGGTTGGCCGGTGGTCTGGACTGATTTGCTTTTTCTCTTGGGTGATGAAGGAGTACCCGTCGGAGCTGGCTTGGTCCTTCCTTGTACTGGCGTTTTGTTATTTCATTTATCAACGGGAGTTCCTGGCTCGTTGGCCCTGCATTGCATACTGGTTTTACTTGTGGTTAGGTCAATTATACCCATGTTATCATTTCACTTGATCAATGTAATATTTCTGTACAGTATGTATGGTAGTAAAATGCTTGAACAGCTTGTAGATTGCGGCTTTGCTGCAAGGCCCCTGATTATCGTGTTACCCCTTGAATAGCTAAATAATTCCCACTGTGTGTGTGTGTGCAGGGGAGTAGAGTTGCAACATATCTTGAAGCTTCGACGTCGTTAATCCTCTAGTTCACCTACCGCAATGCATGTTCGCATGCAGGCAATAATCATAATAGAGCATAAATCCACTTGCTGCGTTCGAACGCCAACGACTCAGAATAACAACCTAGTTCAAAAGCATATCGCCAAGAAACACCAAAGCCCATGCGCAGAAGCCCCATACTAGAGAAAATGAAACGATTGAAAAGGAAAAAAACCAACGCCAAGTTCCACTCACTCCTACCAGGTCCACTGCTCAACTACATCATCCGTGCCGACCAGCAAACTCGGTCCATGCGGCCCCCGCCACTCCGGGGTGTCATTCCCATACTCGAATCGCACACAGCTAGGTGGCGAGGAATATTGATGCCCCGTGAGAGGTGAGGAGACCTGCAGTCCGGTTTGAAGCGAGAAGAGCTGGATTTTGCATTGCTGGGAGGCTAAAGTGAGATAAATGTTAGGTTAGCATTTAAACGAACTAAAAAATCAAGGTATTCTGATGTTCAAGGGAAACATACGACTGGCCAGGAGACCAAGCTCGGTGCTCAGGTCGAAGGTTGGGATCGGAAGTGAGGAGAAGTCGGGGAAAGTGAGGTAGGGCTTTGAGGATTCGTGATGTTTAAGCGCCGTTGGCGCGAAGCGGAGGTCATACAGTCGTAGCTGAGATGAATGTATTAGTATCTGAGCGTCGTGTCGCAGAGAGCAAAAAGCAAGACCAAGGGGCAGAGCTACATACCGATTTAGGCCCCGCCGCCACAAGCCGGTACTCGTCCATCTGCTTCATTTCCATCACGGCATCGTTGTGTTGGAGACGCGTGGCACTGCCACCACTGCGCAGGTCATGGAGGAAGATTTTGCAGTTTTTCTGTCCCGCCGCGATCACGTCGGGCGACATCCATTCCACGGCATGCACGCTGTTTTGGCTCTGGCTGCGATCGGATCGTCTTCTGATGCTCGTGGAAACTGTATTGCCCTTGAACGGCTTCTTCGTTAAGCTCCAATGGCTACTGGTTCCCTCCAGGGTGTGGAGCCCTTCTGACGTTCCTATGGCGAAGTGAGCACTTGATCCTGCGGGCTGGGCTGCGGAGCACCAGAAGGACATCGGGTAGTGGGGTCTGATCCGAATTGGATGAGAGACTGAGAAGTGTTGGGTAAGCGTTGTGTCCGAGGATAGAGATACACGTAGAATCGTACATGTTGGCCAGCGGTAATTCCCTCCTTCATCGGGCTCTGGGAGGCGATGAGCAGAAAGGAAGCAGTCACCTTGTGGTCCTTCATTCATTGTTGCTCTGTAGTTGTTAGCAGTGATTCTGTCAGATAGCTTTGTGTGGAGACGTACAGTAGGTATCCTGAGTGGCTCAAAGACATTGATCCTACCTAGAAGGGGTGTTAAACAGGTCTTCGGTGGAAGGAAGTGTAGGGACGAGTGTGCTCACCCAATACGGTTCTTTGAATAACACCCGTTCCATAGTGCGATCATAGCTCCACTGTGACTCGTCAATGTCAGGAAAACAGACCCTATTCTCTGGTTAGTAGTTATTAACATTCGCAAGCCTATCAACTTACGATACAGACGATTCATATCCGCGAGCCGAGCCTTGTCATGCATGTTAGCCACGTCTCGGGATAATAAAAGCCAATGAAACTCACTAGCAATCAATGTCCCAGAACGTGGGTTGCGCAAGACATGTCTGATGCTGTATGCGTTGGGCCATGGCTCAAAACGATGGAGTTCCCCACGGTGCAGTTGGCTGGCCTGTATGCGAGCGTGCTGTTTTTGCCTGGCACGGGAGGAAGATTCAACTGCTCCAATCTCTCTTTGGAGATTCACCAAAGGATGCCTCAACGACGCGGCTTTTCGGATCGTTTCTTTATACTCACGTTGTCTGAATCGTGTCTTGTTTTCACGCGTCTGCGATTGATTAGCGAATGGAATAATATACACAGGTCCCTCTTACTGACCATCAGCTCCGATCGCTTTCGCTTCACAGATTGTTGTGAGTATTGTGCATTCGGAGGTGCAGCATGGTTGGCTTGAATCCTGAAGTACTTCTTCTTCTCCGGGTCTGTGATACTCTTGTCAGTATGAGTTGACACAGAAGTTACTGTGTGTAGCGGGGTAGTTGATCATTGCGCGTATAAAAGGGCAGTTCAAAGGCTAGACAGTACATTACAGCTTGTGTGTGTATGTGTGGCACACAGCAGCACGCGACATTTACGTACTGCCGTCGCGTACCTCGAAGGGAAGAAACGCATCAAAACAAAACTTACCATAATAGAACCCTGGAATTTCCCGAGTCATAATTGCTGATGATATGCGGAGTTACCAAGGCAAAGACCAGGGAGAATGCACAAAGAGGGAGAAGAATTCAGCTATGTTCCAGTTATCGAGATGGTCGTGAGACTTCCACTTTCCGAGTGTCTAGGACAAGGGAACAATCATAGTGGATTTGACCGCAACGCAGACAAACATGAAACCAAAACAAAGATCAAGATCAGAAAGATCCGACTATTTAATTAAGCATATGAGATGAGATCTCAAGTCGATCTACATGCGCAGTTTATCAGCTTCGAACCTGAAGACTCGGGAGTGACGTGGGATTATGTAATACACCACTTGATGCCTCAGGCCACCATTTTGATAGCTGCCCTAAAAAGACCTGCGCTGATCAGTTTTTGATCTGTACGCGAAACATTCTATTGTTTTGGTTTTACTTTCACCTTAATCTTGATTAGCCCTGAATCTATGTATGAATAGTATGAATAGGATGAATAGTGATTCCGAGCCATGGGCTCCAAATTATAATTCCCATTCAATATCAACATGCCAATCAAATATCTGAATGATCGCACTTTCCAATTGCACTGGATATTGGGAAGCGAATATATAGTACCTACATATTTAATCTCAACATGCAAGTTGCAAGTGTTATAATTGATTGAATATTAATTGGAACCGACAATTTGATTGTCAGAAATCTTGTTGAATTTGAATTTGCCCGAGGCCGCGATGTTGATAAAACAACGCTGTCATTCGAACAAAGTCATGTTCACTGTCATTCGCAGGCTTGTCATTCGCAGACTTGTCATTCGCAGGCTCCGATAAGCTAAAATGACCTCTCCAATGGCGGTGCCACGAATCAACTTTCTGCCACATCTTCTCTTCGAATCCTCTAGATGAGTTGACTCGGGTAATGCGATGCTATCATCATTTTGTTTTGTCGCATAGTCTTAGTGCTCATCCCCAGGCTCCGATAAGCCGTTCTATTCTCTCTAACCGTATGCTTGAACGGTATCATTAGTCTCATTCCCGACATGTCGATGAATCCCCATAAATGAAACGAAAAGCCAATTGTTCACAGTGGCTTATTCTCCATAGGCCAATAAACAACCCTGGGTAACGAACAAATCACAGGTAGACGTAAGCAGGCGTCTGTAATAAACCATGTTCATGATACTCATTGGCGCCTAGTCATCGAGGGTCGCTCTTTCAATTTCCTTCAAGTCTCGGCGCCGCCACTTCTTCGGTTCGCGACACTCGACTCTCACTTCCTCCTCTCTCAACACCCTCACCTTCGCATCAATTGCAGCCAGAGCATAAATCAATTCTTTCAGGTAAGAATGTTCCTCGATTGTGATTTGTTTCATCCGTTGAGAGCTGGGTGTGTTTGTCCGAAGGGCAACATGTCCCCCTGTGTCTTCCTGTCCATGTTTCATCCAATTTTGTTGTATCAGACCAGTGATGTATCAGTTCACACCTTTTGTATGAATGTATAAATGTATGAAATGAGTTTGTGTCTTGTTGTTTGACAGTTTGCTGATTTCTTTCAGCTTTTGCTGCAGTTTCGCCATCATGGCCAGACCCAAGTCTGACCCGATGGATAAACGAAATGCGCCGCTCAGGAGTCATCCGCCTGACAAGCCTCCAAGTCACGGCCTCACAGACGAGAACAATTCTCATGCGCTTAGTATTCCGCCGTCTGAAAGTCTGTTTGACAATGAGCAACGCGGCCGTCCTCAGGAACGGGACCAGCAGCGCAACCGATCTCTTAGTCCTTTCAAGCGACGAGACCATTCTGAATTGCCCCCTATTCAGACCAGTAGCCTGGGAGGATTTATTCCGAAATCCTCGACTGGTCCTTTGAATAATTCGGACTCGGAGCATAGTAGAGAGCGGCCTTTCCTGTCCAAGCTTCTCGACAAATCTCCATTCCACTCGAGCAAAGCTTCCATCCCGGGAGAAGAAAAGCGGGATGATAGCCAGACGCGACGCGATGCTTTGCAAGAAGCTAAGGACGAGGAGGAATACCACAACTTTCGTGTCAGCTTGAACAATAGCTTGGAGGACGATTCTCCTATTGAACAGGACGAGGAAATTGAGCAGTGCGACAGCATGGTTGCCGAGCAGAAAGATCAAGTACGACTGTTCCATTCCAGTCTGCTTGCTGGTATCAAGGCCCAGGAAGATCGACGCGGCCGTTACAGACGAACTCCCACCCCTCCTGACCATCTTGAAATCGATCCTAACGTGGCTTCCGAATCTGAAATTCATAATTCCATCGATAGCGAGAGCAAGGACTGTCTCGTTGGTGTTAAAGAAAACGACAACCTTTCTCTTCCGGAGACATTGAAACCCATTACCTCTTTCCAGGAAGAGAGCGAAGAATCTCTGGATTGCCTCATTGAAGAACTGGAGGCCGAAGATGGAAAGGAACCCGACGTGGATGCAATCACCATCCGAGCTGGGGAAATTCGCCCATACCCCCCTTCTCTGCTGGATACTAAGCCCAACGAGGGCCTCGACGACACAGAGGTGGCAGCTCGACGCAAGAAGTATGGCTGGAATCGCATGAAGGAACAGAAACGGAATCATTTCATCAAATTCCTTTCCTTCTTCAATGGTCCGGTCCAGTGGGTCATGGAGGTAAGCAAAGCCATTCATTGACGAATAATGTGGCCGGAAAAATCATATGCTGACAATGTTTTCTCAAATTCAGGTTGCCATTATCCTAGCCGGCGGCTTGCAAGACTGGATCGATTTCGGAATAATTTGTGCCCTTCTCCTATTGAATGCGGTGGTCGGATTCGCCCAGGAATATCAAGCAGGCAACATTGTCGATAGCCTCAAGGAAACTCTCGCACTGAGAGCTCTGGTCGTTCGCAACGGTTGTATCGTGGAGATAAATGCTGAAGAGGTCGTGCTTGGTGATGTCGTTCACGTGGAAGATGTGAGTTTATGGCGATGGGAGAGGCAAGGAGAAGAAATTGAGGCTAATGTTCCTCTTAGGGCACAATCATCGCGGCAGATGGCAGACTGATAAGTGACGAGGCCTGCATTCAGGTTGATCAGTCTGGAATCACAGGGGAATCTCTCGCAGTGGACAAGTACAAAGGGGATCTTATCTTTGCTTCGTCAGCGGTCAAACGTGGGGCTGGGCTCATGATTGTGACTGCCACTGGGGATTATACCTTTGTCGGAAACGCAGCGGTCCTGGTGAATAAGGCTGGCAATACCGATGGCCACTTCACTCGGGTGCTGCGCGCAATGGCCCGTATTCTTCTGATTCTGGTGCTTTTTACTCTCCTGGTTGTCTGGATCAGCAGTTATTATCGCTCGAACCCGATTGTCCAGATCCTTGAATTCACCCTCGCAATCACCGTGATTGGGGTCCCCGTCGGTCTTCCCGTGGTCGTCACCACAACAATGGCTGTTGGTGCGTCTTATCTGGCGAAACACAAAGCAATCGTGCAAAAGCTCTCAGCTATTGAGTCGTTGGCTGGAGTAGAGATTCTTTGTTCAGACAAAACGGGAACCCTCACTCGTAACAGACTGACATTAGGAGATCCATATGTAGTTCCCGGAATGAGTGCAGAAGAGCTTATGCTGACTGCATGTCTTGCGACAACTCGAAAGAAGGGTGGGATCGATGCTATCGACAAGGTGTTCCTCAAAGGTCTCCGCCACTACCTGTGGGCAAAATCTCAGCTCGTCTTGTACAAGACTCTTGAGTTCACTCCATTTGATCCGGTGTCAAAGAAAGTCACGGCTTACGTGCAATATCTGAATGGTGAGAAGGTGATCTGTGTGAAGGGCGCTCCTATGACCATCCTGAGAACAGTCGAGAAAGATACTTCACTATGCGAGCGGTTCTTCAAGGAATACGAAGCAAAGGTTACCGAGTTTGCCAGTCGAGGATTCCGTGCAATCGGAGTTGCCCGCAAGCGTCAAGGACGGCCCTGGGAGGTTCTGGGAATCATGCCATGCATGGATCCCCCACGCCACGACACTGCTAAGACTGTTTCCGAGGCCCAGGGCCTGGGACTCTCTGTCAAGATGCTCACTGGAGATGCAGTAGCCATTGCACGCGAAACGGCACGTCGGCTCGGTCTCGGAACCAACATTTACAACGCTGAACGCCTCGGTGTCACTGGCGCCGGCTCCATGTCTGGTTCGGAAGTGAATGACTTTGTTGAGGCCGCTGACGGCTTCGCAGAGGTTTACCCACAGCACAAGTACAGTGTGGTTGAGATTCTCCAGCGACGCGGCTATCTGGTGGCAATGACTGGCGACGGTGTAAACGACGCTGCTTCGTTGAAGAAGGCAGACACTGGTATTGCAGTGGAGGGTGCATCCGATGCGGCCCGCTCTGCTGCTGACATTGTCTTCTTGGCATCTGGTCTGTCGACAATTATCGAGGCTATCAAGATTGCTCGTCGGATCTTCCACCGCATGTACTCATATGTGGTGTTCCGGATTGCGCTGTCCATTCATTTGGAGCTCTTTTTCGGGCTCTGGATGGTGATCAAGAATCAGACTCTCGACCTCCGCCTTGTTGTTCTTCTCGCTATCTTTGCCGACGTTGCGACTTTGGCCATTGCTTATGACAATGCTACTTATTCTCAGTCGCCTGTCAAATGGAACCAGCCAAGACTCTGGGGAGAATCGATTGTTCTGGGGTTCATTCTAGCAGCCGGGACCTGGGTGACGTTGGGCACCATCCTGTTGCAAGGCGAAGATGGAGGTGTTATCGAAGGCTGGGGTTCACGAGATGAGGTCTTGTTCCTGGAGATTTCTCTGACCCAAAGCTGGTTGATTCTGATAACTCGCATCAATGGATCTGCATCAATCTCGTTCTGGGATAACTGCCCATCGTTTTACCTTCTCGCTGCCGTGGGTTCTGTCGATCTGACTGCAACCTTGATGGCCGCATTTGGTGCTTTTAGTGAACCCACGTCCTGGTTAACTGTCCTCCGTGTGTGGATTCTTTCCTTCGGGGTGACATGCGTGAACGCACTGGCATACATCGTTATGCATAACTCGCAACGGTTTGACAACCTTATGCATGGCAAAGGTCCTCGAAAGAAGGATAGAGAGCGCTCATGGGAAGACTTCGGTAAGTTAGCAGATACTCAATTCTTCCTCGCATTCTTGTCACGGGAAACTAACCGATCATAGGTCTTGACATGCAGCGAATGGCCAAACAGCATGAGAAGAGCAGTTAGTGGTGGTTTGAAACCTCCCAGTACTACAACTGCAGCTGCAACTCACAATCACAACGAAATGATAATATGATGAATGGCAAGATGCCTCGGATCGATGCATTTTAAATGGTTTCATCATATCGTGGAGGAAGAAGAAAGTCATGGGACAAAGTCTTGTTTTTCATCAGGCGATCCTTGAGGTCATGTCTGCAGGTTCTTATTATTATTCGGACGCTGAACAGTGATCAACAGACCCTAATTTTAGCAGTTTATCTTGATTCTCTCCCTGCTATTGTATATTGTGCTGAACGTTTTGATACAGTGTCATTTTTGGACTTATAATCGCCATCACAATACCTCGAGGCCTAAACGGAATTGGCTCAATCACTTTTGAAGGAACCGCTCGGAAAGTGAGTAATCACCGCGGCCTTACCAGGCAGCGCAGTCGTGTTACACTCACAAGGGTCCTGATTTGGCGGGTATCACCTCGAGTGCAATTTTGAAGTAACGGAATATAACATTAGGCAACGGTGACTCGAGATCCAGATATAGCAAGCAATTGGGCTGCTCTCATGAATGGGACTTGAAATGATTCGTGCACACGGATACGAATGGCGTAATATTTATATTCAGTTACGACAATCTTGTATAGTTGCAGGTTCCACAGCTAGCCTGGCTATCGATATAGCAGTACTTACACAGGTAACCTACGGGACCGTTTGTCATTAACCTCTATGTATGTGCAAGGCGTCTGAAGTTACTGGTTTTTAGATGGCGTTTCTTAACATCCGAGAGGGATATATACTAGGCACTCACACCGTGGGGAACTTACTAACCGTCAAACAGACTCACAGTGGATATGTTGGAACTAATAATGCAGTGAATCAATTTTTGATGTCTATTACTCCAAGTCCGAGTTTTGAATTGGACGGTTCTATTCCAAACATCTTGAGACAAATATTCCGGAATGGCTGTTTGGTGGCTACTAACATACCCTGTCCCCTCCCGTCTCATACGAGAATTTTCCACGTGTGAGCTAGGGCTATATAAGGGTGTCACTGTAGCCAAGTAGAATCGCATATATTCGTACACAATCCAGAGGACATTATCATTTTTGGGCATCACCTTTAAGATTCATATTGAACAAGCCTACAATTTTACCTCACTCTTTGATATAATCTTCGAAATGAAATCAAATTATTTACACAGAACAGACCAAAGCTTTCAAAACTAGTTTTGAAAAAGAGTGAAAGAAATACTTTACAATATGCACGCTGTCCTAAAGAATCCATACATACAAAAAAAAAAAACTAAACTGCCTTCTCAACAGTATAAAACAACCAGGACCCCTGACTCCACAGTGACCAAGCCAGTATTGAATTCCCGCCCCGCAATCCATCAGCTCTGCTTGCGAGATTGGCCAGAGTCTACCGAGCTCTCACACCCAACAAAGCCATCTTTAGATTCGGGATCCACCTCCCTCTGGAAACGCTGTTGCCGGCAGTACATCCGCCAGAAGACAAGACTGCCATGGATCTGAGCAGCGGAGAAGGCGATATGCAGGAGCGGAGTAACAACCTTGAAGGCAAGGCGCCAGCGGTCCCACGTGCTTGCAAACAGCCACATCGTCACAATGGTCTCAGTGAGCGTGCCCAATGCAGTCGTGACACAAGAGATGAGGAAGACCTTGCTGAGGAACTGGTGCCGCTCAGGGAAGATACGGTAGAGAACGATAGCGACGTGGGGGAACAGCTCGAAGACAGCGTCGAAAGCGCCTAGACGACAATTTCATCAGTATTTTATTTTCTGTCCCTCTTTTCACCGATCCGCCAGAGCCCCATATACATACCCCAGACAGTGCAGAGGACAAACTCGATATACGCGTCTGGCTCGCGTACCGGGCGCAGACTGATGGCGATGGCGGCTTGTCCAATGAAGATCGTGCCGACGTGGTGCATGACGGCTACGGGCGACAACTTCATGCGGTAGATCAGTTCGAAGATGTATATCCCGATCAGCATCTGGGCGACGATAATCAAGATGTCGCCCAGTGTCACTGGAGAGCCCTGGACAAAGGGCGTGTTGAATGACGGGCCTTTGCAGAAAGCGACGCTGACGAACGGGTATGCGGCAACGATCAAGATGATCACCTTGGTGACACCGGCGATATGGTGGTTCACGAAGCCGCGACGGTTTAGCTCGCTCATCTCTGTGTATATGCTGCCATATAGACGGCGGATGAGGAATCCTTCGAGGACGTAGAAGCGAATGAAGAATAAGATGACTAGCACGATGGAGATGATCAAGGCGGAGAATGGTGCTAATCGGGATATTGGGCCTAATTCTTTTGTGCCCAGGGGAACTGGACGAGGGTGTCGTGGGAGGAGCTCCATTGTATTGTGACCAGCGAATGGATTTGAAAGGAGACGATAGAGGAGTGATAGCAAAGTGATAGAAACGAATGATGCTCAAGAAGGTCAAGAATTTCAGAAAGAAATTACACGATATTAAAGAATTGAAAAAGGAAAGTGTAAAGCGAATCCGCTTTTCGTGGAGCGCTCAATTGTGAGATCGAGGTTGAGGAGAATTGGAGAAGATGACCGATGACCCTGTCGAAGGCAACAACCTCGGGGGCCGTGCTGGTAGCCAGTCGACTTTGCACACCCCCCCTACTCTGTAGACAGAGCACGTTGAACCTTGTAAAATGTCCGGCCTTATGGTACAGCCCCACAGAAGATACGAACCTTAGAAGTTACACCGGGCTGTTCCTTGAGCTGATTCTTCTTCTTTTTTCTTTTTGGTCTTACGTTAAAATAAACTTTATACAAGATCTGAACTACGAGATAAGAAATAGAATGTAAGGACTCTCTATCTGAAGCAGATGAGAATCAAAAGTTGAAATGAAAAATTAAGCCCTAAGCCAAGCTTTGAGCGACAATAGAAGCTTAAGTAGTGGATACTATAGATAGTCTACATGCTGATTGGCTACTCCATTCAGGGTCATTCCCCTAATTAGTACAAATTAGTACGGAGTACTCCGTATCGGTTACTGTACCCTCGTTCAGTGGCTAGGCAACAAGATAAATGGGTCTACAGAGTACTTACGGAGTACATACTCCGTACATACTCCGTACTTAGATTGGATTTACCTATTTTCAAGTATAAATAGCCGGGAAAAAAGGGGGGAATTAGGTTGCCTGGAAATTTTCAACTTTTGGAAACTTTCCGGGGGAAAAAGTCAATTGAGCAATTACCTCAAATTAATGTTTTAATCTAACATTCTAACATCTAATATTCTAATATTCTAATATTCTAATATTCTGATATTCTGATATTGCAATATTCTACATATGTATATAACTTCTCTCTTTGTCGCAATAAATGAAAACCCTAGAAGTAAACCCCCCCGGGAACATAGTGGGTCCAATATAAAAGTTTGGTCATTCTTTACTCCGTACTTGAAGCTCCCCTGCTTACTGAGATCCCGTTTCAGGTCTTCACATCAGTCTTGTTTGGAGGTTTCGGGCGTGCTCCTGGTGTTTGTCCTGGAGGAAATCAGAGGTAAGGCTAGCGATAGGAATATACTTTTGTTGCCTGGAGGATCCATGGATGGAAAAACCGCTAAGAGCGTGCCCGCTTCATTTCCGATAATTTTGCGCACTGATTGTGACATGAACGGTGGTAGGCATCACATAAGATTACCTACACTATATAAACATGGCCAATCATATGTACTCATCTATAGATAGTTCCCCGAAGTCAGTCCACGTCACCAAGTAATATATACCTACAGATAGTACCTACTTTGTAGCTAGGTTGTTCAATCTACCGCTGGCAGCAGATTGAAACCAGCTTTGCAGCTTGGCCACAGAATCCCGGAACCAGATACGGAGTACACTGTTCCTGTGACCGGAGTCAACAGCCAATGAATGGTAGTTTCAATTGGGCAGTAACTGTTCAACTTGAGGATGGTGTTGAGTGGATCATGGACCTAAGTCTGGTTATGGACAACTTCTTGCAAGTGAGGCTGCAACACTGAAGTACCTCAGACAGGTTACGGATATTCCCATCCCAGCAGTTTACTCGTATAGATAGGATAGCAGTGCATCCGCCACAAATCCAATCGGCGTTCCCTATATCTTGATGAGCAAGGCGCAAGGATGGCCTCTTCGAAACGTCTGGACAATCAATCCTTCAACATACTGTCTGAAACTAGCCGACAATGAAATTGTCGTGTTCCAATTGGGTCAAATTACATAGAAACTGGCGCAAGTTCGTTTCGACCGCATTGGTTCGCTTTTCGAAGATAACGACAGTGTCAAAGTAAGGGAATGCATGTCTCGAGGTCATATTCTCCATGAACGTTATTCTTTAGACGAGCTTCCTCGTAGATCTTTTGCGACAGAGTCTGAGTTCTACCTCAGCCTCACAACTACACCGTTGGGTTAAGAAGGAGCGTTAGTCCGGCAGCAATTAACTACTTAAGGAAGCAAAGAGGTATAGTAGGGGCGGTACCTAATTAGGAAGGTACACCTAGCTCTCCAGGCATGACAGTATCAAAGTGATTGAAACAGATCAATTGTCGTGGTAACAATGAGAGCCAGTCCAATTGTATTGAAGGGATCAGATAAAATGAGTTACATATTAACACAGATTCTTATTTCATAGAATAACTAGGGTATCATTTTGAACATGTAGAACGAAAGCGCCATGAGATCCACGTCAACCACGACCATTACCATTTCTAGTCTATAGTAAAGTAAATTCAGCAACTACTCAATTGAGGTGATAGATAATATAGACAAAGAAAAAGACCAATCATACCTGTCTGAGAGCCATTCTCCTCTCCGAAGCTTGTCTCTTCCACCCTTTCATACCGATAGTTATGAATATAACACCATTCCAAAACCCACGCAGGGACCCCAGCGTACTCACAGAGAGCAGAAGGGAGTACGTTCCATGCTTATGATTTACGAATTCCGATATACGGTTGATGGTCGGTGCAATCCATGTTGCCAACATGGCAAGGAAGAAAAGCGACGGCATAATCACGTATTGTCTCAGCGACACACGTCTCTGTTTGGGAGTTTGAAAGGCTATCGGGGTTGTTCTGACTGGAGGCGGACAGTGGAGTGTATCTTGTCCCGTGGTATCGCTTGTTATAGTAGATTCTGGGGTGGAAGCAGATTTGCTCCGGGAATTCGCGTCCATGGTTGTCGCGACGCTGGTGGCGGAATTGCCAGAGGTCAGGGCAATTTGATCGTCATCGCTCGATTTGAACTCGTCGCGGACTCGGCTTATCTCGATTCCGATGAGAAAATATAGTATTAGCACGATGACTATTATCAGCCTGTTGTCTAACCGTTAACAGAGTAACAGAGTAACAGAGCAGGCGAGATGGAAGTATACATACCATACGGGTGCATAATAGAAGATTATGCGGAGGAGCATCCAGTTGCGAGATACTGAGCACCAGATCTATAACAGTTTAATTAGCCTCAAGATATGTTAACTTTCCAGTCTATTAAGATCAACATCACTCACGGTCTCGTCGCCATATATAGGGCCTTTATCGTCATGGATGAAGAGGAAGACAAAGGCAGGGATGAATGAGAGTATAGTAATAACACCAATGTATTTGATTTCGAGCTTGCGCAAAGATTGAGTATCGTAATGATAGAAGACAACCAAGTATGTATCCAAGGCCATTGCGAATGTCCAGAGCACGTCTGCTACGGGAAACCTTTTCTTTGTGGTTAGCATTGCCTTGCGAACAAGATTGCCTCACTAAATCTTCAATTATAAGAACATACATCTGAAGTGCAAAGCCTTGGAATTGACATAGTGATGAATTATCTCCGGCTGCAGGTCCACTAGTGGATATCATCGTAGCGACAGAGTCGAACAGATTATAGAAGGAATTGAAGAATATAATACGATGAATAGGACTCCGAAAATGCCTAGAAAGAGCAAAGGCGCCGACTATTGTGAATGAACCTAGAATAGAGAGAACCGAGGAGACTCGGCCTGCGATGGCGATCCCCTTGAGCTCCTCAGGAGAGTGTGACATGGTCTCAGACCATAACGAGAGATAGTTGAATAGGAATAGTTACAAGAACTGCTCCCATTTCTTTGAATAAAACACAATCAGGTTAAAGTTTGCAATATCACATTGCGCCGATGAGTATTCTTTGGCCCGAATGACGTGATTTTGCATATTAACAAAGAGCTCGAGATAAATTGCTTTCAAACTGCGTTTAAACTGCGTTTGAATTGAGGAAAGGACTAACAGTTACTTTAGCGAAGACTGTAGAGTGAAATCGCACTATTCTAGTGGCCTTGAGTCCTAAATAGCCTCATCACTCTTAATAACGGCGAGGAAGTTTTACATCGAGAACAATGTTATAACTAAGACCACGCATTTTCCAGCAAATCATAATCGATTGGACAGGGATCAAACAATATTTGCGCCATATAAACAAATCAATGGCGAGCTCTAATGTGCCCGGATTTAAACTAACGCTCTTACCGCGACCTTAAGAAATAGTTTGCATTAGTTCGCACAATATGGAGTAGAGACATAGAGAGATCATCAAATCTTATTCTAGCTAATATCAGGGCTGTGTTTAGTCTACTAGGTATCTTTACATAGTCTTATTAAACTATAACTTCATGAGAATCGTTGTCGGTCTGATGCTGAAACGTGTGACTGCTTCCCCTTTTCGTCCGATCGGGGGATCTCTAGACCCACAGAGATCCTGTCCGATTTTCGATCGAACCCTTTTTTTTTCCGATTTCGATTTCCATGTGGAATTCTGAGACCTGTTTCATACCTTATATATATATGTGTCGGCCAATGTCCAACATAGAGTGACCATGGTGAATTTTAGCGCTGTGCTTGTAGATATCCGTAGATATCCAATAGCTTATTTCATTGCTTAGCCCGCGGATATGCTACTTTCTCTCCTTGGCGCTTTTAGGGGGGACTTTTTAAGCACCAATCAAAGGTTTTATTAAGGGATTCGTATATTAGATTATGTCCGATCTTAAGTTCACAGCATTGGAAAACCATCGCCAAATTAACTCAAAGGGCCGCGCCCACCAGAAGCAGAGCCCCAGAAGCGAGCATTACATTAAATCCTGGGACCACTGAGCCTGCACCGTTGTGGGAGGTTGAGGAGCTTGAGGAGCTTGAGGAGGAGCCTGTGCAGTTGATAATTAGTATTCGTATTCATCCACCGTAAATAAGAGATGCGAAAGAAACCTACTTTTCCCAGAGCACTGATTCTGGAGGCTCTGGAATCGATCTTCGAAATCTCCGAGCTTGGTAGCAGCGTTCGCGATTTCATTGTTGTCGCAGCCATCTTGGATACACGAGCTCAGCTTGGAGGCATCATCCTGGAAATTCGAAACTGAGCCCTTGACACCACAGAGACAGTCAATGGTGGCTTTATCAGCACTTCCGCACTTGTCCTTAAGATCGGAGGTGTTGTAGAAGTCGTTAAGACAAGTCTTGAAGCACTGGGGCATGTCGCCCACCACATCGCTCCAGGTGTTGAGTTCGGCGACGGCCATGGAGGCCAGACTCAAGATAGCAAGAGATGAAAAACGCATGATGAAAGGTGGGATATATATGAATTTGAATGTTAAAGTAGTGAATGTGGAGGCTGCGATATAAAATCTTGCACAGAGAGAGGAAATGAAAAAAAAGAATGTGGTTATAGAACTTGACGTGGTCGTGGCCAAGAGTTAGACTATATATAGGGACTTTTCCGAGTTTCCATTTCCGATTGAAAGGGGCTTTTCATTAACTCAACCAAACGAAGTGATTTTGCATCCCCCACAACTTACCCACAAGCGGAAGTGCCAAGGGCGATGATAGGGTATGCTGTTGTGGTCCAGTCAAACACGAGATGGGGTGAAATATACGAGGCGTGGAGGACTTGGCACAGGGTCTGATAGTTTCACACGAGCAGTGCACGGATACCTCTTCAGATGATTTTAGAGGCGCATCAGTACACAAATAGATTTGGTTGCCTTAGAGTTCTTTGCAAGGGACATAGGAAGTTCGTTGATTTGTGGTTTTTGCTCATGACCCTGTCGATCGCAATTTTCGGCTCCACAAAGCCTCGTACAGAGCCTCCATTAGTGTACCTCGATACGAGCCTATGGAG
Source organism: Penicillium sclerotigenum (assembly GCA_928213465.1). Taxonomy (NCBI): domain Eukaryota; kingdom Fungi; phylum Ascomycota; class Eurotiomycetes; order Eurotiales; family Aspergillaceae; genus Penicillium; species Penicillium sclerotigenum. The sequence continues at coordinate 86,290 of CAKMRK010001053.1, read as the reverse complement.
CTTGTTCTGGAAAAATAATGCGAGCTTTTGATGTCTCCACTTATATTTGTGTGAAGTCGAAAAAAAGGGTCTTCTCGAGGCCTTAGAAGAATGCGTTGGCGTTGTGATCCTATGTCAACGTCTGCAAAAACAAACTGTCTCAATGTAGCACTTTCCACATGAGCCACCATGATTTTCTCAGCTGCAAGGAGTCAGACTGACACAGGTATCTTCAATGGAATGCATCGAAAGGTCTGCAAGACAGAGATCGACCAACATCGGGGAACGACTGGCTGGTTTTCTTTGAGTATAACCAGTCTGTCTTTTGCACTTCCAGGGGATACCGCGAGAGCTTTCCTCGTCTGAGACTTTTCTCAGCTTGGCAAGTGGCCTTCAAACAGAAGTTGATATCGGTGCCCTGAGATGCTGCGCAACTGTGGTCTGTGGTTAACCATGCTTAATCGAACGGCTTAGGAAGCTTCTGTGCTGCGGTCTTGAAGTGACTTGGCAAACCCAGATGGGGAATTCTAAATTCTCCTGAGTTGTTAGTCACTGATAGGAGTATAAATAATAATCAAAGAAGAAACAACGACATTGTCAACATTGTCAACATTGTCAACATTGTCAAAAATCATGAGAGTTGATTTAAGAAACAAGGAGGTGCGTTGAATGACGTGCCAAGTCTAGATCTCACCATCAGGTGATCTGGTATAGAGCGCTTATAAATCCAATGTCTTAGCCCTTGAGGGCGTCTGACGTGGCGTCTGACAGGGCATCTGACAGGGTTACTCCTCTACGCTCCAAACGTCAACTGTTTCTACTTACCCTTGTCTACCCCTCACAATGGCTACCCCCACTATTTACCATTATCTCGATATTGGCCGGCTAGGTCGCGGAGAGGTTGTGAAGTAAGTCACTATTAACAAATGATAGTCTATAAAATAGGTTTTACGCTATCAATTTAAACACCTGGAGCGCTAAACTGACCTTTTGCAGCCTATTTTTAAAGGATGCGGGTTTGGACTTCAAAGATGTCCGCTACCCTTACGACAACACCTGGCCGGAAACCAACAAAAAGCTGCGTGAAAGTGGACTTACAAGGACCGGTCAATTGCCTGCCCTTGAATATGGCGGTTCTGTGATCACTCAGGTACGCCAAAGCTCATTTACATATGTCGAGTATTTTCTGATAGGCGGAACAGCACATTCCAATTCTGCGTTATCTTTCGCGTGATCTCAACGCCTACGATGGTGACACCAACTGGGAGAAATACTTGGTTGATGCGGTAGCGGATATCTACATTGACTGGAGGGTATGTGACCAACGAATCCCCAATTCCCCCTCTAGCAGATATCATTCTCCAGCAAGTCTGACTCTCACACGACATAGTCTCAATGGGTGGCCAACCTAAAAGGAGCGTCCGAGTCCTACAAGAAGGAGTATGTTCCCAATTACCATAATCTCCTCGCTCAGTATTACTCCGATGTCGAGGGGCCTTACCTCCTTGGTGACAAGATCACCTATGCCGACTTCGCTGTTTACCAGTCCATTGACAACGATATAAGAACTGGGAGCATTCCGGTGAGTGCGACTTATGTATCCATTTCAAGTATAGTCTGTACTCACCACGTCTTTAGGATACTCTTCCCCCGGCTCTCACTAAATTTGTGGAGGCCTTTGAAGCGCGGCCAAATATTTCTGCGTACATTGAGCAGACTCGGCACGTAGAGGCATAGACAGTGTGTTATTCTCTCTCGGAATAGCCAAAGTATCCTGTGATTTCACATTGCTGCATAATATGTCTGAAGTAGATCTCTGAAACTCCACTCTAGATTTATTGCCTTGACATGGTATTTTGTGATAAAGATTCTCACATATAACTGCCAAGCATATTCGAAGCCAAGAAGCGGCAGACCCTGAGCACTAAAAGGGAAGGGGAAAGCCAGAAGTCCGGTACTCAGTGCATGTATGTTTGTAGCTACAAGAGATACCAAAGTATTTAACACAATTACAGATTATTGTTAAACTACACGACACAGGCAACCAATAAACAAGACACATCAAAATCCTTGGTTCCGGCCAACGGCATTGGGCAAGTAGCCGGATCCATAGGAGACCAATGTGGTCACAACATGAGGAAAGGAAAGGAAAGGAAAGGAAACGATATACACAGCGCTGGAGAAACGGGGGGAAGGGGACATCGATGCAAAGGGGGCCACTGGCAGATTGATCATCAGGTCCAGGGCTTCCATCAAGGAATGAGACACATGGGCGCAAAATCAAAAAGAGTATGTAAGAGATATGTGCAGTGAGAAAGGGAAGGGTGTCATAATCAAGTCTTCGAAGTCAAGTGATCCACAGCCTGGTCTTTAGTCAGTACGATGCAAAAGCAAAACCGAATGCGAATGAAAGCCTACCTTGTCAAGGTTGTAGTCATATTTCTCCAAGGCATCCAAGGACTCATCTCGTGTGAAGCCCATACCGGTCAGGCGCTGAAGAATCAGGTCATCCTCGCCAGTGTCGTTGTTCAGAGCCCATCCAGGTTGCTTGGATTTCGCTCCGTTCGAGTCTGCGCGGGTGTCGGGCTTGGAGTTGTTAAGAGGCGCAAAGAGCGCATCCCATTCATGCGCAGCCGGCGTTGAACCTCCCTCATTGGGCGATCCGACAGGCGGGGCGGCAGATGCATGGACACTGTTGTCGAAAGCGAAGAACTGAGAGGAGCTAGACTGGTCAACATCGGCACCGGAGACAGCCTGCTGCTTCTGGGACGGGGAGTCGAAAGAGAAATCGAAGTCGGTCGTGTTTCTAGCTTCGTGACTTTGTGGCTCGTCGTCGTCATCGTCATCGGCTTCAGTTGCGGGTGCAAGGTTCATTCCCGCGAATGCTGCCTCAAAGTCCGGTCCTCCCACCTTTGCTCCACCGGGCGGGATGGCAGCATCCGAGATAGAATCCCGTTGGGTCTCATTGCTTACGACCGGCGCACCAGTGGAGTGGTCAACTGAATGAGGCGCATCCGGTGCCACTGTGGGATCGACGCGCTCGGGCAAAAGGCCATCGAATTGAGGAGGGAAATGAACGTTATCTTGTTTGGGAGATTCATACCCAGGAGGGTTGAGTGCCCCAGGAGACGGGGGTTTGGCCGAGTTTCCCGGAACTGGGAAAGCAGCCAGTTGATCAGCGTCAAGGGAATCTTGCTGGGTCTCCTGTTTGGCAATTGGTGCAGGAGGTGTGAAATTATCATCGAATCCAAAAGCACCCTCGTCATCGGAACTCTCATCGTCGTCATCGTCGTGGTGTAGCTCTTGAATCGGGGGGAATTCGGATGGACGGGCTGATGCAGCTCCATTTGTCTTCTCGGCTCCAGGTACGTGCTTCATAGAAGCAAACGCCTCCTCGAAGTCATTACCTTGCTGAGATTCCGACCGTTTGTGCGCCTTGCTGCCAAACAGTTCATCAAAGCTTAGGTCCTTGCTGGCTTCGACCTGGCTCTCATTGGCAACAGGGGATGTTGCAGGTTCGGGCAGCTGAGCAGCTGCGGCTGGGACCGCAGGGAACCTATCCGACGTGTCTTGTCCTTCCTCTTCAAACGGAGACCGTGCTGGGGTACCCCCAAGTGTTGAGGTTGGCGCACGACTGTAGTCGCTCGATTCTGCCACTGACTGAGGTCCATAGTCACTGGTAGCCACCTGAGAAGGCGTATCGAATCCAGAGGGTTCAGGGCCGCCGAATCGACTGGCGGGAGGCGAGACCATAGTAGACGAAGTCACAGACTGATTATCGTTGAACTGCAGGAAGTTTGGGGTCAGCTGTCGAGACTGGCTCGCAGGCGGTGGCTCAGAGAAGGGCCCAGCAGGGAATGCGCCAGGCAAAGATGCAGGGGGAGGAGAGACTGATGGAGTCGGAACAGCGGAAATAACAGGAGATGTGACCGCAACTTGCGGCGACTCAGAGCGGAACGAAGTAGGTGGCGGCCCGGCAGCAGGGGCAGCTGCGAATGACTGTCCGAAGAGGCTGTCAAATGCCTTTTGCTGGTCATTTGAGACATCAGGGGACCGTGCCTGTTCACTCGAGCTATTTGTTCGACGGAAGAACGGGTTTGTGTTTTGGCTTGCCGTAGAGGCAGCAGGGCTTACAACCTCGGGCACACTGCCAGCTGATGTCGCAGACTCCTCAGAATACTGTGGGGTCTCACTAGCCAGAGCATCAATTTCACCCTGGAGCTTGTCCCGTTCGCCTTCAATGGTAGCTAATTGCTTTTTGTTAATGGCAACAAGACCCTTCTGTTGGCGCGCACTAGATCGCGCCTTCTCTAGTGCCGGCTTAAGCTGGGCAACTTCGGCATTGGCCTGGCGAATTTTCTCCTTGAGGCTAGCATTCTCCTGTTCATCGCTAGCCAAGGCCGTCGAAACTTGCGTGTATTGGTTTTGCAGATCCTGGCGGCTGCCATCCAACAATGCATATTGCTGCTGCAGTTTCTGCGTCTCTGCTTTGGATGACTTCAGGCGCTCCTCAAGTGCCTTGAAATTTGTAACCTCTTGCTCGTACATTGACCGTGCTTGTGCAAGACGTGCCTCGAAGTCACGTTTCTGCTGCGAAGTTTGTGTAATATTTTGCTCAGCAAACGTCCTCTTCTCTTGCACAGTGTGCATTTCTTTGGCCAGAGAACCGATTTGGTTAGACAAGTTCGCGAGCTCAGTGGTCTCGTTGGTTAACTTGTTTGATTCTTCGGGATCATTGTCACCAAGAAGATCATCTGACGGAGGCGGGGGAGAGCGAGCCATTGTCGGGTTGCCGGCCGATGCACCAGTGATCTGGGGCTGCAAGCTCTGGCCAAATGTAGAAGTTGGAACAAAAGGCTTGAAGGTGTGCGATGCCGTCTGAGGGGATGCCCTAGAGGAAGGCGAGCCTGGGGTTTGGAAAGCATTATTGGAGCCTCCGGTAGACTGAGGCATCTGAGGCTGAGCAAATGGCAGGGCGGGTGAATCCAGACCGAACAAATCATCAGCAGCAGTCCGCACAACGGGGGCGGGCGCTGGCGGAGGTGCGGGAGCGGCGATTGGTGCAGGCACTTGGCGGCGCATATTGGGCGGGATGAGCGCGGGCGGAACCACTTGTGGCAGCGGTTCCTTGCCGCTACGCTGCAACCTCACCAAGTACATAGCGACCGCAAATTCCTCCCGGCTCAACTGACCATCTGCGTCGATATCCGCAAGGTCCCAGATCTGAGCAAGGGTTTCCTCAGGAAGCTGGGCCTTCATGAAGAAACCGACAGCTTGGTCTCCAGTAATGAGTCCCAACTTGGCTGTATCAACAGTTTCAAAAATGCCATCAAACTGGGCCTTCTCTTGTGGGGTAATCAACCAGTCACCCCCAGTAGCCTGGGCGGAAAGAGAGCCTACAAAAGGCGGGCGATTGGCTTGGTTCATAGGGCTTGTGGTTCGCTGAGGGCCAGTAAATTGCCGGGGAATGGCCGGGATGGGGGGCACATCAGGTCTCGGCCCAAAAGACGCTCGTGCGGCGGATCCTCTTCGAGCTGCCGCATCGTACAGACCAGAGGGGAGGGTCGCTGGAATGCCGCGCAGGGCGCCGGATTTGTATGATGTCAGGAGATGCATGGCAATGGTGAACTCGGTGGCATCCAACGCACCGCGCTGCTTGGTGTCAGACAAAAACCAGATACGACCCAGAACCTCATTTGGGAGCCGGGCACGCTCGAAGATTTGTTTTGCGATTTCGCCTATCAATCAAACGGCAAACCTGTTAGATTCGGAAACACTTTCTTGGCAGTGAAGAGTTACATACCTGAGATCATCCCATTCTTGACGTCGGACTTCTCGAACAGCGAGATGAATTTGTTGGCATCATCCGGCTGAAGTGGAGGAACACGAATAGGTCCACCCGGTCCAGGTGGAGGGCTTTTGGTTCCCGAGTCTGGGATGTTTGCCGTTGTGTCGATCACGATTCCATCAAAACGAGGCAGAGGGCCAGCTATGAAGCGAATACGAGATTAGCATGAGTTCCACTTCCTCAAAGGGAGTATCACACACATTGTAGAGCCAACTCATCAGAGGGCGCACGGCCAGCTTGGGCATGTCCAATTAACCGTAGAACAATACCGAAGCCAGACGGGGTCAGGAGACCCCTGTTCTCTTTATCCGCAATTTGCCATATCTACACCACCAATAATTAGCCATGACTCCCATTGTTGCGATCCAACAGCCATATTATATCCACATACCAAGCCGAGAGTATCGGGGGATAGGTGAGTCTTCTCAAAGAATGGAACGGCGATTTCACCGGTGATGACACCGAGGTTGGTGGTATCAGCAGCCTGGAAAAGCTGGAAGAAAACGCGCTTTTCCTCAGGAGTGAGGTGAAGGTTCGGGTGTCGTTGTGCTGCAAGATTATGATCCGTCAGCTCCGCTGGGCTGCGCATGGAAGATGCGGGTGTATGAAAGGGAGGGGTGGTGATGACGGAGGTCTGCGGGCCTTCTCCTTAAGTGCGCCGAAGCTCCCCTGTAATACATTTTGGGTCTGATAGATAGTATTAAGTATCACTCACCAGTATCAGCCATTGCTGTGTCCTAGGAGGAGCTTAACTCCCCGCCTTCCAATAAGTTCACAACAGTTGGGGGCCTTGGGGGACAAGTTGGAGACACGGGATGCTGTCAGCTTAGTCTGAATATGCGACAAGCATGGATGAGGCGCAATATTTGACAGAGATGGCAAGGACACGAGATACAAATAAGTCTCGAGCTCCCTAGGAGAAAAATAAACCTCAAGAGAAATGGGGATAGAAAGTGGCTGGAGTCGCTGTCGTAAGGAACGTTCCTGGGGTTCCCAAGGCGGTCAGTCAGTCTAGCGCCCATCCTGATCCCAACACGTTGCTATCTCGCCTTGAAAGGGGAGGGATACTGACTACAAACAGCAATTGAAAGATGTTGATATGGCTTGAAGTCTACAAATCGATAGAATTTTTTGTGTACAAGCTGTTCTATGGTAATTAGTTGTTACCAGAGTGGTTTCCAAATCTCAATTGCGGTTATATAGTACGTGAAGACATCGACTGTCACAAGATATCCCACAGAGAGAGAGATGGGGAAAAGAGCAAAACATAACTTATAGTAAGTAAACCAAATACATTCGGTATGCTTCTATAAAACATTATCCAGAGGTGCGATCTCATATGATACACAAAATACTATAGACGAAGCCGGAACTATAGACATTGCATGAACAAAATCAACATTGGCAGGTCCTGTCCTGACTATTAAAAAGTTAGAGCTCTCAGGATTTGTGTGTCTCCAAGATCCCTCTAAAAGTAGAATATTATCTTTCCAATATCAGCATGGTCTTGTATTTCTTATGACGCGGCTAATGCTATCGTGTACCAGTCCATATGACCCTGGGGACAACTTACCAACACTTACCACGGAACAATATATCCAGACTTAAATGTTCCCGGTTCTTACTATGACCATATTCTCTTTTACGGCACGAAGAGAGTCCAATACAATAACGATACACTGCGTCTCAATTCAGGATTTCGCACAGTGTAATGTATGCTGTATGATGTACATATAGGTTGATCGACCCTGGTACCCAAGACATTTCTTCAATCTCGGACTCTAGGACAGTACATCTCGACAGTCAACCCAGCTACTTACGACTTGCACACTTTACGAGATCCAAGGACAGACAGAGACAATTTCAGAGAGTAATAACAATGACATACGTATGTAGAAACCCGGAAGGTGGATGGAACGAGGGGAAATTTCATCGCTGCTTCAGGGATATTAAAGATATATCGAACAACAAAGCCAGAAAATCATTGGCAGCAAAACTTATGTTCCCTTCTATTTGCAAGAAGCCCAATAGACGCATGAAGACCGAACCTCTAGACTCACGTTGGTCCCCAAGCCAACCCGTAGAAGTGAAACAACCAAGAGTCTTCAAGACCGGTCACGAAAACATGGCTAATCTAGTACTCGGGCTCCAGCTCCTCATCACCCTCGATGGAGTCGGAGGCGACCTCCTCGTAATCACGCTCCAGAGCAGCGAGATCCTCACGAGCCTCAGAGAACTCACCCTCCTCCATACCCTCACCAACATACCAGTGAACGAAGGCACGCTTGGAGTACATGAGATCGAACTTGTGGTCGAGAGCGGACCAGGCCTCGGCGATGGCGGTAGTGTTGGACAGCATGCAGCTATATTGTAATTAGTACCAAAGTTGTAATCAGGCTCCAAGGCCCAAAAGAACCAGAAGAAAACTTACACAGCACGATTGAGGTTGGCAAGGTCGCCGTTGGGGACCTGCTGGGGAGGCTGGTAGCAGATACCGAGCTTGAAGCCAGTAGGGCACCAGTCGACGAACTGGATGGTGCGCTTGGTCTTGAGAGTGGCCACGGCACCGTGGGCCTCCTTGGGGACAACATCACCACGGTAGAGCAGACAGGTGGCCATGTACTTGCCGTTGCGGGGGTCACACTTGACCATCTGGTTGTGGGGCTCGAAGCAGTTGGAGGTGATCTCGGTGACAGAGTGAGCCTCGTGGGCGGCCTTGTCGGCGGAGATGATGGGAGAGTACGCGACCAGAGGGAAGTGGATGCGGGGGTAGGGCACCAAGTTGGTCTGGAACTCATTGAGGTCGACATTGAGGGAACCGTCAAAGCGCAGGGACGCAGTGATAGAGGAAACAACCTGAGCGATCAGGCGGTTCAAGTTCTCGTAGCTGGGGCGCTCAATGCCGAGGTTGCGGCGGCAGATGTCGTAGATAGCCTCGTTGTCGACCATGAAGGAGCAGTCAGAGTGCTCCAGGGTGGTGTGAGTGGTGAGGATGGAGTTGTAGGGCTCAACAACGGCAGTAGCGTTCTGAGGAGCAGGGTAGACACAGAACTCCAGCTTGGACTTCTTGCCGTAGTCGACGGACAGACGCTCCATCAGGAGAGCACCGAAACCGGAACCGGTACCACCACCGAAGGAGTGGAAGACCAAGAAACCTTGGAGACCAGCACAAGCATCGGCAACACGACGCACACGGTCGAGGACCTCATCGATCATCTCCTTACCCACGGTGTAGTGACCACGGGCGTAGTTGTTGGAAGCATCCTCCTTACCAGTGATCATCTGCTCGGGGTGGAAGAGGGAACGGTAGGTACCGGTACGGACCTCATCGACGACATTGGGCTCGAGATCGGCGTAGATGGTACGGGGAACGTACTTGCCCTGGCCTGTGAAGTGGGGGAGAAAGAATGTTAGGAAGCCATGCTTTGGAATTTTGCACATCAAGGCGGGGGAACATTGAAAAAAATCAGGTTTTTCATACCAGTCTCAGAGAAGAAAGTGCTGAATCCGTGATCGGGGTCGGCCTTCTTGCGCTCCTCAGTGAGGTATCCATCGGGCTATCATCCATGTTAGTCGCGGGTGTTTACCTCTCTCGGCAAGAAAAATAGGGGGTACGGGTGCCCGAGTCAAGATTGGGCGCCAGAACGAGTATGATTGGAATTTCAACATACCTGGATACCGTGCTCCAGACAGTACAGCTAGAAAATCGATGCTGTCAGTTTACCGAAGATTTATCCCTCAACGATATGTGGATAGTTACCTCCCAGCAGGAGTTGGCGATCTGGCAACCGGCCTGGCCGACTGTAGAGAACGATCATGTCAGCGCGTCCGTCGAACAAAATATATCAATTCTGACGAGCAGAATAGATGGACTATGTTAACATACCGTTCAAACTGATGATCTCTCTCATTGTGATCGAGGTGATGTTTTTTCAGGCTAAAAAATCAGGAGGGGAAAGCGAAACCCAAACAACAAACGCGGTGGTCTGAAACTCTGCGTTAGGTTTGAATTGACACGGAGATGCACGATGGAAGGGGGCGGGGGGAGTAGCCTTACCTGTAGAATGGAAGAATGGACGAGAAGATGGAAGGGAAAACAAAGTCGACCAGAAATGTTGTGGAGGAGGAGCCGTCTGTGCTGTACAGGGGGGAACTTCGTTGTTGATCCGTTCGTTGGGTCGCGTTGGGCCATTTGATTGGCTCCTTCCCGGTGAGGAGCAGCGGTTACTGACCGCCTCGTACTAGTCTCGTGAGTCCACGTGATAATGTCCTTAGTACTTGATAATATATGAGTATTAAATAGAATAGATTTCAAGCTATAGCAGAGAAATTTTGAAAACAAGATATATCATGTTTGTCAAGTTTGGCAAGTACTCAAGTGGTCAATTCCTTGACGGTGGTGTGGTGTGATAGTGATGTTTTGGAGCTATTTCAATACTCGGTCAACTCGGATCCACTCGGGGGGAACCACCTCGAACCACCATTCGGCCATATTATAGCCAAAGTACTAAGACAACACACCTTGGTATTGTATATCCTGCTAATATTACAAGTTCAGCATTTGAATACTAATTGAACTCCAGGACTATTATTGTGAATGTCCAAGCCTCGTCATGAGCCGAGAATAAGACATCATTAAGACATCATCTCCACCTAAAATTCTCTTTATATTGCACAGGAGAACATCAAGTCTCTCATCATGCATATCAAAATCATTCCCACTCTGGGGCTCATACTCCCGCTCTTCACAGTAGTGGCGCAAGCAAACGTGGAAAAGACCATCTTCATAGCACCAGCACCAGCAACCGTCCCTTCCGACGAGCCAGACCTCGACGACCTAGGTCTAGAGCGTCTGTCACCACAGAGGCCCGTGGTGCGCACTCATCTCAATGCCTCATTTCCAACAACTGCCGCCCCGGACGGCACAGACTCGTGGTTCTTCCTTGAAAATCTGACCCCGGGCCAGCGGTATGAAGTACGAGTGTGCTGGCTAGCCACAGTAAGACCATCTATCGATTCCTCCTCTCCAACCCTTAATATTCCCGTCTCTCTATCTTTTTTTTCATATATATCATACCCATCGCCATACATAAATATAACTAACAAACCCCTAGCAACCAACAACATTCACCCTCACCACCTACCCGCTCTCAAAGACAATCGAAGACACAAATCTCCTGTCCTCCTTGAGCATGTACACATCAGCCCGACTCGCAACAGCAGACACAAAACTCCAGGAAAATGTCATCCCGCGCCGTGCCAATTCACGCAGTAGCAAAGATCCAGTCGACCCTGCGCCGGCCAGAGACTCGGTCCTGTTTCTGCATGTGCACGCCGCAGCAGATTACTTCAGTACGGACCAGGCATTGATGCGGAATGTCCCACCCGTGGCGGTGGACTTGATCCTTGACCCATTCTTGTTTAATGTTTTCCCGCGCTCGTTGGTGCCGACTGCTGGGTGGATTGTACTTGTTGCTGTTCTTGCGGTGGTGCTGGGGAGGTTGGTTGTGAGGGAGGTTGGGAGGGTTATAGGTGATGCTAGGAGGCAAAGTGTTTTGGAAGAGATGAAGAAGAAATGAGGGTGGTGTGGATTTTGTATGTTTTGGAGGAGATGTACGATTGAACTATGTATGAACTAAAAATAGAAAGTTATTGAGATATATTTCTTCGTTAGGTTGGGATCTATACCCGGCGCTTCTGGAAGGTCTTCACACTCACAGGGATGGTACACATCGATAACGACCAAGGTTAGTGAACTACAAACGGTCCAATGAAACCCGCTAATGAGGAATGAACAGGAGCAGAGTTATGAAGAGTGAGCGTCAAAGCTCATTTAACTATATAGCTCATAGAAAAATTCTATAACATGGACTCTACATTATCATTAGCTCCAAGCGTAAGGTCATGTACATAGCCGGTGTAGAACCATAGACCCGGGAAGCAAGGTCCAATGACGGAGATGTGCAAGGCAAAATTCAGATAGCATAGCAAGAAAGAACAATTAAATGCCGAGGCTGCAGAAATCAGATACATAAGGGGGTGTGCTGGATACAGGATGAGCATCGGCATTGGGGAATGTAAAAAAAAAAAACAACAACGATATGGGCATTGTATGGGAGCAAAAAGGATAACAGTTAAAGCAAAAAGAGAACCAAAAGCTAACACTGCAATCAACATGTAGGTCACCCAATTTTCCCTTCCATTCTGTCCTTCTTTATGCGTCTCCGAGAATCCGATTGGCATTTATACCAGTGTATTAGGAAAGCCCATAAACTGCCACCTACATCAAACGATAAGATCACGAAAAACTCCCGTTAAATCGTAGCTCCGTAAATGGCTCAGCCATGACAAATAACGTAGCTGAATCTTAATCTTAATCTTCAAAGAAGTTCAGGATTGCGCGGATACCCTTAGAGCCCAGCCCGTGGGACGGGTAGGAGATGTACAGCGGATCCTCGGTAGCGCCGAGCTTAGCACGGAATTCACTCTTGCGGACAAGATGGAACTGTTTGGCGAGGGCTTCGTAGGTGTGCTCCAGCATCTTGACCTTGGTTCCGTGCATGTTGTGCCCAGCAGTGAGCTGGGAAGTGGCGCCAGCGCCAAATGTGAGACCCTTGACACCGCTCTTGGCGGCGGTCTGGATTGCATGCGTGACAATGTATTCGATCACACCGTTGGGTGCGCCGGGGAAATCAAGACTGTATTTAACTTGCATGCCGTGGGCAGGAGATAGCATAGCCAAGGCGACAAAGGCGCAGACGACGCCGTTCTTGTCCAGAGCGTAGAAGTACCAACGGTGCTCGGAGTCGCACCATGGGCGTATCTGGGACAGGTGCACTTGCGTGCCCTTGCGGTTGGACAGCCACTCGCTCACACGCTCGTCAATCTTCTTTCGGATGTCCTCTGGTACCATCTCGCCTTGGCTCATGGAGACAAGCTTAATGCCCTCGGTTTCAGCGCGACGTAGTTTACGTGCGATCTCGCCGTCAGAAGCGGCCTGGTTGCGCGATGGATCAACGCGCTCTTCGGCGATACAGGACAAACTGCGCCAGCCGAGTCGCTCGCCAAGAATAGCCTCAACCTCAGGTGAGCAGAGGATCCACACAGGCTTGAACTTGGTCTCGCGGCGTAGCCACTGCAAGAATTGTGTAATTGTGCGTGTGTACTGCTTGGGGTCGCAAGCAGGGTTACCAGGAATGATTGCGAAGTTGCTGGAGCTAGGCACGTAGGCAACAGCTGCACCGGTGGCCATGTCACGCCAGATCTTGAAGCGATCATCTAACCAGGAGGTTGATGTGGCATCGCCGTAGTTAGCGATCAGATGTTCCAAAGGCTGCAGCTCACTGGGGTCCGAAGCTACCCGGCCCTTGTGCTCGCGTTGCCACGGCGGTTCAATGGTCGATGATTCTGGGTGTCGGAGCTGTTCAGAGACAGGCTTCGCTGGCAAACTCTTGGGGTCGCGCGGGAACAGCGACGTTAGTCGGATGTTACCCAGCTTAAGGATAAGCATCACGATACGTTCTAGGCCAACTCCTGCGCCCGCATGGGGTGGGGCACCCCAGCGGAAGCCATCGAGATACTCCTCCATATCATCCGGGTTGATGCCCACACGACGCATGTTTTCCTCGAGCATGTGGGGGTCGTGGATACGTTGACCACCCGATACAATCTCCTGTCCGCGAATGAACATGTCAAATGAATTGGTATAGTTGTCGTCTTCGGCGTCGGGCATCGTATAGAATGGACGTGCACCACGAGGGAACTTGTCAAGGACGTAGTAATCAGTGCCGTACTGCTCCTTGACAAGCTCACCGAGGCGGATCTCGTCACGCGTACCCAGGTCCTCATTCAGAGGTAGCTGTTCGCCTTCTTCATTCAACCAGCCCGAGTCGTTCAGCATCTTGATACCATCAACAAAACGAATGATTGGCGTCTGTTCTAGCCATACGACGTCTTCGGAGGGAAACTGGTGCTTGACGAGTTCAACCTCGCGACGGTGCTTGGTGTAGATACCGTTGAGGATATTCTTAATCACAGCGTCAAGGGTCTCAAGCATCTCATGGTAGTGCTCCTCAATAGCCATTTCAATATCCAATCCAGTATATTCTGTAAGATGACGGTGGGTATTGGAGTTTTCGGCACGGAAAACAGCACCAATTTCGTAGACACGGCCGAAATCAGCAGCAATAGCCATCTGCTTCGCCAATTGAGGAGACTGAGCGAGGAATGCAGGGCGGCCGAAATAGTTGACCTGGAAGACACTTGCTCCAGACTCGGTAGCGGCGCCTTGCAACTTCGGGGTATGGATTTCGATAAATTCACGGTCGTCAAGAGCGGCACGGAAAAGATTACATGTTACGGCCTGAAGACGGAAGATGGATTGCGAGGTTGCGGTGCGAAGGTCGAGGATTCGGTTGGCCAAACGTGTCCGGTCAGGGATATGATTGCGGCGGCCCTCGGCTTTTTCTTCTTCGTTGGTCCGAATCTCTGCCTCATAGACGCTGAAAGGAACAGGTTCCTCGCGGCGAACCTGGAGGTGAACCGAGTCAACGGCTAGCTCGACATCATGAATTGAGCAGCCCAAAACTGGAACCTCGGGTTTCTGGATAGTGCCGCGAACCATGACAAAAGAGCCTACTCTCAGGTGCTCCACCCACTGGATCATGGCGAGAGACGAGATCCCTTCCCGCTCATGCAAAACACCCTGGAAGGTACCAAGCTGCTGGCGGAATACCAAGAACACTAGCTTGGCACTCATTCGACGGATCACATGCAGTCGCGCACTGAAAAACACTTGCTGCCCCTCCATGGCAAGAGTTATGTCATCGATCCGAGTCCGCACTTCTCGTGTCCGAGTGGCTGACTGCATTAAGGGAAGCTCACCATACCGAGCTTTCATATCTGGCGTCTCCGCTGCAGCAGCTTTGGCAATCTCCTCTTCTTTGCGGCGGTGGTCGGTCTCGGAGAACATCTCCTCGCTCAGACGACTGCGCTCGCTTCGACGGTGCTGACGCACCAACCGCTTTTGTTGGTTTTTGCTCAATGTACCGGAAGAAGAGTCGTCGGATACATCTTCAGAAGAAGAAACATACTCATTCTTATCACGTAGGAAGCTGCCGAGAATGCTGCGACGAGGGGATGCAGTGGGGGAACCAGACCGAGATTGGGAGGTACGAACTTTGGGTGGCAGGGCAGAGCGAATGTTGGAACCGGAGGAGTCATCATCACCTCCCAAGTGGCCTCTGATAGCCTTTGAGAGGGCACGTTTAATCGACATAGTGTAAGTCTTATAGGGAGGGGAAAAGCGAAAGAAGAGGGAGGTTTTGTATATATAAGAAAGAAAGTGGGGGTGGCCCGGATTGGGCGATTTCCGATGGTTCAAAGCTTGGAAGCCCTGGAGTGAAAGAAATCCCGAGTCCCGAGACTGGCGTAAGCAGGAGAAAAAAAAAACAGGAACTGCAGCTGAATAATTAGAATTGAATATAATAGACCAGTAGACTAGAAATTGATAGAAGAAACGGAATCAAAACAAATATGTGAACCTGGACAGCCCTGGACAGCCCTGGATAGCCCTGGCGAGGTGGATGACATCATCCGTACCCCAAGAAACCCTGCTTTTGCTTGGTAAGGAGCCCTCCCCGGCACTGGAAAAGAACTGACCATTCGGTCTTACGTGGTACTTAATTCTACTATTATTTCGACCCTTGGTCACTCGCTATTGTTATTTCCCTCAAGCATATCGAGCATTCTCTTGACTAGTTTGTTCTTCCCTCAACTTCAAATATCTCACCTGATCTTACGGTCTTACCCCGTCTGGCCCCGTCTGGCCCCGTCTGACCCCGTCTGGCCCCGTCTGACCCCGTCTTATCACTGTCTTATCACCGTCTTATCATCGTCTTGCCGTCTTCCGAGTCCCTCCGATGCGCATGCTAAATCGATAGGACGAACATAACTTCCCATTGCATCATGGCATCGTCTCGCTGGTGGCTCTATGTGCAGGCCATCTTTTGGCGGTTCCTGATGCGCATCGGCATGTTCCTGCATGAGATCGCTCCCCGACCACCCCGACCGTTTTTCACCCGTACCATCACCTCCGACTCCGGCCATCCCGTCGTCCTCCACTTCTACTGTCCACCAAATTATCAGGACCAGCGAAAGCTAGGTCATCGCTTCCCCGTCACCGTCAACTTCCACGGTGGTGGTTTCACACTTGGCGCCGCTACGGATGATTCTCGCTGGGCGAAATCAGTGCTGGACAATGTCGGGGCCGTAATGGTGAGTGTCGGCTACCGACGAGCCCCTGAACACCCCTTCCCCGCCGCAGTAGACGACGGAGTCGAGGCACTACTATATCTTGCAACACATGCCGGCGAACTAGGATTGGATGTGAGTCGTGTCGCGCTGAGCGGGTTCTCGGCGGGCGGCAACCTGGTCGTCACGGTGCCCTTACGGCTACGTAGCAGGATATCCACAGAAGTGAAGGAACAACTGGGTCGAGCCGAATCTACACAAAATCTGCTCAATCAGGTCGGCGATCTCAACATCGTTGCTTTGTTCTCCTGGTACCCGATTCTAGACTTCGAAGAGTCTCGCGACCACCGTCGTGCTATGAGTCTGATGCCGGACAAGACTCTCCCTGCATTTTTCACCACCCTCTTTGATGAGTCCTATCTTCCTGATTTGGAGGAACGTGTCTCCCCTTATGCCTCTCCCATCCACGCATCTGACCAGATGCTGTCTGGCGCTCTTCCCC
This sequence comes from Penicillium sclerotigenum, assembly GCA_928213465.1. NCBI lineage: Eukaryota > Fungi > Ascomycota > Eurotiomycetes > Eurotiales > Aspergillaceae > Penicillium > Penicillium sclerotigenum. The sequence goes on along the minus strand of CAKMRK010001053.1, from coordinate 69,710 downwards.
GGGACGTATTTCTTTTTATCTGCGAGTGGGATATGTTGATGAAAGAGGGCCAATCTTTCGTTCGCCGCCTAGAAAGTCTCGGTAAACGGCCCCGTGCCATGCTTATCGAGAAAGCCCGGCATGGGTGGGATAAGTCACCCAATCCGTGGCGGGACCAAAACAGCGTGGACATTTTATACCGCGATGCCTGTGCGGATATGAAGGCTATCTTCGACCGATGATCGATTTTCTTGACTTTCCATGCATTATTCTTAGTTTTTGAGCACTGCGGGACACTTGACTTTGGCGTTTGAACTACTGGCATCCACGGCGTTGACTGTAGATAGCGTTGTTTGATATGTTTATCCTGCTGTCACTCAATCAACCAGGCCATATTTTATGCCTACAACATATATGCGGTGTAGCTGTAGCTGTCTTATCGGATTGCATTGGCCGAACCATGCATATAATGTCCACCTCAGCTGCAACACTGAAAACCAAGCGGGAATTGAGAGCATATAACACCTATCCGAACAAAAATCACAGAGTACAGATTTACGGTGTACCAGATAATGTCACTCGGAACATTTCCTTCATCAGCAGTGCTCACCTCTCGCCACTTTTTGACCACATGTAATGTATTCACTGGTTATATATAAACTTAGTACGCTACCTCCAGGCGCATGAACCGTATTTCCTCTGCCCATTAGCAATATTGAGTCGGCTCATATTTGCGCCAGCAGGTCTGCACACCGCTGAGCGGAGTTTTTCGTATCTACAAAGGACACGCTGGGATGATTATCAAGACCGATTTCGACAAGGGTGGAAGCTAAAAAAGCATGTTAGAGGACAAATCATCTTGATCGGATCTGTGCGAAATCACCTTCAGGGTTATAACTTGGCCACCCCAGAGCTTTTAGTCCGTTTTGGGGATCAGCGATAAATGAGCCCCAAGCCGAACGCATCTGATCCTGCAGCTGGCTCTGTGCATCAGACTCGGCAATCCCAGTAATCTCGGCAGATTCCCCGAAAATCATATTAAACTCCACGCCATGGTACGCTCCACTCGTAGGGTAAAGACGGGTATTTTCCCAATCTGCGTTGTATTGAAATCGCCAAACCGGTGTATGTTGGCGACTGCGGTGTGCTGCTTCGAGGTTGGATGGGCAGAAGAACGTTTGCATATTGAAGGCATCCCACTGCTCGTCCGTCAACGTCGATCCCTGAGCGTAGGTTGCAATCGTGTAGAATCCCGCTTCATTGGCGTTGTGTCCGACCAAGTAGGGCTGTTTATAGGGAAGGCACTGGTTAGTAGCTTGATTGACTCATTTGAGTATGTTCGAGGATGTAGGAGAGCCACTCACGATGCGGGCAAATTTCCCTTGCTGCGAAAGAAGAGTGTAATTCTCAAAAACAGTTACGTTGTCCACAGTGGGCTGGAAAGCCGGGGATTTTCTCGCAGGGTTTGTGGTCGGAACCTTCACTGCACTCGCAGCAGCAAGAATAGCGCTCGCATTCTGCTTTCTCATGCACGGTAGGACATCTCCTGAAGACCCACAGCCTAACTGAGCAGACACGGTATACCAATGCTTTGCTGCGGTTGTCTTATTATTTGTTGGGAAGCTGAGGGCTGTGCCAGAATGTGAGATCAAACCGGCAACTAGGGGCTCAGACTGGTAGGCGTATGCCCAATAATCAACGGAAGCGCTTCCGCAGGACTGGCCAGATATTGTAATGCGGTTTGGATCGCCCCCGAATCCACGGATATTTTGCTTCACCCATTCAACGGCTAAACGTTGGTCTAAAAGACCAAGGTTAGGAGGGTGTTCAGGCAGACCAGGGAACCCGAAGATGTTCATGCGATAGTTGACCGTCACAACGATTATATCTTCTGCATCAGCAAATCCTCCTCCATAATAAAAAGGAGTATCGGTCGTGCCACTTGTCCATCCTATATCATGGATCAGAAACACGAGGTAAGATGAGAAATAATAAGCAAAAACCTACTACCACCGTGGAGATGGACATAGACTGGTTTGAGTTGATTTGAGTCTGGCTTTGACCAAACATTCAGAGTCAAGCAATCTTCACTTTGCGTGTTGTTATTAATAGCCGCGAAGGCCTCGAAGATGCTGTCAAATTGCGGAGTTTTGTCGGGATAGTCGACCAGCTTCGACACCGAGTACATGCAGTCCCTGTACATTTCTGTTAACCAAGAAATGAGAATAGCATTACCCGAACTAGTACTCACTTCCCCTAGATTATGATGATATTAGAATATTCTCACATTGCATGCATTGCGGAGTGTAAGAGATAAGATGAGATCATACATATTCCGAAGCGATGTAAACACCCTTGGGCGTGTAGGGTTGGGGCGGTGCGAATCGCAATTGGTCAACTGGCGGCTGCGCGTAGGGAACCCCCAGCCATTCTGTGACCCCCGGGTTCTTCGATGCCTCGTGGCCTTGAATGACTCCATTCGACCCGACGTGGGCTTGTCGTGCTACGGCAAGCGCTGCAAAGGCAAGCCATATTACTCTCATAATTCCCTCAAAAAGATCCCTAATTGAGTTGGAGAGGTAATCACGAAGAAAAACAGAGTGATGGTGTTAGGAATCACTTGGCACATTTAATATAGCGTCGATAGGGCCAAGTGGGGCTAGTGTAGGTAAAAGCAAAGACGAAGATGTTCCTGGGTGATTTAATTAAGGGCCCATTGTTTCAAGTTTATAATAAATCCATTTGGCCTCAAACACAGGCTGTCTGAGGTCACTTCAAATGCCCAGCAGTAGTATATTAGAGTATCCCTATTTAGCATACGGAGTAGACAGGCTGCACTTAGCACTTTGGAATATTGTTGGAACACTGTTGGAACGAAGTTGGAATATTAGTTTTGTTGGAATATTGGGGGTTTCTTCCCTGTTAGATCTTCTCTCGTCTATCGGGGTTTTTTGTCCTATGCGCTTCAACTTCAAATGTTTAGTCAGGTACATACGCTCACGTCGCCTTTCCCTACTACCCGATGGCATTATCACTCACACATGCCCGATACACATGAAGTCTAAATAGAAAAAGGCGAGCGGTGATGTGAGTGCAGTATTCGAACTGAGAAAACATCTCTCTGTTCAGGCCATGGTGTGGGATATGCACAGACAGAGATAAGTCCATCCTCCTCCTAGTGAGCTCTCGGCGTATAAGCCGCCCCAGGAGGTCTTTTTTTACATATTTCTGTTATTGTGACGGGATTATCAAGGGAACCTGCCAGGGATTCTGGAGTCAAAGGTATGAATAAAGGCCTGTAGATACCGCAGCGAAACAGCAATAGCGCTAACAGCGATAGATGCCGTGGAAGCTCCTGAACGTGAGTAACCAGAATGCACCAAAGAAGGAAGCAAGAATGCTGCTATGGGAAACAACCCATCATACATTTTGGCGGGCTTTGCCTCGCTGAATCCGAACAACCACCGAGGATATACAGGTGAACAGTACGAGCAGCACAATCCTCAGTATGACACAGGCGATGATGGCCGCTACCACCGCAGGCGGTATATATATTATACGTGATATACCACGACGCCATTGTTGGAGTGGCCAAATTCGCCAAAGTGCCTCAGAATGCAAGCGTCGCCGCTCAGGCTCTCATCGCCTTACCGAAATCATTTGTCCATCGTGCGACTGCATTGTTCGCTGAGCTTTTGGGGCACAATTTTAGTTGGCTTCTTCTCGCTCTTGAGGATGATGCAGCACTTTGTTGCCATCATAGCTGGATGGGCTGGTCATCGCTTCCAAAAATACCATGCATGATGGATTTGGGGCGCGGAAAAGGAAGCTCTTAGATCTTGAGCACACTGAACTAGTATATACTTTGCATTGATGGATAATCACCACTTGGCATAGTTACTTGTGGCTTTTAAGAGTAAAATTACTTAGCCCATCAGTCTTTAGTTGTTTCATGTACTCACTAAACGATCCACACTAGTTTCACTTTTCACTGCTAGCCTATTGGTTGACTTCTTTTTAGAGGGACCTTGGAATAATACCTGACGGGCTATTAAGAGAGTTAATGAAGATTCAACTCGGAGCTAGCAAAGACGAAGATTCCTCTTCCCTTGAAATGTGATTGGGTTAAACGTGGGGAATCTCCGGAACCGACGGATGCCGGGTCCAAAGCCAAATTCGTTCTTATATCGAAGTATCATGGGTATGGACAGCCTACATCCATAGTCGACGAATTAAAGACCAAATTTCTTTACCAGCATATAGAAGCAGAACCGAGAATGGAAAGAATTCCGATGGAGTAGAAGCCGGATAGCTCTGACCTCCACAAATCAGCCTCAAAACGTTAGTCGGAAATAACCTTGTGAGAGGATGGATTCAGCTATAGGTGGAGATTAACCTGCCAAGCTTATCCAGCCAATAGAAGCGAGTAATTCCAATTTCCGAATTGTTTTAGTCGCTTAATTGGGCTTTAGGGGTCTTTATAAAATGAGGTCTCACTTAAAATAGGGTCCGAAAAAAAAATCAGGGGGGAAGGTGGAAAAGTAATGTTCGTGATGGACATCTCAGTCTTTCAGCCCTAACCTATGTACCAAGTCCACGGCGTTTCCAGCCGTATGGACTGTTATTCCCTCTTTTAAACCCTTCAATCTTCATCTACACCGTCACAATGCTCGCTCGGGGGCCATCATTCACCAGATTCTCAACCGGCAGCATATTCATCCTAACATGTCTCTTCTTCATCCTCTATTACCACCCAATGAGAATAGCAACACCAGAAGGACACTCCGCATATGGTGAATCTAGAAAGGGCTTCCAACTGGCATCGCCGCGGATCCCAGAGAAGATCTGGTACAAAGTTGGACCTAAAGGGCTGAGCGACCAGTCACACGAATGGCTGGACGATTGTCTCCACAAAAACCCTGCTCATAGCGCGCAGATCATGACAGAACTCACGGGCGATCAGTATGTCCAACGGAACTTCTACTATCGTCCTGATATCGTACACGCCTACCTTGCTCTGTCGGTGCCCATCCTGAAAGCGGATTTCCTGCGCTATCTGCTTCTTTTCGCAGAGGGCGGCATCTGGGCTGATCTTGATGTCTCGTGTGGTGATGTACCCATTAGAGAATGGATACCCGAGACACTGCGCGCTAAAGCTGGTCTTGTTGTTGGGTGGGAGTTTGATGTTGGTTGGGGGGATAATTTTATCCGGCAGTTTGAGAGTTGGACTATTATGGCGGCGCCGGGATCGCCGCATCTTTTGATGGTTATTGACGATATCATGGATGGGATTAATCAGAAGACGGAGGAATATGGTGTGCCCGTTTCCGGGTTGACTTTGGATATGACGGGTGATGTGATCGACTTTACGGGGCCAAGGCGGTTGACTCGTGGGATTTTGAAGAGCTTGGAATCGATTCGCAATGAGACGATCGATATGGTGAGCATCTCGAACCTGTTGGAGCCCGTTTTGGTTGAGGATGTTTTGATCTTGCCTGGGTATTCGTTCGCTGCGTCGTCGAATACCTACAGCAATGAGAATGTGACTGGCCCTTCATTGGTCCAACATCATTATGCTGGCAGTTGGAAGAATCATAATGGTGGTGAGATGTGACCAGGGATATGAGTTCATGTACATTTAATCTTGCATTATAGAGCCATGTGATTCTTTCAGGCAGTTGGGTTTATTAGGCCGCTAGAAGGATCGACGAAATTTCATGTAATTATTTTCCCATTTTTTGACGCTAGATTCATCAGCACTATGATAGTACAGGCAGAAATTGACCAGGGATTCCACATAGTTCCGTGCACGCTCAAGAAGAACGATATCATCAGTCATAAGGTATCGGGAACTTTTGGTGAAAAAAAAAGAAAACAAGATCGAATGATCGCAAATATTGGTGAAAATCCCAAACGCCACGCTGAACTAACAAAAAAATCGAAACAAAGATCAAGTCCTAATTCGAGAAGGATAGATCATGCCCAGTTCACTCCTCATCAGTCTCAGTGAAATCGTCGGCGGACTCGTCATCAGAGTCGTCAGCTCCGCTGTCTGACTCGTTTGCGTCGTCGAGGCCTGGAATACCGCGCCACTCCACGTAGTCACCTTCCAGCCAGCGACGGCTGCGGGGAAGTTGATAGGGATCGAAGGGGAAGTATGCGTCCAGTTGATAGCCGATGTTATCGCCGGCGCGGATCTCCCGGCCGACGTGGCTGAAGCGAGGGTCTGAGAGATTGGAAAGGTTCCTGAAGGCAGTGACACGAATGCGCTTGTTGGTCTCAAGGAGAGGGTAGACGTAGAGGAATTGGAAGTGATGGGCGATGCGGGCGAACTCGGCGACTATGGCCGGGGAACAGACCTTGAGCGGGTTCAGTCGCGAATAGATGCATTTGTGAAGGAGTTCTTTGGTGTTGGGAGGGAATGTGATCTGGCCCGGCTCAAGCTCGTCCACCTGGTCCGGAGTATCACCATCAACAGCAGCGGTTGTCAGATCGCGCCACCGGAAACAGAAGATGTACAGAAGGGCCTGTGCAGTGGAGTAGAAAGGGCCGTAGCGACGAAGGTCAGGACCGCGGCAGCTGTCCTCATAATCCATACGCAGGCTGTTGAGGTGTGTGAGGAGGAGATCAAATACGTCGCGAACCACTTCTCCGGAAATATGGGCACCACGTGCAACAAAGCTGGCCAGGTATGCGGCTGCTGACTGGCGCAGGATGCCAGGTTGCAGCTTGTTGAAGATAAGCTGCACAAATGTGGACGCGAAGCGATCGACAAGCACGGGCGAGGCTTGGGAGAAATGGAACAAGAGGAACTGCGAGTGGCGAGATCGGTATGTAGGAAGAATGATCGTTTGGAAGTGACTGAGGAGCAAATCCAACGCATTCTCCTTATCATCCAGGGTACCCGAGGTGAAGGGGGGCGAAAAGTATTCAAAGAGGATATCAATCATTCCATCCACTTTGAGAATGTTGTCCTTGATCTTCTTGGCTCCCTTGCTGTCCTCATCTTCCGATTCGTCGCTGGCAACCGAGGCATCATCATCATCATCTTCTTCCTCATCATCAACCTCATCCAAGATTTCATCGCCGACCTCCTCTTCAAAGTCTTCCATATCTACCTGGATTTCAACGTCGACCTTGACAAGCTTCTCGGTGATAAGAGCTAGGATGTCAGACTGAAGCTCTGGGGCGTAGGTGATGATTTGGATGAGATTGCGGGTGTAGGCAATGCTCGCGCTAGCTGGATCTGAGTCGAAGGGGAACTGGCTAGACAAAATCGGAGAGAGTGATCCACTACCGGCCGGGATAAGCCGCAGCACATGGCGCATTGCCATATGGACTCGAGTATGCATCTCGGAAGGTGACACAACGGCGTAACCAGGCAGTCGACCGAGTCCTCGGGGGATGGAGCCGAGGTTGGTGGCCAACATCTTTAAGACAGGACCGAGGAAGGTACCGTGTGCGGCGGCAAGGTTACCCAGGAACCGGATGTACAGCTTCACGTAGGATTCGTCCCGTCCGAGCCACTCACTGTTGATGATGGCGTGGACTAGCCCGCTGCAGGAGCGATCCAAGGAGGCGACATGCGAAATCAGACCCAGAAGGTGATTCCTCAAAGATTCGTGCGTTGGTGATTCATATGCCAGCAGGCTGTCATCACCCTGCTTTGTTGGATCGGCAGAAAACATTCCCTTGATTCGGTCGTAGCCCTCGCTTTCTGACATTGTGACATGTCGGTGGATGGCCCCGCGGACCTCCTCCCGAATGAGTGCCAGACTCTTCTCCGACGAACCATCTTCATGTATCTTCACATCTTGATCAAACTGCACGCGGGGTCGCTTTTTGTTGGGAGGAAGGGCTTCCGTCGCGTCATCTGCCTGGGATGAGGACGGGGAGAGGGGGAGGTCCACTTCGCTCATTTTGCGTTTCGAGCCAGCGACCACAGAAGGAGCTTTCGAGGTTTTGAGAATCGGGACTGGAGAGGAAGTCGGAAGCATTTTGGATCGAGATATCGTAGGTGTGGGCGGTAGCGCCGGTTTTCGTGAAGTCGTGGCAAGGGATACCATGGCCGACTGTGAGGAAGAAGGGATGTAGGACAGGTTCTAGGCAGAAACCAGTATTGACATTTGCTTCTCTGCACCCTGGCAGAAACCAAACCCCGTTGACTTTGGATTCAATGTCGGAGCTTATCGAAGACTGGTCTAAGCACACGACACTTGTTCACGTCGAGATCTTGGGGCTTATACTACAGATTGGAATAGGAGAAAACGGCGACAGTCTGTCTGCATCCGTGGAAGTCCAGTTGCTTGAAATAGATAAAATCGGATGCAGACAGAATGGTCGAGTTGCTGGATCCAAAGCAAAGCAAGGCGAAATTTTTCCTTCTTTTCCTTCAGTCACTTGTGGAGCCCAGCGGAACACCCGTGACCGTGTCGGTGAGCCCTACGCTATACCTAATTGGGTAATATTGACTTATGTCATCGTGTTCTCATTCCAAGTTGTCGCATTTTATACATCATCCTCCACAACTTACTTTGTTCAACTCTGAAGGCTCTTTTGAACGTGTCTATTGAAATGTATTTGAGACTCCCGAAATGAAACATCGATGAGACTCCATATGAGACTCCCAAAAAGGAGCCTGAAAGACCGTAGAATCCTCCCAAAGCCTTGCAAGCCTCATGAAAGGATCGCAGGAAGCAGTTGACTCCAAACGACACAAAAGTGAACGACGATAAAAAGAGACCGTCTATTACGGGAAGAAAGGGGTAAATAGTAGGAATAAATTCAGAAAGAATCAAAATTGAGCGCGGGAAAAGGGCCTCCCATGGTATCGTGTAAAACAAGGGTCAATAGTCGTAAAAGAAAGAATAATAGTTGGTCGTCATGGCGGGTCAAGCAAAAGAATATCCAGTCCTTGCAAGTCCGCAATCTTGTGTCGTTGATCGCTCCGGATCAACCGGGGCGGAGGTAGCAATTATGTTAGAACCAAGATGTGGTCATAGGTCCACGTGTGTCCTCGAAAATGCTGCCATACAGTTCTTCAACTTCAACAAGATAGTCTTCGACAGAGAACTTCTTGAGCCCCTTGGCATAGAGAATCCGCTCTTCATCATCGAGCATGTTTAGGCCCCCAAATTCCTCCACGACTTCGTTCACCTGCTCTAGCTCTTTGCCAAATGGATGTGGATGCGGCTCGGCCTGGAAGAATTCCTGCGATGCACGAATGGCCGGTGTGCTGCGCGCTGCGTTCAGCGGAGGTGGGGACATCCTGGAGACCGAGCGCTTGTGAGCGAGCTCCTGGTGTGACCGCTTGGTGTGGGACAACGCCCGCTTGGGCACTAGTGGAGCATCTGTCGTTGACGAAGACGTAGAGGAGCGCGGGTGACTTGTCACCGTGGCCGTGCGTTTCGGGAAATACGACGTCAATGGATTTGGGTCAATGGGAGAACTCTCGTAAGGAGAGACGTCTGGCGAAGACATCGAAGACGCGTAGCTTTGCGGGGAGAAGGCGGCGTCCGAGTCGTCGCGCGATCCTAACGATGAGGCGGATGAAGAGCCGCTAATTTGGTTGAGATCGGGTGCGTTGTAGGCTTGCATGTTGGTTGTGGACAAAAGCTGGACCGGTCCAGATATGTTGCTGCGCTTTATACTCGCCGAGTTGAGTCGCACATGCCCTTCGCCACGGTACGGCATGGGTGCGGACACTTCTGGGCGCTTATTGCGCCGGGTGAATGCTCTTGTGAGCGACATGACGGATTTGGAGATTTGGTCGAGTTCAAAATATGGCAACGGTGCGTTTTGATGTGGTCGGGAATTGATTCCTAATTTTACACATGCAATATGTGAGATTTCTCTTTTTTTTTTTCAATTTGGTCGCGCTTTGCGATCGGATCCGTATTTGAGTCTCGCTTGGTAAGACGATCGAAAGAATGTAAGATCAACTGGAATGTCCAATATCAGATCGTAGGTTGTGCTTCGAATTTCAGATTCTATTGCAAAGATGCAAAATGAATGTTGAGTCCTCTTGTGATTTCGCGCAGCAAAATGTAGAGGGGAATAACAGTCTCTTATTGTCAAGGAATGGTGTCAAGGAATGGTGGCGCACAGGTCAAGAATAAAATAGAAGGATAAAAGGAGCCCAGGATCTCAGATCACTTTGTACCCAGGACTAAAAGAAGAGAAGAATAAGGAGGGAATGAAGGAACAAAGGCACACAATCCCAAGGAGGTTGAAGAAAGAGAGAAGGGGGGGTGTCCTCCTTACGGGGGGGGATTTTGGGCGCTACACCAGCGTTTGAGGTTGACCAGTAGCAGGACACCAGAAGATGTGGATGTGGATGGAGCCCAATTGGAATTCACTTTAGGGTCTGGCTATCAGGGCCCAGGGTTCTCAATATTCAAGTGGTTCGTCCAAACATTTGCTATTTGCCTCTTTCTACGGTACACGAACTACGCCTATTTATTCGCCTCTCGAATCTTGAAGGGGGGGGGGGGGGTACGGGCAATTCCGTATCGAGTTGATTCCAGCCCCAATCCTCCAGGGTCATCTTCTAGGGTGTCGGATATGTGCCTGAGTATGGAGGGGTCATCAGGCAAACGTGTACGTGTTCGACATGTCCTGTCTGCGCTGTCATTCCACCTTTGAAGTCTACGAGTGCACATGAATATCATCCCTCGTCAAAAGTGACCCGTACAGCGTGATGCGATAATGCCCCGAGAATAATCTAATTAAAACCGGTGCGGGGGCTCTTAGTCTGAAGGCACGGGCGTTTCATCACTTGTATCTGTTCCGCGCTCAAAGTAGTCTGTGCTCCGTGACCTGTTGGCTCGAATTCAGCCAAGTGGAAGACCCAATCAGAGGGTTGAACTGAAAGAACTCGGGTCAAGGGGTTTTGTTGCGGGCGCCTGCAGCTGATCAAGTCCGGAGGGGTTGGAGAACTTCCAGATCACTGAGATGGTGTGTGCTGCTCGTTATCTGAGTGGACTGGTGGGTTTTCTGTGGAGTATTATTGGTGCTTAAAGTCTTAAAACCATTCACCCTTCACCTCAGACTCCACCGTGAAAATTGTGTGGAGTGGGGTGAAACCCGCTAGGGACCAATGTAATATAACATTCACATGTTGTATGCGATGGATTGTATGTTGTATATCGATTCTGTATTTGAACTAATTTGAACTTGGCTTTGATTTTACTTAACAAAGGCCTTGTGTTTTGATCCTTGGACCAAAAAACACGTGATGGGTGACTACAGAAAGTATAGCCTCAGGCATTAAGGCTCTGAAATTAGCCCGTTACAGATATGGAACCCCGGCTCCATGAGGAAAGATGTGAAGTTTTCATATTATTGTGATACTGTATGCGTTTAGAACACGTCACTTCAAAAGTAAAGACTTGGGTTATTGTGTGACAGCTCCTCGGCTTTGCTCGACCGCTCCGTCTCCACCCCAGCTCTTGCATCCGAAACACCGACAGCATCCTCGACGCCAATTATGCCATCTCGGGGACTACTTACAGACGGCACAGGTTCGGGTTCCACCGCGACCTGGTGTCTAAAAAAAACCGGCGAAGCCAACGCCCCGGAAGCCAACGCCCCGGAAGCCAACACCCCGGGGTGGGGCTGATGAGGATCGTACGAACTCCCCGAATTGAACCCGTTGTCCCTGGGTTGCCATGCATATGAGACTAGTCCGGAATGAGGCTGATCTCCCAAATTTTGCGATTTATCGTGAGTAGGAGTCATAGAAACCACATAGCCACGTCCCGACGTATCTGAAACCACTTCACTTGGCTGCTCAATGGTAAACCGGTCCGACATGACCGTCAGCCAACGCTCCATATCAGGCCATTCTCGAAGGGGCAGCTGAGACCACTCTTCCATGCGAGCTGCCTTGTTTTTGGGCCTAGTATCTGTCTTTGCTGGTGTTTGTACCGCTGTTGGTTGTCCCATTGAACGAATGGCCATCAAAGCCCCGTAAAGGGCTGACTCGGTTTCTGCCAGCCTCTCCTCCAATTGGTTCAAGTATCCCAACGGCAAGCCTCTGGGCCAATGAGTTAGTTTCCCGCGGGTACCTGCATATATGTAGGTGCTGGGTACTTGCCTTTTGCCACTCTCGGGGTAGATGCATTTCGATACTTCCCTTGCGCATTGAGAACAGAACGGGCTTAATGAGATGTAAATAGTTAGAAACAAGACCAGCTATTAAATTAAATGGTGAGAACGTTTTTGATCTTACAGTTTGCGATCACACTATTTGGTCAGCATTTGCCTTGCTGTTCTTTACAAAATAATAACATACTTTGCATTTGCGTTGTCTGCATAGCTCACAGGAAATAGGATTCATGTTCTCTTCTGATGACATCTCGAGTCAGTCGATCTATGCTTTTTATGTGGGGTAATCTGGTCACACCTGGCATGATGGCACCAGGTGCCTTCCGCTTCGACCGTAATTGCGCCATTTATAGATGACAGGGTTATACAATGCAGCATGTAGTGGAACTTCCGAGTATATGCAAGATATCAGGCTCAAAGTCATGTGTATAGATAGATGATGCTGATGAAAGTACCGGAGTAAGAAATCTCCGGTCAGAATTAGCAGACACGTGACCACATTGATGCAGGGAGACAACTATTCTCGCCACGCTTTGTACCCCAGCCAAGGTAATAGTCCTACTAAAATTAAATGAAGTTGGGAGTACTACGACACTCTGCTTAACCCTTTGTATTAATTCTTCTGCATGATAAGTAGTTTTCATATTATTTCCAATGTGCATTGATTGTTAGAACTAATCTGAAGTACAGAATAAGTCCATGTGGTTATTCAGCCCAGCAGCTTGAAACTTGAGCGTTCAACTAGAAAGTCTAACGGGATTGAGCTAGTTAAGCAGTACTATCTTATTTTATATATCTGGCCCTGCCAGCGCCTGTTGCTGACATAATAACTTGGAGCTCGGGAGCTGGATTTCTTCCCAAGGAAACTTAACTTTGAACATCTCAGTTTCGAAAAATGTGATACATAAATCACAGCAATCATGGCTTCGGCTTCACCTGCTAGTATGCGGTTTGATGAAAATGAGTCTGAATGGATATATTCTTCTCGTCCAACCAAGAAACACAAGCGCACTTCCGGCACGGGTACCTCAGGACCCTCGCCTCGCGAGATTGGATTTATGAGAGAGTCTCAAAATGATGGATCTGCCACCTTCCTTGGAAGTTCAAGTGGAATCCATTTTATCCGTCATGTTTACAATGCCTTTGCACGTCGTTCAGCAGACTTAGACCAAACACGAGCTCGTGACAGAACCTCGGTCCCCGGGGAAGACGACCGGCTACAGCAAAATTCAGGAACCATTCAAACCTCGGATGAGCTATGGGCGAGGGAGGAATTAAATTATGCACAAAATACTTCATTTGCTTTCGACGATCTTGTTAAGTGGACACGCAGCTATTTCGAGAATTGGCATCCAATCTTCCCATGCCTCCACGCCCCGACAGTCTTGAAAATCATAGAGACAGTAAGTCAAAATGGGACGGAGTCGGTCAACCGACTAGAACTGATGATTCTCCGCTCTATCGTGTCCATTTCTCTCGGTGACGATCGACAGAGAGCGTCGTCGGGATCGAAGCTCAACCCCGTTCCTTCAGTTTTGGTCTTTCGATCCATTCAACATGTGATGCATGATGTGCAAAGTCTCCTTGAAGACCCAACCAGCTTGCCACTGCTACAGGCAGCATTCACCGCCCAACTTGCACTCACTTCACTTTTGCGCCTGAATGCCGCCTCGCGGGTAGGGGGTGTCATCACCCGCACTGCATTCCACCTTGGTTTGCATCGTTGCCCAAGACGCTTTTCTTGCTTTAGCAGCGAGGAAGCTGATATCCGTTGTCGGTTATTCTGGTCAATATACTCCCTTGAAAGATATCTTTCTCAGGCCCTTGGTATTCCACTCTCTATTCGAGATGACGACATCGACGTGTGTTACCCCGATGCCGAAAGACATTCTTCAACTGCTAAATGCCCTGACGACCGCAGATTGCGCTTACTGTGCCATCTTGCGAGATTTGCACGGATTCGAGGTTTGATTGTTGAACTTCGTAATAAGTCCATTCTCCACAGTCACGCCAGCCAGGTTGAAGCGGCTCATGTTACCGGAGAATTAGCGCAATGGTGGAATGAAGTTTATGATGATGTCAATCCCATTGATGAGCCCGCAGGATTTGGCTTGGATCAAGAGCCAATCTTGCAGCCATACCACCGGCTACTCCTGATGATTTTGAGACATGAAGCTATCATCTCGCTCAACCGACCTCTATTAGCGTCTGAAAAGCCCAATGCGGATTACAAGAACGCTTTGCAGACTTGCATTGGATCCTCTCGATCTATACTTGCGGCATTGAGAAAGCACATGTCCTCTGAACCGAAATTTCCGCTCTCCTGGCCATGCTTTACATGGTCGACTTGGATGGCCTGTCTCATTCTGATGTATGCCGCGTGGGAAGAAGAATTCCCCACGCCGACTGCTCTGAAATATGCGAGAATGGGGATTGCCATTCTAGAAAACCTATCATCGCGTGGTAGCAGCTGGCCAGAGACCTGCATCGAGGCGATCAAGGGCATGGAATCTGCTTTTGAGACACAGACATCTAGTAGCCAGCAGGCTAAGGCTGCTGCAACATTTAACAGCACCGGGAGATTAACTCAACCCCATGCCCAAGCCACACCATCGACAGAAAAACGAATATCACGGATGCTACCGGTTCAAGATGGAAATAATGAGATTCGAGATACAGGCCTTACACCAATTCGACCTCAAGCCTTAGCGCCGAATGGATATCAAGGCCGTTCAGTATCTACCGTAACCCCTCCATTTCAATCATCAATTCGCTCTCCTATCCAAGGTCCTGTCCCCGCAGACAACTACGTATCTGCCGTTTTTTCACCGTCTGACAATATCGGTAACTTTGCAGAAGCACTAGACCCTGCTGAGAACTATCTCAGTGGACAGTCTTCGGCTGGTCTCATTTTTGGCAGCATGGCTGACGGAAACCCTGCTTTTAATCCGAGTTTTGCTGGTCAAGACTCTTTGCCATTTTCATCATCGATGCTCATGAACGATTTATGGAGTGTGGCTGATGGCCCGTGGATGATTCACAACAACTTCTTGTGATCTCCAATGCATAATTTATAAGAAATACACGTGTTATAGCCAAGTTCCGCACGAAAAATATTCCCAACGCTTCCAATTCAGCTCACTAGTACAAATTAATATCAACTACTGTCCTGTCCTGATCCAAAACAACTCGCAGCTGACCCTTGTTTTCGCCACGGGATGCCCCAAAACCGAAAAATCCCCGTCTCAACTCGTCAAGATACAGCTCATAAGCTGGCATGTACCCTTTCACAAACTTGACAACCTGCTCGTCTGTCATGCCCTCCTTCGTCCGCGCACGGAGAGCATGCTCCTGCTGCATCCGCCACCGATAAACATTGACCAGATCATCTGTATCCAAATGAATAAGGAAATCCAAGTGCTGCGGTCCCATGAAAAGATCGCAGTAACCCCGTAGCTGCGTGTTCGCATCCAGCAAGTGTTCAACCGCATGATCTTTCAGTGTTTCCGTTGGATATTCCAATACAGTCTGCTTCCGTAACCCTTGCTCCCACCGTTGTCGAACAGCCGTTTCCTCCAGTGGCTGGAATCCAACACACCAGCCTTCAAAAACAACAATGTCAATCGCTGTCCCAGCTGGGACACGGTACCATGTCTCTTTGGGTGTCCTCCCGCCCTCTCCGTTGAATTTGCTCTTATCGAATGAGGGGACAAGTACCTCTGAGCCAGTTCTCAAGCTTTCGAAGAAAGAGCGCGCAAAGGCCATGTCATGTGTTCCCGGTTGACCCCGTGTTTGGACCAGTTTGTTAGATGGATTGGCCACGCGAAGTTGGACGAGATCGTCGTGGTCAAGGTACAGATCATCAAGGGACAAGTTGATTGTGTTAAAGCCGTGGTATTTTCTTAGCTCTTCCACGATTGCATCGGTCCATGTTGATTTCCCGCTGCCTTGGAGGCCTGTCAAGCCTAGAATGAAGGGTCGCGGGGTCGTTGAGGTTGGCGATTGGCATTGAATATGGCGTTCAATATGGGGTAAAACATAATTTAAGACGCTATGTACTGCTTCTTGGGGAATTGACATTGTGGTCTCCTGCTTTTTGCCTGACAATTTCAGTTGCGAATTGGATTGATATTGGATGTGAGGATTAAAGCTGGAGGGAATACACACTGAGTAGATAAGTGGGCCAGTTGGATTATCAGTATTCAATTTGGGACCTCACAATATTGATCAACAGATCCCAAAATTCACTACCCTAATTTACAATAGTAATTCTTGGGCAGAATCTAGAAGCTGTTTCTCAACCGAGTTGTATGCAAGTCAGGTGGGTGTGTTCGCGGCGCGGACATGTCTTTCTCCGAGTGGAGCCCTCTATATAGCCCAACCCGGGCATTTGAATCTCCGCCTGCACCCCGCGACAATTATAGTCGAATGTACTCATGATGAGGGGTTATACGATAGGCTTATGGGCAGATTGCGTGTGGAGGCTAAAATCTTCCTTTAAAAGCTTCGTCTACTGCCGTCTCCCACCTAAATCACCTCGAACAAGAACTTTACCACAACATCATCATGTCTGCTCCAGTCGCCAGTCAAAAGACCTACAGCATTGCATCCATCCCAGCTGATGGAATTGGCCCAGAGGTCATCAATGCTGGTATCACCGCTTTAAATGCCTTGACCGATACCCTCAAGACCTTCAAGTTGGAATTCAAGCACTATGATTGGAGCTCCGATACCTACAAGAAGACCGGCAAATACATCCCCGATGGTGGACTTGAGGAGCTCAAGAAGCACGACGCGATCTTCTTCGGTGCTGTCGGCGCTCCTGGTAAGCAGACACAACCAATGCCTTGAAAGACGTGACACTAAACACAAGAGAAGACGTCCCCGATCATATTTCCCTGTGGGGTCTGAGACTCGCCATCTGTCAGCCATTCCAGCAGTACGCGAACGTGCGCCCAACACGTGTATTCCGCGGGACTGAGTCCCCGTTGCGCAATTGCGGGCCCAATGACCTTGACTGGGTCATTATCCGTGAAAACAGCGAGGGAGAGTATGCCGGCCAGGGTGGCCGCTCCCACGCCGGAAAGCCGTGGGAGGTCGCGACTGAAGTTTCCATCTTCTCTCGCCATGGTGTGGAGAGGATTATGCGGTTCGCCTTTGAGACTGCTCAAAAGCGACCGCGCAAGCTGTTGACTGTGGTTACTAAGAGTAATGCGCAGCGCAACGGTATGGTTCTCTGGGATGAAGTGGCAAAGCTTGTTGCCGTTGACTTCCCTGATGTCACTGTGGACAAGATGCTTGTTGATGCTATGACTACTCGCATGGTTCTGAAGCCCGAGAGTCTGGATACCATCGTCGCTACCAATTTGGTGAGTTGGCACATTTAGAAATGATGCATGACTAGGTCTGCGGACTGACGATTGACTAGCACGCTGATATCCTTTCTGATCTCGCTGCCTCTCTGGCTGGATCTATTGGTATCGCACCTACCTCTAACCTCGACCCTACACGGGAGTACCCTAGTATGTTCGAGCCCATTCACGGCTCCGCTTTCGATATCACTGGCATGGGTATCTCCAACCCCGTGGCTACATTCTGGACTGCCGCAGAGATGCTTGCTTGGCTCGGCGAGGAGGAGGCTTCCAAGCAGCTGTTGGTCTGTGTGGAGAATGTCTGCGAGCAAGGAGTTCTTACCCGTGACTTGGGTGGTGACGCCACGACACAGCAGGTCACCGATGCAGTTGTGGCAGAGATTAAGAAACTTGCTTAAGTTTTGTCAAAGCAGGGGATTTTGTATGAGGATGAGCAATGAAATCGTATAAATTGAACAAAGATTACTGGACAATATTTTGAGACCCAAAAAACAGCCAAAACGATGTGAAATGATGGAAATTTCAAAATAAGGCGAAAGGCTTAATTCTAGTAAATGAAAATTGTGTAGCACTTTATATCTAATATGGAGTAGAATTGTGTGTGTCATCTTTGATATATATATCGCTTGATCAATACTTGAGTCTCTCGTGATCGCCCATCTCGACCGCCTTCCAACCTTCGTCAACTCAGCCACCACTCTCACAGAAATATTTGAATGGAGCGCCCCTCCAAAAGAGCGAGAATCTTATTAGATTCCAGTCATAGCCCAGCGAATACACCCCTGACATCTTTACACAGGGCCATTAGCCCACCATTGCCACGAAGCAGTCCCAAAGCGATTGGTGGTAAATTGACTTCTGGATCTGGAGGCACTGCTCGCTCTACCCAGTTCGTTAATTCGCCGGTACAACTTACTCATATTCGAGATTTACCGGATGGTAATAATGTCGGCACTGTTCGACTACGCGACATTCTCGGGGATCCCATGATCCGCGAGTGCTGGCAGTTTAACTACCTCTTCGACGTGGATTTTCTTATGTCTCAGTTTGACGAAGATGTCCGAGGTCTGGTCCAGGTCAAGGTGGTGCATGGGTCCTGGCGGAGGGAAGATACAAATCGCATTCGAGTTGAGGTAACTTTGTCTTTCAATTGGGTTGACTACATCTCGTCGCTAATCGAGGGTTTGAAGTGACATGCGACTAATCTTCTACTAGGAAGCGTGCGCACAATATCCTAATGTTGAGCCTATTGTGGCCTACATGCCAGAGCCTTTCGGGACACATCATTCCAAGATGATGATTCTTCTTCGGCATGATGACTTAGCTCAGTAAGATTCTAGACATTATTACTCGCTATGGCCCGATATAGATCTGACCTAAGACCCAAATAGGGTTATTATCCACACGGCAAACATGATCCATATGGATTGGACCAATATGACACAAGCCGCCTGGTGCTCTCCACTGCTTCCCCTGCAGAAGACAAACTCAGGGGGGTCTCAGCCAGATGCCAAAATTGGCTCAAGCGCACGGTTCAAAAGGGACCTCCTCACTTATCTGAAAGCATATGGGCCTAAAAAGACAGGCCCGCTGGTCCAGCAATTGGATAGATATGACTTCAGCTCTATCCGCGCTGCCCTCATTGCCAGTGTGCCGTCCAAAAAGCACGCCAGTGACTCTAACTCAGAAGAAGATACACTATGGGGCTGGCCAGCTTTGAAAGACTTGATGAGCCAAATACCCATCCAGCAGAAAAACAAAAGCAAGAAACCACACATAGTAATCCAGGTACGTACCTCCAAATAACCCACCGCTCTATAACAAACCCCCAACAAATCCAAGATCTCTTCAGTAGCAACCCTCGGTCAAACAAACAAATGGCTCAAAGACGTCTTCTTCAAAGCCCTCACTTCAACCAAACCCCCACAACCAACAACCTACTCAATAATCTTCCCAACCCCAGATGAGATCCGTCGCTCCTTAAACGGCTATAACTCCGGTGGCTCAATCCACATGAAAACCCAGAGCGCAGCACAACAAAAGCAACTCCAATACATGCGTCCGCATCTCTGCCAATGGGCAGGCGATACCATCACCCCAGGCCAATGCATCGACCTATCCGAAGACGATCCCCCAAGACGCGAAGCAGGTCGCGCCCGCGCAGCACCACACATCAAGACTTACATTCGCTTCGCGGATTCGGACATGAAGACTATTGACTGGGCGATGGTGTCTTCGGCTAATCTGTCCACGCAGGCGTGGGGCGCGGCGACGAATGTGGGTGGCGAGGTGCGCATTTGTAGCTGGGAGATTGGAGTTGTTGTTTGGCCGGACCTTTTTCGAGATGAAGGTTGCGGTGATGCTACATCTGGATCTGCATCTGAATCCCGAGAAGAGGGGGAGGCTCCTGTGTCAGACGTGCTGATGGTTCCTTGTTTTAAACGGGATCTTCCTGCTGTGTCTGAGGGGGCTGAGACGGCTTCTGTGGTCGTCGGGTTCCGAATGCCTTATGATCTCCCGTTGACGCCGTATGGCGCGGGTGATGAGCCGTGGTGTGCAACTGCTTCGCATACTCTGCCGGACTGGAAGGGGCAGGGCTGGATGGTTTGAGTCTGCTGTCTTTGCATTTGCATTTAGTGTATTGGCTATATCCGATTGTTTTTGTCTCGGCAGTTCATGGATGTGAGTCGTACGGTTATCTCAGTGTATAGTATACGGGATTTGGAGGTGAGTATTGGGTCATGGAAAGTAGCATGCATTTGTATTCGTTGTATTCATCACGAGACAATACGATTATCCTTTCTCTTTTAGATAACCGTCTTTCCAAGATCTCACTCGACAATGTATCCCCTTCGATAGATCGCGAGTGCATTCTCCAAGACCAGTTCTGCCAATTGTATCATCTATTCGTCGCGGGTGCCGTACTTGGCAATGAAGGTGTTGACGTGGCCGATGTAGAGCTGGTGAGCCTTAGCGGGGCTGTAGTCCTTGACCTTCTCCCAAGCACCGTAGAGCTGCTTCTTCTGTAAGGTTGTAAAGAATGAATAGTCAGCTACCGGGCTTATTCAAAAGTAACGCGGTATACTTTAGGGATTTTCCAAGCTCGCAATCGATTTGAAATTGAACATACCTGGATATCGAACATGCCGGGCTTCTCCATAACGTCACCCTTGCCAACCTTGAAGTAGATGTAGAGATCCTTCTTCTCCAAAAGACCCGGGGAAGTCTTCAGCATCATGACGGCCTTGGCGGCGAACTCGAAGGCCTTGCGGAGGGTCTCGGCCTCGGCGGCATCATCGAGTTTCTCGAACTCGCCCTGCTCGGCGACCTTCGCGAAGATGTCCTTCAGAGCTGCGATGTCGATGCCGACGGCGGCTTCTTGGACCTCGGGGGTGAACTTTTCTTTCTTCTGGGCGGCCTCCAGAACGGCGATGAAGGGGGTAATGTCAGACATTTTGGATTTGGGAATGTGTTATTTAGAATCTGAGGAGAGGTAAAAGTCAAGAACTGAGGATTTATGGTTGGGATGTTGGAGATGGTTGAGGGCGGGGTCAACAGTTAGTTAAAGGTGGGGCTGACACACTCGCCAGTTGATTTTTAAGGTGTAAAATAGCGGACCTGCGAATTACTCTATGCGGTTAGGTTTACTGTTTTAAGATTAACGCCCCAATACACTGTCACGTAACATCCCTTCAATGCTCCCGATATAAAAGACCTATCTTCCCCCCTTGTCCTTCCCTCTATCTTACACTGATTGTGAAGGGCTGGAGCCAGAAATGAATGCAATCTAGCTAGGCCACAAACTGTTTATAACAAGCCTGAAGAAGGAAAGTTCTTCGTAGACTGCGACATCGCCCGGGTAATGATACGTGCACCATGAAATTCAGCATTTGCACCATATTACATAATCATATCATTATATGTCAGCCAGAAATACTCCATCCAGTATAACTAGTTAGTAATTTCTATTAGCCTATTGAAAGCATATAGGACCCACTTGCTTAGAAGCTTTATAAGCATTCAGGGGTTATATAGCTAGTAGCAAGTTACTCTCTAAAATACACACTCATTTTACCCCTTGCTCTATATAGTAAGATTCTGGTATTAGTTCATCCTAGCCCCAACTTGTTCGACAGTGAGCATTCCGAGGGTCATTCACGTGATTAATATTAGTAAGCGGTTCCATTGGGACCCTATAACTATAGAGGCCCCTTGCTCTTCCTCACTTTCTCACATTACCAATTACCCTGCTTCCTTCAACAAGGCGCCTATCATGTCTCAAGATGCATATCTCCCAAATGTAAGCCATATTCTCTGAAGTTGACAAAGGATGAATGGCCCGAGCTCACATGGAGATAGACAGTCTATCTAGACGGCTTTCCCATCGCCGCGCGAACGCTGAAGACTTTAGATCAACGACGTCAGACAGTTCATCGCCTCGAGACTGAGCCATCCTCATATCACAATGCCTTACTAGCGAATGTGAACTCCGTCATTGTCAAGCAGCAGAAGAACGGATGGGCTGCCCAGTTTCAGCGTGAGAAGGAAGCTTACAAGGGATTGGAAAATCTTCAAGGAACAATCATACCGAGACTTTTTGGCGAAGGCTCGCTCAACGGGATTCCTGCACTTATTCTGTCAGAGGTTTCTGGTTCTACACTGTATGAACTCGCTCGCAACAAGGCCAAAGTTTCAGAAGACATATTGCAGAGTCAACTTCATAAGGTTTTTTCCGTTCTTCAAAAGCATGGCGTGGAATATGGAGACCTAAGACCGGAGAATTTCTTGCTCTGCGACAACGGAAAAATTGTGATTTTGGATCTCGAGGATGTTTCTTTCCCAAGGGAAACTGGGGAAGCATCACCTTTCGAGGACTCCGGCTACCTGGGCGATGCTGGCTACGTGATGAGCAAATTCAGAGATATCAGAGACCCAAACCGTCCTTCATCGCCTGTTCAATTTCTACAGATGCCGACTAATGAACAAGAAAAGAGACTGTATCATGGATCATATGCAGTGCCTAAACCCAGTCAAGGTAGCTGTTACATCGTGACCCAAGTATTGTCAGAAGTAGACGGTGAGGGTACAATTTGCGAAGCAAACAAAATTATTGGCGCTTGGAAACCAGAACAGGCGAGGCTAATGTACCGGAATGTTGAGATTTTTATCAGACATACTATTGTGATTCAGAAAGGATCGCATCCTTTTTTATTACGCTAGGAATGTAGCTAGTTATATAGAGCCCTATACGGGGGTCTACGTAAACCAAAAGGGTATTCCTTGGTATTATGCGGTGCCGTACCGGCCCGTATGGTCCCCCGTAGGTACTAGGGACGCGGGTCATGTGACCCGTAACCCGTATGATCCTTTACCGACAAGACTGCGAAAATTGACTGCAGTTAGCTGTATTTCCGCCAGGGGTTGCGAAAATGCTAGTAAAGCAAAGATAAAATAAGAATCTTCGTAGGGGTCTGGATACGAAGACTTATAGGCCTCAGGGTTTAAAACCCCTATTACAATATGCCAGTACGACTACTATGAAGTGGTAGTAGTGGACTGGAAAATATTAAGTGCGTTCGTTGTAGAGAGAGGAAACTATTTATGGTAGGAGTAGGAAGGCGGTGAGCTGCCTTCTAACACCCCCCACGACTACAACCTGGTGACCTGGTCCCCTATTCAGAATCAGCTGAACAGTTCTGGAATGAACCAATATATTGTCTCAAAATATTCACATTTAATTGGAAAGAAAATCATATTATTTCAAAAACCGCGCCAACAGATATATGTCCCACATGCAACCACTGTGCAAATCACTCGCTATGCACCAGAAAAAGAGAAGAGAAGTAAATTCCTGGGGCAATGTACAAAGTCAAAGAGAGAGCGATCACCAGTCTACCGCCCATCCATTGTTGGTGAGGAATTCCTCGCAAGCTGCCTTAAGAGCATAATTGTTCCGCAGATCATGGACACTGATAGGAGCCCGAGTCAAAGGATCGACGCCCGACTTCTCAACATACTTAGTGATGCCCAAGCGATCGAAACTGACCCCGGACGGTGTGATAACCGGATCATGCATGATCTCAAATGTGATGCCGTCAATGAGATGGTCAGGAACCACCTAAAAGCAAGGTTCAAACGTTAATAAACAACGCACCTCTCTAACAACCAAGTTGAAAACATACCCTTTCCTGAATCTCACCCTTAGAAGCAACTCGAAACGCCTCCCTCAAATTCCGAATCTTAGTCTCGGCATCCTCCCGCAACGCCTTCTGATCCTCCCCAAACCCAATCTCCCCAATCTCCCCGCGCTCCAAACGACCCCGCAACTCCGCCAGCGCACGCGTTACATCAGCCTCAACAAGCGCCTCGACCGAACCAAGAGTCTCATTCAGCTCGCGAATCCTTGCAGTCTCGCGCGCAGCCCAGATCTGCTGCTTCGCGCGTAGGACTATCCGCGACAGGTTCTCCGTCTGGGGATTCTTCGCCGCTAGACTCTGTTGGTACGCGTCGGACGCGACATCGTGCGCTTCTTGTGGGCGCTGTAGGCCTAGGAGGGCCTGGGCGAGGTAGTAGTGGCTCTTTAGGGCGGCGGGGTTCTTTAGACCGTAGATCTCGATTGCAGTGCGGGCGTCGTGTTCGACATCAGCCCATTTGGCGAGCTTGCTTCGTGTTATCGCACGGTTTGTGAAGAAGGTTGCATCGTGGGGATTCTTTTGGATTCTTTGTAATGGAGGGGGGGAAGTTATTAGTTTGGGGGGCGAATGATTAGGTTTGCGGACTTTGGGTTGGAGAGTGAGGGGGGCGGGAAGACCGGAGGGGTCGGATATGATAGCTTACGCTTGGGAGTAGAACTCTTCAGCACCGCTGTAATCTCCGGATTTGAAGAGCTCGTTGCCCTTAGCTTTGAGTTCTTGGGCCATGGTCTATGTGTGAGGGAAGGGTTGCGTTTCTTGTGCCACTGATCTGATCCCCAATGTGGGGCGGTCCACCATATAATGTCAAAAGTGATAGGAGTGGATATTGCAGTTCATAGAAACCGATAGGGGATTTAAGAGCTTTTCGATCTACAATCACTATGTGAGATCCATGTGAGTACCCTTGGTGGATATCGTTCTGCAGAAATCCATCCAAGTCGCATGAAACAATTGCATATGGAAACTCATAGATCCCCGCAGAATGTCTGAGTCAGCTCAATTGGTGCACTGCACTGTCCCCGGATATAGCTACTCTTCTATAGATTGTTCTGGCTGAAGTTAACTGTAGTTATTTCATTCACTATATACATATCTATGTGACCTTCTAATCCAAAATCTGGAAACGGAAGTAACATTGGGTTTGTGGTATCATACGCTATGAGAACTAAGAAAGACATAACAATCGTGCAGACAAGCCGATGAAACTTGACAAGTCATGCTCTGTCGGAAGGCAAAGTTGGGCGACAAGACCAGGTAGGATTCTCAAGACATCCCGAACATATCGGGTGTAAGGTGAGACGAGACGAAGAAAGACAAGATTCTAAGCAACAGTGCGGAACTGGACCTCATAGTCCGTGATAGCCTGGACCTTGGCAGCAGAGGCAGACTTGGGATCGAAGCGGTAGTTGAGCCAGTCTGTAGCGAGCTTCTTGGCCAATTCGACACCGATGACACGCTGACCCATGCACAGGACTTGAGCATCGTTGCTCAGGATGGAACGCTCCACCGAGAAGGGATCGTGGGCAGTCACAGCCCGAATGCCGGGCACCTTGTTCGCAGCGATGGCAACACCCAGACCAGTGCCACAAATGAAGAGGCCACGATCAGCCTTGCCATCCATGATGAGTTTGGCACCCTCCACGGCAGGGTGAGGATAGGCAGTTTTATCGGAGGAAGAGTTGACACCAACGTCAATAATCTCGGCGACAAGAGGGTTGTTTTCCAGAGTGGCCTTGATGGCATCCTTGTATGGGACACCAGCCTCGTCACAAGCCATGACAATGCGGAAGGGAGTAGACATGATGAAGGTACGGACAAGAAGATGAAGAATGTACAAATAATGTGAATGGAATAGAATAGATAATAGATATACAGAATATTGGTTTGATCCAAAAAAAAAAAAAAGAAATCCTTGGGAGTACATACAAAGGGGGTCTTTATATTCTTTTTGCTCCTTCCCCTCTCTCCTTTACAGCCGTGCAACCAACCTCAGGTCCAGCCAATCCTTGCATTTGATAGAATCATCATCTACAGCCGTTCTCCACTAGGAAACTCGAATGGCCTGGTTCCCTTGATATGGTTACACGTATTGCCAGCGTCCAGGGTGGCCCGCCCCAGCATCATAGCACCCCAACAACAAGCTGTGAGTGGTCAGCGCCAGAAGGAGGTTAAACCGAGGTCGGATACTTTAGGAGCCTTGTTTTGGGCCATACATGCGTCTTACCTCGTATTACACGGGATGTTTTATTAAACCTCGCCGGCGCTGGCTTGGACTACGCTCCCCGGGCTCCATATTCTGCCACATTCAAGCCATCGATGTCAGTAATGGACACAACTTATAAGATAAGACGGGATAACAAGGTTGTGGCTGTTTAACAGAGGCGTGGCGGCTCACTTTCCCCTCTTGAATCTTGGTGCCTTAAGGCCAAGGGCTGGCAGACTTGGTTTCATCTTTCCCCGACGCGAGGATTGGTCTCGGTGGCTACGGCCTGGACAACTCCTATATCGAGCGGGAAGACCGAATTTGTCGAAATTGACCTCATAACCAGGGGCTAAATTCAATGCCATGCTTAAAACCCGGCTTATTATGAGATATCGGCCCTAGGGATATTGATATCTACGTATGAATTGCCTCATAAGTTAATTTCCCAAAAGCTAAACGCACAAATGCACAAGTACAAAGTACCGGACCAGACGCTAAACCCCATATTTGATGTGCATTGCCTCATTGCAAGGGTGTGTACTCCACTTTCCCACTCCACCATCTCCAACGTTGTTGGTCGCTGTGAACTTAATCCACCGGCTCTTCGGATTGTACTATTGTATAATGTACTATTGTATGATGTACTCCCGATTTTCCTTTTGATCTGCACTATAGGATGCTCTACACTGTATGGAGGACATATTGTTTAATCGTATAACAGACACATAGAATATAGTAGACACTATAGAATGTACTTATGTACAATACACAAAGGCTAAAGCATAATACCAGTATCATCGGAATACATTCGTACCTAGTCCTCTTCAACCTTGTCTGGGATACTTGATACTACATTGGCTTGGCCTATCGCAGTGTCAACATTAGACTTCGGCATTGAGTACTCCGAATAGGTACTTTGCCCCAGTCTGAACCAATGTAGCATCACATAGCCCTCGGCATTATAACTTTGACCCCAATGCCCTATTCCAAAATGCATTTTGCACTAACCTGATGGGACAATCGGAACGTCTAGTGCAGAAGGGACGCTAATGCAGCGCATTGATACTTTGGAAATTACCCAGATTGTCAATGATAAACTTGAAATTACTTCGAATGACATTCTCGCTTCCACTTTCCAAAGCAACTTGTCCGAGATTCCCCAATTCCCCAATTCCCCCCGTCGGACGGGAACGCTAGGCACATCCCCCCACCATCTAGACAATCAAATACAACTTTCGCAACATCGCCATCACCCATCACCCATCACCATGGCGTCCACCTACCCAATTCTCCCAGAGAAGCTCCTTTTCATCTCCCTTAAGATGTACTTCACTCCAGACCGGACACTCACCTACCTCCACGACCTCCTCAACCCAACCAACGAGATCGTCCACCCAGCATACAGAGACAAACTCCTCCTAGCTCTAATCCCAGACTTCCTAACCATTTGGCCCTGCGCCCAAATCCTCAAAGAATACGAAACCAACCTACCCAACACCGGAACCCCTCAATCCACACCCCCCTTCCTGCTGGGCGCGCAAGACTGCTTCTGGGAATCCGAAGGCGCATACACAGGCGAAGTCTCACCGGCCTCAATCCGCGCACTAGGCTGCTCAATCGTCGAATTAGGCCACGCCGAGCGCCGTGCCATCTTCAACGAATCAGATGACCAAACCGCCCGAAAAGCAGCCGCAACATGCGCACAGCACATGGTTCCGCTCGTCTGCGTCGGCGAGGTGACGGCTCCCGGCCCCATCGCCTCACAAGCTGTCGGTCAAGCTGTGGCCGAGTGTGCGGCGCTGGTGCGCGCAGTCCTAGCTGCTATCCCGGATGACGCGCCCGTTATCTTTGCCTACGAGCCTGTCTGGGCTATTGGCCAGCCGAAGCCGGCGGGGGTTGATCATGTCGCTGCTGTTGTGCAGGGTATTCGGGCTGTTATTGGTGGCCGGTCTGGTACGGCGCGTGTTTTGTATGGGGGTAGTGCGGGGCCGGGTCTTTGGGGGGCGGGTGGGCTTGGTCGCGCGGTTGATGGAATGTTTTTGGGCAGGTTCGCGCATGAAATTGATGGTGTGCGGGAAGTTGTTCGTGAGGTGGAGGAAACACTGGCTCTGGTGTGATGATGCTGTTCGCTGATGCTGGCTTGTTATGCCGCATGCACTACTAGAACACACTCCAGGTATTATTATCCTTGCTTCGACGCCTTGACGCCTTGACACTCTATATGTGTCTACAATTATACAGGTATACGGTATTGTGTTTTGCGCTATACGGTTCCTCGTTATTGTTATACGGAATAATACATATCACAGCTTAAACAGAAACAGACCAAAGACAGACGCTTCTAGACACATACTCATGGGATCCCAAGAAAAAAGACCAAAAGTGGGAATCTCAGCTCCTGAGGCGGCGCTCGGGAAGCCTATCTGGGGGAACCCGCAGGCGAACCCACAGGAAACTGGGGAACTTCCCCGGTTTTCTCTTTCGTGAACCTGTCACGCGGCCGATCAGAGATTTACCTCAGATGACTTCCAAAGCTTTTTCCTTACTTCCGCAACTCCAATAGGCCTTCGATGTGAAAGCTATCACTGCCGGTCCACTTCCGTGCTTTATGTGGGTTCGTTGTGGACTCTGGAGCTCCATCTTGCACTGATCGAGTAATCCGATCTATTGATATCTCTCAAATCCATTCTCATGTCCATTCTTACCGGCAATTGTCTTTCCCTTTTTCCATTTATTTTCGGCACTGCCTGACTCGGTCATTCCATTGCATATAATACCCGCCAGGTGTCGAATCTCTCGGACGAGAAATCATGTAGAGAAATGGCGAATACAGAAATATTGCTTTTCTTGTTTGTATCCATGTTATTTACAGGATCTATCAAAGACCAAATGAGAATAAAAAAAATCATAGTTCACACCGCTTATTTCTTCTGCAGCTCCTCACGCAGCTCCTGCTTCACACGCGTGACAGTGCCAATACCACCATAGACAACACCAGTGTACATCATAGCGACCGAAGCACCGGCCTCGAGAGCCGCGCGCGCCTCCTTGCCGGTAGTGATACCGCCAGAAGCGAAAATAACTTTCCGGGGAAGGTTAGACACCTTCTCAACAGACTTCTCTGAGTCAGTCGCAGACGGGGGTCCCTGATCAAGCAGGGCACGGTAGCGGGCGACGAGCGCAACGGAGCGGTCAAACAGCTGGGGGCCGGAGTAACCGCCGGTTTCCTTGAGGGTCTTCTGTTCCTCGGCGGGGAGGACGAAGCCCTGGGGCACGGGGTCGGGCCGACGGTTGGTGGTGTTACCGACGATGACGCCGTCGACGCCGGAGTTCCAGACAGCCTCGCAAATTCCGGAGATCTGCTCGTTGGAGTCCTCATCCGGGCTGACCTTGACCATCACGTAGGGCTTGGTCTTGCGGTCAACGTTCTTGGCGGAGGCGACGACCGCGGTCAAGATTGCTGTGAGGGGTGCGGCGGCTTGGAGATCGCGCAGGCCTGGGGTGTTGGGGCTGGAAACGTTCACAACAAGGATATCGGCGTACTTCGCCACCCGGTCAACGCAGTAGACGTAGTCGCGCTTGATGGCTTCGATGTCTCCATCGGGGGTGAGCTTGTTCTTGGCAACTTGCACGGCGAGAAGCTTGCCCGGGACCAGACTTCCGGGTGGGACATTGGCTTCGCCGTCCAAGACGCGCTGTTCGGATTCCTCGTGCAGGCCGAATCCGGCGGCGTAGGCGAAGTCAGCTACGCGCTGCTTCAGGACTTCAGCCATGTGGTCGGCGCCCTTGGAGTTGAGGCCATAGCGGTTGATCATGGCGCGTTGAGAAGGCAGTCGGAACACTCGAGGCTTAGGGTTTCCTTCCTGTGGGAGAGGGGTGGTACCGCCGACTTCGACGATGGCGGGACCGATGTCGAACAGCGGATCAGGGACCTCGGCGTGCTTGTCCAGACCGGCGGAGATACCGATGGGGTTGGAGATGGTGTATCCAAAGACCTGGTAACGAATCTTGTCAGTGATTGGCTATTGGCGGAGTTGGGAATGCCATTACCTCGGTTGCCAGGGCACCATCACGATCCGGGTCGCCACGCTCACGCGGGTGAAGACCATACTGGTAAAGCATCTTCAGGTTCTCCACGCCGATATGGTGCGCATCTTCCGCATCGGGCCACAGCTGGCGGATCAAGGGCACAACGCCGTATCTGTGGATACTGGCTCTGGTGTCGGTTCCATAGATATAGCCCACCAGCAGGGTGAAGGCAAGCGAGGCACCGTACAAGGCCTTCTTAGACTTACGACCCGCTTTGCGGGGGATCTCCTTGGAGGCCTCCTTTGTAGCATCCTTCACTGTCTCCTTAACTGCCTCGGCGGGCGCAGATGCAGCCGAGTCCGAAGCATATCGCAAAGCACCGGGGTAGCGCTGGGCCCGCTTCGGTAGCAATCCCGACGACCCTTGGGTCAAGCGGGAGGTAGGAAGGCTGCGAGCCCGGACGCTGGCTCTCCAGGCCATTGTTGCGGAGTTACAAGCCATTTTTATTGTGTGTGGAGCTAACTGTCTTCGCCGGCGGAGCAACGCCCGATCGAACCTATACAGCGGTTAGTACTTGCGATTGATAGTGGATTGTGACTGAGGCCATGGAGCTAGTCAAGCTACGATTGACCCGTATTGTGGACTAGCTAATTAGAACAGTACATACAAGTCAGTATGTACCTAACAAGACACTTACAATTGCAATTGAGCACGATCCGAGGTTCTCGCACGTCCCTTGCAGTTCTCGAGGGCGGATTCGGGTTCTTCGCTGTACAATCTGGGCGGTGGCAATAAGGCCTGCAGAATTTCTAGGGCGGTAGCCTTACATGGCTGCATCGGTAGATGTTTCCTCATGTACTTTGTGTTCTTCGCCTTCAGTTATATTTTAGTGATTGTTAGCGATTACAAGATACTTTGGAATATATTTTTATCTTTATATATCGGAGAATATCCAAGCTTTCTATGCAGAATGAAGGAAAAATATATTGACCGACCATCTCTTCGGTGATCACAAGCTCGTATTGGGCAACACTGTTAAGGCTTGGCTATGACCAACTTGACTTCTACCTCCCACATGTTGCAAACCCTTTAGCCTCCTCCCATTTCTGAACAGAAACTGTTTGTTTATCTCCACAGTGTTGAAAAATAAAGATCGCACGCCACAGATCCTACCCAGCATGAGGACGCAAGGAAGAACAACGAATTCTTCAGCAGTGGGATTTGACCATGTCTATTTCGACGATGAAGATGATTCCTCTGCCCAGGGACATGCATCCTCGCAGCGAGACTCCATGAATACTCTCCCAGAAGCGGTGCCTCAGCTCAGTCGTGCAAAGGAGCCGTACCGTTCATTCAACGTCTTCAAAGATGTATGTTAGCAGCCTGGTATGGATGCATTGCTTTCTCCACATAAACCCTCATAAACTTAGATTAATGCTCATTATTTCATGCAGGTAGCCCTCGGTACAAATGCCTGGAGCTTTTGTCTTCAGGTTCACCCTTCTGGGGGACTTGCTCAATCTCCAAGCCCAGTATATCACACCTTGCGCATCCCCTGGTACCGCCAAGGCCTTTATCTGCCAGCCTCATTTGATCTTTACTCTGGTGGCAATGTTGTGCGCAGCCGGAAAGATCCATCTCCCGAGCCTCAAGACCACCGCGCGCACATTCATTACCGTGGCTTTGAGGGTTTACTCAGTCTCCATGTGGCGGTAGACATCTTCCGCCAAGTAGGTTCTAATTCCCTTGAAGATGAGCCTCTAGGCTCTAGAGGAAGTTCCCAAACCCTTGTCAAGCACTGCTCGCTGAAAATTGCTCGAAAGGGAATTGGTAGAACATACCACGTTGGGGTTACTGAAGGCGGGTCTGTCAAAACATTCTACTGGAAAGGGTCCAAGACTGCATTGTCTCTTCTTGAGACTGAAGGGACAAGCGCTGGTTCTAGTGATGGGAACGGCAACCTGAAATTCTTTGCTGCGGATAAACCAGATGATATTCTTGCCGTGTGGCAGAATAAAACTGATCGACAAATTCTAGGTTCTTTGAACGTTATCGCTGAGCTTGATGCTGATTTGGATGGGGTTCTTGAAGGGCTGATAGTGAGTTGCCTGGCAGTGGTTGTTGCAGAAAGAGTTTCTGGGCGAGGGTGGATAGGTGGTCTGGGGAAGTCAAGGAACTCTTAGATCTTGAGTCAAATCTGACCAACATGCAATTGTATATAATGAGTTACTACCTACTAGTTATTGGATTGCACGTAACTCCGTGTAGTGAAAGACCAGGGATGGAGACCTAAAACACTCGTCCACCTTGTGGATGACAAACAACAAACCTGCCTATGCGGAGATCCATGCGTATATAAATGCTCATTCCATGATATCTCTTTCTTTCTCTTAATTATTTCGGGTATTTTCATTCTGTCAAGGCATTTATGATATATTAAACATAGGTTTTCTCTAAGCTCGAATGTGAAAATGAACTGCCATCTCTTTTCCAACTTGTATCCCAACGTTTCTTCAATCAAATTGCATTACAGTTGACCGAAGTACCTATATTAGAATACTGGCCATATATTGATGCCAGTCCAGCATCAGTCACACCTAGCTACCTCTGTGGCAAAGGAGCAAGTCCAAACGAGGTCCGGTCCAATCTTCCATAAAAACGAACATGCTTTTATCGAATGAGTAAATATAAAATCAATAACGATCACTGACACCTGATCTCAAATCAAATTAAAAACTACCCCGTCTACAGAACGCGACAGTGAATAGTCCGAATTTCCATAAGCAAAATATCACTGTGCTATGTGAGAGTGGGACACTATGTAGAGCAACTTCCAAAACATTGCAATCCTTGGATAATAGGTGGTATGTCTTGTCTTTACATGAGTTTGTCTACCTGTCTAGGGACTATATAATTATGAGTCAAAGGAATCGTTTTGTTGTTGAGTTCTTAATCGTGCCCATTGAGGGAGATATTGCCAATCAAAGACTATATATATATACCAGTCAATTCATGTCTATATCCAACTTACGTTAAAATAACTCTCAACTCTTCATGAATATTTGAATGGAGTATTGATTAGGCATGTCAAAAAGCTCTTCTTCTTTTTCTTCTCTGTCAATCTATGAAACAAAAATTCATTCCAAAAGGGCAGTGTACCTAAAATACCAAGAACGGAAAAAAGAATGACCAGGCAGGGTATGGGATGAATATACTACCAGAAAATGTGCATTTTCAAGTATTTTGGGAATTTAACTAGTCCTATATAGCTAGTATGCCAATGGCTGGATCCCCTTATGTTTTAAGCACCTAGGGTCGCTAGGCTGTAACCGTTCAAGCCCTAACTTGGCCATTTTATCGATAGTGGAGGATTCACGAAGTAGATTCACACTTTCGCTGCGAACACATAATAACTAGGTTCTATAACCTAGTTAGAGTGAGGTGCTAATAACGCTCAAGTCGAGGGTTCCTCTGGAACAAACGTTTCTTTTGTTGCTCTATATTCATTTTGAATTGTTCTATCCTCCCTTTTATTTTTAGTTGTTATAGCTAGCCCCTCTAACACTATAATAAAATTGCACGGTAAGCATAGAAATAGTAATATTCTCTTCACTATCAAGGTAAAGGTATCTTAGAGTATTCCAGCCCCCAAGTATGCCAACTATCGTACCTGTTAGGGGATTCTCAAGACCACTCTGCCATCAATCTCCGAGCGCTCCAGGCGGTCCAACACATGATTGATATCGTCCAATGCAAAGACATCAATATGCGCCTTCACATCACCAGCCACAGCCATAGCCAGCATTTCATCCATCTCATCCGCTGTTCCCGCGGAGTTTCCGACAATAGTGAGGCCTGTATTAGTTGGTCAGACCGATTCATGTCCTCAATCGCACAAACGAGAGAACTCACCCTTGACAATCATATCGAATGGTGTAGCCGGTAGCTTGAATGGCTTGTTGGGAATACCGACGCAGACGAGCGTGCCAAAAGGACGCAACATCTGCATACTCTGTTCGTATGCTCGCTCGCCATTAGCAGTGCAGATCACAGCATGTACACCAAAGGTTGTCTTGTCTTTAACTACCTGGACAATGTCGACTTCGCGGTAGTCCAGGAATTCCGTAGCCCCAAGTGAAAGGCATAGTTGCTTTTTCTTATCTCCACTTTGAAAGCATCATTAGGTTAGTTTGTTATAAAGGTCACAGAAAGTTACCAACTTGAATATCACGTACCTGTCAATTGCAATGACTTTAAGACCCTTCTTAACGGCGATTTGAATTCCCCTGCAAGAAATATATTTGTTAGAGAACAAAGTTTCTAGTCATCAAAAGCTGGGTTTGGAATGTACATATGACCAAGGCCACCTCCAGCACCAAGGATGGCAAGGTAGTCTCCCGGACGAGTCTTAGTTTTCATGATGGAAGAATACATCGCAATTCCAGCTGGAGATAATGATTAGCGATTGTACTGGCAAAATACCAATAGGAAAATCGTACCACATAGAAGAGGCGCAGCACTATCCGGTGAAAGCTGCTCCGGAATCTTGGTCACATGGAGTGCTGGACTGACAATATACTCTGAGGGATGATATTAGAAGCCTTCCAATGGACTGGATGATCACATCGGCAGATAAAAATCTTACGCTGAAACGTTCCAGGTACATTCTGCAACTCATGAATGCAATCAGTAACGGAAACGGTAGCGGAAGACTTATTATATGCGGCGATCAATAACTTACTGCACCGGCGTTCTTCTGATATGGGCATACAGTATGGTTGATTTCACAAATTTCGCACTGGCGACAAGAGCTGTATAGCCACCTAACAGTGGAAATGCCCTCAGCGTCAATATAACTTCAACCTGACGACCAGTTTGCGGCGAAGGAGACAGAACCTGATACCAACCCGCGTTCCCATCCATTGCTTCTCGTCAACTTCCGGTCCGACTAAGAGTAACGACGATTGTTAGTATAGGTGTTGGGTTGCATTCAACTTGATACAGCGATAGTGTCTACCTTTGACTACTTTTCCAACACCTTCATGGCCCGCGACGTCAGTCAACATAGGTGTGTCACCGCGGATGCTGTGAAGATCCGAGTGACATACCCCAGAATACTCGAGCTTGACGAGGATTTCGCCTTTTCCAGGAGTTGGCACCGGGCGATTGCTCTTGATCCTCACCTTTGCGGAGACAGTAGTACTCGTGGGTGCGATAACAGCAGCGATTTGAATTGGGGGGATCGGGGGGATCGACATGTTGCTGGTTCCATGAATATCCGGGATTATGTTCGGAGATAGTCTGTTAATCATTCACTTTGCTAGGAAACTTGGCTTAAATAGTTCGGTAGTTGAGACCTGATCCGATAGGCGGCATTAGTCGTATCGTAGATGCGGGGGTGTGATGGAAGGATGCAAAGATAAGCAGAAACAGTTACTTTTCCTGGACATATGCCAAGAGATATTGGGGAGGATCTCGAATTGGGCAGATTAGGCAGGTCAGACCGGATATACAGAAGGAGATATCAATACAAATAATTACGAAGATAGAATAAATCCGACACTTCTCTTTTACAGAGCTCAGTGTCAAAAACTCAATTAAACAATTATGTGTAAGCCGCAAGACTGACATCGGGACAATCATGAAGGAATATAAGACAAGGACTCTGTTAGGCAGAGTCGAAGGGAAGAAGTGGTACAGCACTCCGAATGCAGCAGAAGGCCTCCGAGTCGCGTGAGAAACTCGAATACCAAGGTATCAAAGATGAAATTCTAAACCCGACATAAGAACGCCAGAAAATCATGCATTCTCAGACTGGATCGTTTGCTGTGAGTAGAGATATAGTTAGTTTGGGCAACTAGTAGGCCGGGTCGGGAAAAGAAACGAACCACTAGCCAATCCATTCCTTCATTAATACCCTTGCCATCAATGGCAGAGCAGGCGACAATACTCCAGTTTCGGTCCCGCAGCTCTCCTAGCTTCAAAGCCTCTGATATCTCGCCTGCGCCCTTGGCACCGGGTTGATCTTGTTTGTTGGCGAACACTAGCAGTGCCGCGTCGTGAAGTTCCTCCTCATTCAACATGGCTGCTAATTCATCTGCCGCAGTCCCTAATCGCTCAATATCTGTGGAGTCGATGACAAAAACCACTGCGGCGGTGTTGGCGTAGTAGCATCGCCAGTATGGGCGGATAGAGGTTTGGCCACCAAGATCCTAAAAATCCAGGGAAATTAGTTATGACCTGAATAAGCCTAGAGATGGATAAAACATACCCAGACATTAAGATTGAGATTCTTATATGTGACCGATTCGACGTTGAAACCGATTGTAGGTATCGTGGTGACGACTTCACCAATCTGCGAGGTGTCAGCCCCACGTATCTCATTGAAACGCGCCAGAAAACCAAAGTTTCAAAGTCATAATATCATACCTTGAGCCTGTACAGCAATGTAGTCTTTCCAGCGTTATCCTAAAGCCCCGAAAGAATGTTCATTAGTTTCAGTCCTTGTGACACTAACGAGAACCTGCTTTCCCCGCATGGGACGCAGTGGGACGCAACGTACAAGTCCTAGAATCAGGATGCGGATCTCCTTCTTAGACCAGAGCAGGGACCAGATACGTGATAGTGAACCTCCCATCGTGTATATGATCGTGTGTATGATCAACCAAGTGGGTGCGCTGTCCACCGTCCACTGTTCGGTTCACAGGTTGTCTGGGCAAGTATGGAGCCGAGGATGATAGGATGGGGGGCGCGTAAGTCGTATGGATTGAGCGAAATAAGACAAACTCGCTATGGGGGTATGGTACAAGTAGATGAGATAGAGGTGAAAGAGACGAAGGCACTGGTGGCAACCACATTGGATGTTCTTTGGCCGATCGGCCTGTGCGGTGTGGGCGGTCAATCGGGGGATCATCGTCTTGCGGGATTGAGCTCCTCATTTAGAAAACCCCCATTGTCTCTTTCCCTCTGTCATATTTTGGGCTTGTTCATTTTTATCGCATTTACGCGACTACCACTCGCCATCTGAAGTGCAACCAGAGCATCGCAGTCACCTTCGGCGCACTCCCTAGATTTGCCGCGATTGGTTTCAATTGAAGACAGCCGACCACGGAGCGATACCATCATGGTTGGAAAGAAGTCGGGCAAGGCCCTCCGGGATGAGGGTAAGATCACCCGACTGGGATGCTGGAATACAGCCGTCTACAACAGAGCAACTAACACTTTACATAGGCCTGGAGCGGACTGACAATAACATGGAACTATCCAGCTGGCCGCAGATCCCAGCAATTAACCAGAAGAACTACTACACGTGCGTATACCTAGGCTAATATCTGTCGCATGGCTCTAGTTGAGGACGTCAATACTGATTGCGCTACGTAGTGACTACCTGAAACGAGACGACCAAAACCTCGCGTTCCGACTGCAAAATGAGGAAGCAAGGACAAAGATGACCAAGAAAGCGAAGGATCACGACCGTGCCCTCGCTATGGCCAAGACCGAGACTGCGGAAGGCGATGGTGAAGCAGATGGCGACGCTCACATGGAGGATGCGGAGGAGACCCCAGCCGAGATGGCTGGCTCCAAGGTTATTGTCATCCACATGGGCAGTCAGAACCTCCGGATCGGACTTGCCAGTGACGCACTGCCGAAGACCTTGCCAATGGTTATTGCGAGGAAAGCAACCACAAACGAGTCCGAAGACCATGATGAACCCAAACCCAAGAGGTTTAAGCACGATGATGGCTCTGAAATGGAGCCCGAAAAGGCCTTTGGATCTGAAGTATGTCCCGTGCAATCTTGTTGAGATGGCTGTGTACTAATTCACCCGATAGTGGTCGTCTCATTTTAATCGGATGTCTGCCGATCTGAAGGTGCACATGCGACAGAACAAGCGAAGAATGCTTCCAAACTCCAAGGAGATGGTTGTTAACTATAACCGCAGAACCGTGCCAGAAATTATCTCTGAACACAATGATCCAATGCGTGCTGAATGGACCGAGATATCTAATCCCCCACCAGAGTACATCGTCGGACAGCCGGCCTTGCGGGTACCGGATTCTTCCAAACCTCGATACAAACTGTATTGGCCAATCCGGAATGGTTGGTGCAACGAGAAGGATTACACAAGCAAGAGGTCTCTCTTTCTGGATATTTCATTGATCGTAGAAGATGCGATCAAGAATCAACTGCGCTTGACGAGCAAGAAGGATTGGACACAGTATTCGTGTGTGTTCGTCATCCCGGATCTTTACGACAAGTCCTATGTCACGCAAGTCTTGGATATGCTGATGCGAGAGTTCGCGTTCGCTCGGGTGTGTTTCATTCAAGAGAGTCTGGCAGCCACCTTTGGTGCCGGTTTCACCTCGGCATGTGTCGTTGATATTGGAGCGCAGAAGACTTCGATTTGCTGTGTGGAAGAAGGCATGTGCATTGAGAACTCCCGAGTGAATCTGAAGTATGGTGGCCAGGACATGACCGAAACGTTCATCAAGATGATGCTGCATGATCACTTCCCCTATGCCGATATCAACCTACGGCGTAGACACGATTTCCTTCTGGCCGAAGAGCTTAAGAAGAACATCTGCACTATGAATGAAGCCAGCGTTTCTCCACAACTCTTTGACTTCCACCTTCGTGTGGCAGGCCAAGATACACGAAAGTATACTTTCAAGGCGTTTGACGAAGTTCACCTCGCGCCAATGGGTGTATTTGAGCCTGCTATTTTTGATAACTCTGACAAAATTACCGGGAGACGGACATTGATTGATCGGTCTGTTGACATCTACGATGGATCGCCTAATGATCCTACTTCTGCAGCCCAGTCAGAGATCTTGACCGCCATGGCCCCTCCCCTCTCCTCCCATGGCAAGACGAATGGCGAGTCTCACGTGGCGGCACCGGATGTTCAGGCCACACCAAGCCGCCCCCAACACCCTCACGCTCTAAGCAAAGTCCAAGATCTTGAGGGTACACCTCGATCTTCTGTCGCTGGTTCTCCAGGGCCGGAGAATACAGGGACTCCTCAGGCAGGAGGGACAAGCACACCCGCTGCCGCGGCCGCTGCAGCCCAGCCCTCCCGCCCCCCTGCGGTGGAAGATCGAGATGATATCATGCCAGTGTTCGGTCTGGATAACGCTATCCTGACCTCCATTGCCCACGCGTCTCGCTCAGACGAAAAGAAGATGCGGGATTTCATCGGCGGCATCATGGTCATCGGTGGAGGCAGCTTGACTAGCGGGTTCCATCTCTTCTTGGAAGAGCGGCTGCAGGCTCTCCGCCCTGGCTTCTCAAAGGAGATCATGATCGGGACACCGCCCAGAGACCTCGATCCCCAGGTTGTTGTGTGGAAGGGAGCCAGTATTTTCGGTAAGCTGACCGGGACCAACGACAGTTGGATCGGAAGGCTTGAGTATGATCGACTTGGGCCCCGGCTGATGGCGTACAAGTGCATGTGGGCCTACTGAATGCAGTTTGGGAGATTTACTTACGGTATTATGAGACTTCGGCGTGGGAGTTGCATGTTTTTGGTCACTTTCAAAAGGAATTTCAATATTTTTTCTAATACAATGACGTACTTTGAATATCGCAATCGGTAATTAGATAGACTAAAAAAAGAACCTGAGAAGCATGGGATTAGATGTCGTCTGTTGCCCTGAGGTTGGATAAATGCACGCACTTATTCGCTTCGAACTTTCCCACTTTTGTAGTAATTTCCATATTTCCACGGGCTCATCTTATTATTTCCACGTGAATCTCTTCTACACAGTAAACATGCGGTGAATACGGGCAGAATAATGGTTCTCAGGCTCAGCTCCAGAGTTGCTCTGTAAGGCAGCTTTTGCCAATTCCTTCAGCTCCATTTGTGGCCAGTCTGGATAAGCCTCTTCTACTGGCGAGCTGAACCACTGAACCACTGAACTCTGATAGTACAGTCAGTTTTTCTCCCTACCGCGATCCCTGCGTTTTTACAAGCCCTTGACTCTCCTCACGGTAGGTTTGCGACCAATTCTCTCGCATCCGTCCTAAATTGAACTCTTATACCAACTGGCTGCTGTAGAGTTGCACCGTCATTTTTTTTTGCCAAAATTGAGGTGATAACATCCTAATTCATCCAGTTCATTACAGTGAGCGCCCGTCCCACTTACCCCAGACGTACGACGAGTTGTTAATGCGCAATTAATCGCCCAGTCAATCGCGCGAGCAAATAAGACGACAATATGTCTTCCAAATCTAAGGAGGGTCAGTCATCGGGTGGCTTTCATCAGGAGTACATTGCGTCCCTCCGCTATCGCAATGATCTCCCTCCCCCGGACATGCCCCCCAAGTTCCTCGACATCCCACATGAGGGCTTGAGTCGTTTCCTCACCCCCGGGTTTGCCTCAAACCTGGCACGCCGTGAGGAGCCCAACATTGAAGTCGATGCCGAAGGTGGAATGCCAATTGACCTTGTCGGTATTCCGGGGTTACATTTGGGAGATGAGAGTGGTACGTCAACACAGAATCCCCTATCATTGCACTGTTGCAACTAACATCTCCACTAGCTATTATGGCACCTGAGAATCCTCAGCCCATGGACCCCGCTGACCTCCCACTTCTCATGACTATTGAGCAACTCCGAAACCCTGCCCCCAGGAATACCAATGTCAGTTTCCTTCGCCGTACACAACACATCGGTGTCGATCGTAGTGCCGGAGATGGATCCCGCCCTGCACCCATTAAAACACAATCACGCACTGCGAAAAAAGGAAAGCCTCATGTGGACGACCCGAAGCATGTTAAGAAGTTCATCCAAAAAGGATTCGATATCGCCTACCCCCAGAGCAAGCACACTGGAGATGACACTGATAGCCACATCCGTGGTCTCCCCCCCACAAAGGCCGAACTTGATGCCTGGGCTAATCCTGTTAATCCTGAAAACCCGAAGCTGAAGCCAGTCGGTTTCTTCCCCGTGATGCCTGACCTGGAAGGGTTCCCAGACCCTGGTGGTTACCTTCAATTCAAGTTTGACAAGGCGCCTTTGACAGCCGTCGCAGGCAAGCGGGACAGGCGTATGGATGTTGGTATTCTAACGCCAGTCGCGCCTGAGCAGCGCATTTGCCAGGAGCATGAGTCTAAGCTCAGTCTTCACCACACGAACCCTGCTCTTTATCCCCACCCAGGCCCAGTCCCTTATGACTACCAGCTCTTCCTTCCAGAGAAACCCCAATATGTTAAGAACATTGATGCAAGCATGAATCTGTCCAACGCAAACCGGGACAGCGAAGACCTCTACGCCAACGAGAGCGCCGAGGGCCACAAGTTCCACCGTTATGATCGCATTCGCACTTACGCCACCAGTGCTCAGGTTTTCAATACCGATCAAAAAGACATTGCATTGACGCTCTTCAAACCCAAGAGTGGCGACACCAGACAATTGGCCGCTTACTACTATCCAATCTCAGGCAAGGCCCGCCTCAAGCCGGAGCGTGCCCGCACTATCGCCCAGGCCGGTCTCGCTCCCACTTCCACCCAGCAGGAAGAGATTGAGGAACGGATTGACCAAATGCAGGTGGTGATGCGCGACCCCAACGAGGCTGAAATCTACAAGCGTGCTTTGACCCGTCTGCGCATCGATCCGAAGTTTGCAAGCAATATGCCACCTGAGCCTGTTTCTCAGGAAGAGGAGCAACCATTGGAGCTTGAGGAGACAGAGAAGCCAGCCGATGAGGATACTCGCATGAGCGATGACGAATAGATATTCGCGGCTGTCTATTATGTATTATGGATCTTTCTTTGGACATTATAATCTCGAAATTTCTGCCTATGTAGTTTCCTATGGGTCTGGCGTCTGAGCAATGGAAAA
The DNA here is from genome assembly GCA_928213465.1 of Penicillium sclerotigenum. Lineage (NCBI taxonomy): Eukaryota > Fungi > Ascomycota > Eurotiomycetes > Eurotiales > Aspergillaceae > Penicillium > Penicillium sclerotigenum. Next base: position 27,983 of record CAKMRK010001053.1, on the reverse strand, counting down.
TGGCGTCACATATAGTCAATGCTTAATCAAAGTAATAATTAATAGGAGTTTGTAAATGTAGTTTTATATGTTGTATGTGTTTACCCCTATGCCTTGAGTTTTCAGGTCATCCTCCCTATAGGCACACTACGGCCAGCGGTGGACAATATTGAAGACCTTGCCCTGCACTTCCACGCCACCTTTGTTTCTACAAAGTCTCTATTTAACAGAATGGCTTTTCAAGCTCCATCACCCTTCTCGTATGATGGTTGTTGTACTGAGGTATTGTTTGCTTGCTCGATGATGGCTTATTTGGACAGTTTATCCGAGCTCTGTTTGCCCCTTTTCTTTGTCCCAATGATACTATATGAGTACTCATATGGACCTACCCAGGTGCCAAAAAAGCAACCGACGTTGACTTTGCATATAGTGTTGTGGAGTGGCACTGTTGGGGCTGTCCCACTTTGGAAATCATCGCCCGGAAGAAAGTTCGCCCCAAGCCTCACTTGGCACCTCCTTTCAACCTCTGGAGCCTGTGATTTACGAGAGCAGAGACTGAGAAAATATCTCCTAGTTAACTTCACTGGATTACAATGTGGCTTTAGTGCTGATCAGGTCATGAGAAATCCAGTTTTATCGCTCCCTGGGCGTTTTCGCTCGCCTACAATATGCTCTCATCTCTACACTGCCCCTAGAACTCGGGAGACCCTGCATTACCACAATCAAATTCGTGGCCTTTCTCGCACGCCTGTTTCAATATCTCAATCTTCGAGGAGCAATTTTTCGCCTCATCATCTATACGAGCCCATCGAGGCAGTGGAGAAATTAGAAAGCTACCGCGTGGGGGGCTATCACCCCATAGAAATTGGGGACTTGTTTCATGATCGCTATCGTGTGGTACATAAGCTCGGCCACGGTACTTACTCAACCGTCTGGCTGGCTCAAGATCAAAAAGTCAACAGATATGTCGCCGTCAAGGTGGGCACTGCAGATTCGAATCCGGTCGAGTTTAGCGTTCTCTCTGAACTTTCTAGCCCACAAAGATACCCCGGCACAAGCTTAGGAAGGGCAATGATTCCTTCGGTCTTGGATGTATTTAATATATAGGGCCCGAATGGCACACATGCCTGTTATGTGACAAGCCCTGCAAGGATGAGTCTCTCTGAGGCAAAGGATGGATCCTATAATCGTCTTTTTCGACTCGAGGTTGCTCGGGCTTTAGCAGCGCAATTAGCCATTGCAGTCGAATACGTGCATTCCCAAGGATTTATCCATGGAGATATTCACTATGGAAACGTCCTTCTCCAGCTGCCATTCGACTTAAACTCGATCTCTATCGAGAAGTTATATAAGGAGTACGGAGAGCCAGTGTCTGAGGCAATAAGGCGGTTTGATGGTAAACCCCTAACACGGGGGGTCCCGTCACATGCTATTATACCAATATGGTTTGGGGAAGCAAGTGATAACCTCACACTTCTAGAAGTAAAAATCTTGCTCGTTGACTTTGGTGAAGCTTCCTGTCCTACCCGGCAACAAAAACACGTATCTCACACTCCACTTATAAACCGCCCGCCGGAAGTTCGATTCGAACCACACAAGCCTCTTTCCTTCCCATCTGATATCTGGTCTCTCGGATGCTCTATATGGAATATTATTGCCCAAAGGCCAATTTTCGATGGCTTCCTAGCAACCGAGGATGACGTGACTTGCGAGCAAGTCGATGCGCTTGGCATATTACCTACAGAATGGTGGTCTCAGTGGGAGGAACGACACAATCTATTCACCGAAGACGGGAAGCCGATAAATCGAAAGCCTTACCGGTCGTGGGAGGACCGATTCGAGGACAGCGTGCAGCAGCCTCGGCAAGCAGAAGGGATGCCGCCTATTGAACCGGCGGAGCGGGATGCCCTTTTCTCGATGCTACGGTCGATGCTTTCATATAGGCCTGAATCTCGCCCCACTGCCAAGCAGATTCTTGAATTCGAATGGATGGTGAAATGGGCTCTGCCTGAGTACGACAAGGTCCGAAAGGCCTGATTACAGCATAGCAAGCATTGCCTCTCTACCCCACGTCACTCAGACAAAGAACGTGCCGTTGAAAAATGCAGTGGCTACCATCAAAGGCATATCTCCTCCCCTGAAATAGCTCACACCTCATATCTCGTTGACCATGTATATATAACACATGCACCCCTGTTGGGTGTCAATGTTCTACGCGTTGTTGAGAAAAAGCATCCCCCAGTGCTTTAGTTATTCTTTTCACCCTTGTATTTAGCCAAATATGCGTCTTATCACCACTCCCCGACCCAATTTTGAACATCTTTCATACAATAAGCAGTATTCCTTGCAATATGTTGTTCTCACGAATCAATTATCCAAAGAAAAAGAATAACACATAAGATAGCAGGAAAACGAAATTGAAGACCACTATCAGAGAATAACGACTGCCAGGCAATAGTTAAGTATCTAGCCCCCAATTTTGATTATCTCAACTATTTTTTTTCAGCCTACTAAAAATTTGGGGCTGCATACTTGACATGAACTGATACATCGGGGTAAACTCGGGGCTCTCGCGTAGCGACTGGACATAATCAATCTCCTCTTGTAATTTGGGTGGTTGTATTGACTTGAGATGCCGAGCTGCTACTATCAACGGGAAAGGGATGAGGTGTTGACGAAAGACACCGATGGATGGGTGTAGAAATGACGGAATACAGCGTATTATACTGCGGCAACAATCGTCCGGATCAACACCGACAGTATCACATAGCCCATTTGAAATTTCGCGACAGACGCCGTAAGAGATGATACTTGAAGCCCAGTAGAGTGTCATTATATGCGTGTCCGCGATTTCATTTGTCGCCATGTTGCTTGGGAACCGCCACCTTGGTCCTATACACGCCACTGTGACTGCAAAGTTTAACCTCCAGTTATCTAGTCTCTCAATGACAGCGAAAATCGTTTCCTGGAGGCTAAAATGCTGCCTTAGCTTTGCCGGAGAATCTGGCTGAAGATTCATGTTGTCAATGGCCTCATATAGAGATGGAATTTCCAGAAGAATGTCTACCAGCAGGTCTTTTCGCGTTTTTGGGTGCTGAGTCCACGGATCAGTCAGCCAAGCTGGCTCACTGAAGACGAGTTTCTTTCGTTCCTTGAGTGCACATTTTACCTGTTTATGTATTAGCATTACTCCATATCGTCGAGATATAGATTACGTACATGGTTGAGTCGCCCGTCAACAAACAGTCTATGCGCTGGCCCGGTAGAATAGAATGATGGTGGATTGGAAACGATAAGCGCAAGGTCTCCAGAATGGTAAATGCTCCAGCTGCGGGATTGTGCTTCCTGGTTCCGCCAGTCACCACCGAATAGAGCCTAAATGAATTAAATTAGCCGACAGTCAACTTCGGACAATATCTGACAATCAATAGCAAATATTGAATAAGATATACCTCATAGAAGCTGAATACTCGTGCAGCACCGAGAAGTTCGAGGCTAGGCTTCCTGTGGGAGCTTAATGCTTTTCGCATTTGTTGTAAGGCACTCATATGCAGCTTTGTTCCCTGTTGTTTCATCCACTGCTGGCTGCTGTCATTATTTGCAGCAGCACTTAGTGCTATTGCACCGAGAGCAGTGCGTAAAATGCTTCTTCCTGGTAGGATATCTCGAAGTACACTAATGGAGCCACCTAAATCTCGCTGTGTATCGTTAAAAAGCGAAAAAGACTGACAGTTAGGCATGTAAGATGTCCAAAAGTTCGCTTCGATACAAGACTCGCTGGCGGTTTGAGAAAGAGTAACAGAGGTAGCAAGGTCAGCTGATAAAGACGCATGATCCAGATTAGCCTCGATGGAAAGTCGGCTTTGAGTCTCGTGTGGGTCACGACAAGAAGAAACTTCTCCCTCCTGGCTATGGCCATAGTAACGGTATATGACTAGACTCTCAGCATAGCCCTCGCAAGGGATGCAAGACCTTCTGCATTGGCCACACGAGGGCTGCTGTAGATCACACTACTATCGTGGTTAGTACTGCTCTTTTAATGTGGAACAAGGTACTTTTGAGTTATTCGCTCAATACTTACGCCCTTTTTGCGCCGCCTGCAGGTACGGCATGCTTTTGAACGCCCCGCGACACCAACCATTGGCAACCGGAGTGGATGATGTAGTGGAAGGGCGCGCTTGAGTCCTCGTAAATCTTTTCCTATAGGCAAAGAGTGTGATAATAAAATCAGTCACTACCGTCCACAATGTGTTCTTCTATGCCTTCTGTTGCTGACCACCTGGGCCCGACTATTGAAGTTGCGTCAGACTCGCGTGGTTCCAAGGTTCAGCCCCTGAGGATAACTTTAAATTAGTGGGGCCGTGGTGGTTCCGGGCTAAACCCAAAAGGGAACATTATGCGCGGGCTGCATTGAAGCTGTTAGACGGCGTGTCCTTTGGGGGCTAAAATATTCTCTTGGTCCAATTATCGCATTAGAACCTTTGAATTACCTCACCATTAGTGATTATGCGATAGATTCAGGACCACAAGAATGCAAACCCCGTCCTACATGTACTGGAAGTGGTCTCATCCTTCGTATTTCGAATCCACCCAGAGACCTGCTCGATGATGTGGCAGTGTATTTGAGCAGGTATAAAGGGAGGGAAATCTTCAAGGCCAAGTAAGAGACACGCCAAACAGTCCTTCTCAGAATATCAGTCCACAAGCCTCACGCGACAGCTTCATCATGAAGTTCAATCTCATCTTGAACTTTGCTCTCTACTCTCTGCTGGGTTACTCCGGGGCTCTTGCTAGCTCATCATGCTGCAAACCCGACATTACCAGCTGTGCTTATCATGAGCGTCTTGTGGAGGATTACATCGCTGTTTGGGGTGGAAACCTGTCGCTCATTGACACTGTCTTCCACCCCGATGTTGTCCTCTTTGCCGATAGATTCCCCTCAGCAAGTGGCAAGGGAAGCTCGGCCACCAATATAACAAACCGGGATAAGTTTGCTGCCTTTATTAAAAGATCGCGAACTGGATGGAAGGAGTATTACTTCGAACCCATCCGAACGGTCGCGGCTGACCATTCGATTGCTGTTCGGTGGATTATGCATGGTGTCATCGGATCGAACTTCACACTCTTTCCAACGTAAGTTCGAACCATTATGCGCTTTATTACAAAGCTGACTTTGCAAATTGTACAGGCCATTGAAAGCAGGTGCTGCTGTCACCTATAACGGCACAGACTTCCTTGTTCAGGATGACTGTACAGGCCAGATTAGGGAAGCGTACATCGCAGGAGACAACATCTCATTCTTCCATGCGATGGGCTTAGAGGCTGTCACTGTTTAAGGATATTGGACAAGTTAGACAACTGGGCCGAGGTCGCCTTGGGATCGGCAATTAGCATACTGGAGCTTGGTAACCTGGATTATTTTGGTTCACTCATGCAACGTTTCCAGGTTCATCCATTTGTGTTTTCCTCTGTATTCTAGTGCAGCTATCTTAAGCTAAATCTGTTTATTCCGCGCATTAATTGACTACGTGTCCGGAACTAGAATGGATATCTTCAATAGCCTTTAATTAGACAGCCTCCTTTTAGATATTTTAGTACTAATTAACGTGGGATCTATTCAACTAATCATTACACTCTCCGCGATTATTTGCTGTTTTCTATCTTTTGATCGGTCCTAATTAACGGAGATAGAGCATGAATGGCCCATACTACGCATCACTGTTTAGCATTTCCCAAATGTAATATTTGAGTAAGACCCGAAATATCCGAAATATCGGTCTGAGAGGAGTGAATACGATTCTATATGTATGGATTTGCAAACGGAATTAACCAATAATGTACAATCCCAAAATCTTCCGGTCTTCACGATCTACTTTATAATCAATTGTGGTGACACTGAGATCCCATCAAATCCGGGGAACTCCCAGTGTGCTAGCAATCCGTGAGCTGATTGGCGCCCATGGGCCCTGAGGACTAGGGCAGGTGGCGGCCCTATGGGGGACATGGCATACCCCACGGGCCAGGTCGATGGGACTTCAACGGCCAGTGCCAAGACTTTCGGGGGACCACATGGGAAGTGACTGGGTTATGAGTGGCCCAGGTATTGGCGACTCTAGGCTACTGCAGGAACCCAATTGTCCTGAGAGTTGGATCGGAGTTGATTTTGTAGTGGATTTGTAGTGGATTTACTTTCATTTGTGCTGCTTTCGGATGATCTACTACTTCAACTCAAAGGGCTATAGTGGACTATGTACAAGCTACTTCCTTAATGCACGTAGCTATACGTGTAGTCCAAGTCCATTGTACCTTCCCTTGCCCCTCCACTTCCTCTTATCATCTGCGCCCCCCATGTGTTGCTGTGATAGGACATGGTACACGCTACCGTCTCCTCGTAGGGGACATGTGGTCAATTAAAGCCAATGCAATTTGTATTTGAATCTCTCAGTCGCTTCTCTCACTCTTCGCTTGTTGCATTGCTCTTTGCATATTGAACATGGATTGGATGCACGTATACATCGCCGGGGCCGCCATACTGGTGCTTGCCCTTATCGGCCTGGTTCTTCTAGTCTCCTCTCAACATATCAAGGTTGCCAACACTGGAGTTGGCCCTTACTTGAAATTCATATGGGCGAATTTCATTAAACCGCACGATAAGAAGGCCGGGGGTCAGCAGGATGCGTTGGAGAGTTTCTACAAGACACAGGTGGGATCGAAGGACTACGGGCTTAGGTATGGCTCTAAGCTAACCATGCCAGGCCACAATTTATGATGCCACTCGTCGTCGGCTGCTCTGTGGTCGGGAGGACATGCTTGGTCTTGTGGCTGCGCAGCTGAAGTACAAGATCAGCAACAAAGAAGTCAAGGCTGGAAAGGCTGTCTGGGTGGATGTGAGTATTGCCCTGCTATCTTTCTGAGCTGGCGCTAATGCATTCCAGGTCGGTGGTGGTACTGGGTAGGCCCGAGAGGAATTCCGAAGTGAGACCGACCAAGCATCTGACTTGTGACAGATACAACATCGAAGCCATGGCCGCTTTCCTTCCGGTGGACAAATTTTTCAAACATGTTTACCTAGTCGACCTCTCCCCGTCCCTTTGTGAAGTTGCCCGCAAGCGCTTCGAGCGCCTTGGGTGGAGCAATGTTACCGTTCTCTGCCAGGATGCCCGGTCTTTTCAGCTACCCGAGAAGGACTTTGATGTGCGGTCTAAAAACGCAGCAACTGATGGCGCAGACTTGATCACTATGAGCTATAGTCTATCAATGATCCCTGGTGAGTATTTAAGATCCATGCAAGCTTATTGGTATTGACCTTTTTAGACTATTACAGTGTGGTGGACTCATTAACCTCCCGCTTGAAGCCAACTGGAATGCTGGGTGTGTGTGATTTTTACGGTAAGCAATACCTCAGAGTTCTGCATGAATATCACTCATTCAAATATAGTCCAAAGCATTGTTGATGTGTCCTGTCGCAACTACACTGGCGGCGCTTTCAACCGCCATGTAAACTGGCTTGGGCGTGTATTCTGGAGAGCCTGGTTCGATTTCGATCGGGTCAGCCTTGAAGCCGCCCGCCGAGACTATCTGGAATACAAGTTTGGTACTGTGATCTCCGCCAGTGAACGAAACTATTTCCTTGGTGGCATTCCTTACTATATCTTTATTGGTTGCCCAAAGGAAATGGCATCTACCCCATCAAGTCAATCCATTGAGAAGCTGAATGCGTCTTTTACCGAGTCTCCATATCTGCTTCCTGCCAATCACAAGCAGGAGATGGATAATGCAGTTGTGAAAAGCATCCAAGAGATTCGTTCCAAGGCATATGAGTCTGCAGTGATTAACCTGAGTGCAAACCTGCCGCTTCCATCATCATTTTACCAGAACCACCATTATCGCATTCATTACAACGACATGCTACCCAAACACACTCAATTCCAGAACGAGTACATCTATGCGTTCACATGGGAAGACCCGCGAGTTGACCACCGACTCCTGAACATCGGCAAAGACGACGTGATCTTGGCTATCACCAGCGCCGGTGACAACATTCTTGATTATCTGCAGAAGAACCCCCGACGGGTGCATGCAGTGGACTTGAACCCTAACCAGAATCATCTTCTCGAGTTGAAGGTCGCCTGTTATTCAGCGTTGGGCCACCGGGATATGTGGAAAATATTCGGCGATGGCAAGCACGCACAGTTCCGTGAACTACTAATCTCTAAACTCAGTCCTCACCTGTCCAGCCAGGCTTTCCAGTACTGGCTCGAGCACAGCCAGACCTTCACCTCTACCTCTGGCCATGGTCTGTATGAGACCGGTGGATCTCGCCACGCCATTCGTATGGTGCGATGGCTCTTCAATATCTTTGGACTTCAGGGAGAAGTTCGCAAGCTGTGTGAAGCGCAGAGTATTGCAGAGCAGCGCGAAATTTGGCCTCGTATTCGACGTGTGCTAATGAGCCGGCCACTCCACTGGGCTATTGTGAGCACCGAATGGTTCGCCTGGAAGGCCGCCGGAGTGCCACGCAACCAGCGAAACATGATTGTCGACGACTTCTTCCGCCGCAACGGCTTGACTGAAGATATGAAAACAGGCAAGGACGTCAGCGGCCAATCCATCTGGGAATACGTGGTCAATACTCTTGACCCTGTGATCAACGACACTCTGATCAGCAACGACAACTACTTCTACTTCCTTTGTGTTCAGGGCAAATTCTCACGGAGGTTCGTTTCTTTTCTCTATGTCTTCTAATTACACGTGCTAACCGCAGTCATAGATGCCACCCCACCTATCTTTCTCCTCAAGCACATGTCAAGCTTTCCACGCCTGGTGCGTTTGATGGCCTGCGGATCCATACCGACGAGATCAACGAAGTGATCAACCGTATCACTCCAGGAACTCTGACTATCGCTGTCGTAAGTATTAAAACCCCTTTTAGTGATATTTTCCATGCTAAATCTATATTAGGTTATGGACTCAATGGACTGGTTTGATCCCACTGGGGACTCAGCCCCTTCCCAAGCCCGAACTTTTAACAAAGCCTTGAAGTTGGGTGGTCGCATCCTCCTCCGTTCCGCCAGTATCGATCCTTGGTACATTAAGCACTTTGAAGAAAACGGCTTCTCTGCTCGTCGCGTGGGAGCTCGTTTCCCAGGCACATGTATCGATCGGTGAGTTTCGGAATTTTTGTTCTTGGCTATCACGGACGAAGCTTACCCATCTATTCTAGGGTGAATATGTACGCATCGACCTGGATCTGTACTAAATCCGAGGACTTGTCCCGCCCCCATACAGACCGCAAAATGTCCACTCTCTCATTAGGGGAAAGCGCTATCATCGGAGACAAGATGCAGAGCAGCGTGGAGGATCTGTTGATTTAAGTATGTTATAATGATAAACTGTTTTTTTTGTTTGGTGTGGTCCTTTTCAGGCTACACCGCGGGGTGCCTGCTTATGATACCTATGATCTGGAGTTAGATGGGGGTGTTTCATATGCTTGACTTAAAAAGCACCGGGTTCAGGCGTATGATGCGAACTATGCTTTTGGTTCTAGAGTAGAATCGGATAAATGTCAACAGCTTGTCCTAATAGAAGCCGCCATCTTTGTCAAGGTTACATGCACTAGGTATCTAAACTAGTAATCTATAGCCGTGTAGACAAGTTGACGCTGAAGTAATAGTGCAGTTAAAGATGCAGAAACGTTGTATACCCTTAGGAAATTTCTAATAAGCGAAAGTGGAATCTTTCATAGCCTAGCGCTGGGTAAACAACCAAGTAACATTCTAAAAGTGCGTCAACAGCTTAGAGTATGCAGTAGGATGTTGTATAGTAACTCGATGTTTGGAAAGATATTGGCTTCAAGGAAGAAAGTAATTAGCCAATGACCAAATGACTCTTTAATACAGACGAGAGAGAGTAATCAGTTTTTGCTAGAGCTGGAGCTGGGAGAACCTCACCTGCACTCACAATGGTGGACTCACTTTAATAAACATTTTCTACAATAATTAGACAATTGATATACATTCCCTCGATATATTGCTAGTGTAACTATTGAATAAAGAGGACAGATTGAACATGATCTCCAGAAAAGGTTATACAGCAGCCGATCCCCCGCTGATTTGAGCACATTTGAGCAAGTCTACATCTTCAATAGACTAGCATCTACTCAATATATCCAATATTTCCCTCCATTTTCAGACTCCGTAGTTGAGACACTTGTTCTTAGATTTACCTATATTCGAACCAGCAAAACAGAGATATGCCATTCGACTCCCAAGGCGATAAATGGTCTTGGTGAGATATATATCCTGTCTGGGATCTATACCAGGCTATAGATAAATATACTTACAGGTCCTACAAAAGTGAAACGTGTATTAGAGGCCATCGCTCGTCCAAATGCGCTCACTATAACCGACTAATGAAGATGATTCCCAAGGCTGGACGTCCACTGGCAAAGTGCTCGCATCTCAATGGGGTTGATTGCAATTGCCGGGAGGTTTGGGCGATTATGGTTCCGCTTGCCCCAGGTATGTCATGTCAGCGGAATGGAATCGGTAATTTGCGCTGGAAATAGGTTTGTAGTAATATTTTCTCTTTTCAAATAGGGTCGACAGTTTGCAATCCAGAATCTGAGACTCAGCCAGTACAACAGCAGCAGCAGGTTGACCATAGTTATACTGAGGGTAGATGATTGTCCGGATAGTGTTGATAGAATCCTTGTTTTACATTTAAGTAAATAATGAAGCATGAATGAGATTAGCATATCTACAGCGACAGCTCTAATAGCTCATCTCAACCAACACCTAGCCAACCCACCAAGCTGCCTTCATAAGGCACCACGCAGCATTACACAGCGCGAGATAAACGGAACATAACCAGGACTTCACTAGTAATCGAGGATCCAATCATCCACCATGACAAGTCCCTTCCTGCCAACCAGGGGTTTCCTGAGAGAATCTCCCAAGAAGTAGTTCACCCACTAGAACGCCGAAAAGCACAGTAACGAAGACGCCGATGTTGAAGGTCATCACGGAAAGCATCCTATCAATTTCAATCATTAGTCGACCGTCGAGACAACGATACGATACATATGTAGACTGCTGCAAGATGTAGCCACCCACAAGAAATATCCAATCAAAGCTCTACCACACTCAAGCAACGCACGGGTCCCGTCTTTTCGGAAACTCCACGTTCCACTGGCCTTCCACGACGGGAGCAGACCCCTCAGTGAGGGCCTAGTCCGAGGGTTATCTATTTTGAGACGTCTCGTTGACGTGCTTCGTCTTTCATTGTCGTTATTTGAAACTGGCAAAGTATCTTCCTCGAGGTCCTCGTCCCCATGTACACGCATATAGTTTGGAAGAGGACTGAGCTTTGCTTTTTGGATGTTTTGTCTAGGATTTACTGGAGCGAGAAGCAAGGTTGGAGGGGTAAAGGTATTCTGGGACCAGGATTTCTCAAGTTGGAATTTAAGAGCGCCGAGGAAGCGGTTGAAAATGGCGAGGAGGAACAGAAAGGTCAGCGTAAAGACGTATTGTGTCGTGGTTGAGGTTGTCCAGCCCGTGAAGAGGATCGTGATTTCAGTGGAGGCTGAGAACACTGTTGGCATGTTCATGTCCATGGTTGTCACTCGAATGCGAGTATGAGTTGGGAGTCGAAGATCGAGAGCGTTGTATCACTCCATGTTGGGGATAGTCGAGAGTGAGAAGCCTGTAGGCAACAGGCAACAGATAAAGATTAGACAGTTTTATTTGCTCTTGTGGCTTTGGGATGAATGAGGTGTTTGTGCAATCTAAATGTTCTCAAATGGTATCACAACAGCATATAAGCGCAAATCCGCTCATCTTTACATGAAATGTCTCAATGTCACCTTCCCGTTTGATAATAAAAAGAAGAAATTACAGAAAGAAGCCTTGGGAGTCCTGCCTCTCAAAAAAAATTGATATATTGCAAGTCAGTTCATTCATTGACTTCAGGTCTAATCATATTTCACAGGGGAAGAAGACCGGGACACGCCAAAGTAGCGGCCCTCTAAGCAAACAGTGATTAAAAAAAAGAGTCTGGGAAAATTCATAAATGGACCACCATGAGCCCAGCGCTTTCACCTCTTATCATATCATGTCTGTTTGTTGCTCACCAAGCCAAGGTGCGCATACAGATACAGGACATGCACATGCGAACGATCGTGGATATAGAGAGACAGAAAAGAAGTTCAAAAATCGAAATTCTCATGAGCGGCCGTACCGTGTCTTTCCGAAGGAGAAAGGCACGTAGCGGTACTTAATCATGTGCTGGATTTGTCGTCGCACTGCACACAAGGGTTAAGTTAGACATATGTCCATACCAAAAGTGACACAGGTATTGTATCGAATTCCAATCGAAAGGGGGAAACATACTCGTCAGCACAAACAGAATGATCCAGTAAACAACGAGCACCGGCCAGAATACAGGGATATCAAAGACAGCGAGCCAAGAGCAAACAAAGCCGATGGCGATGGCCCGAGTGGCCGAGTGCCAGAACTTGAATTCGGGCAGACGGCGGATGAAGGGCCGGAACTCCTCGTCTCTCTTGGTAGGGAGGCTGGGGGACCCGGCGTCACCATCCTCGAGACCCTCGTCCTGTGTGAGAGAGGGGTCGAACTTGGGAGTCAGGAAAGCGAGGAAGAGGTTCAGGAGGTAGATGCCGAGTGTATAGGCGACTGTGATTTAGTCCAGAGTAAGTGATTTGTTTAGGCAGATGTTTACAGCCCTGTGGATGAATGGTTTCACGGGTTGGGGTTGAAGCGCATCATTTTCACTCTCGCCGATTCCATTTTCAGGGGCTCAATTGAGTCTTACCGATATACCAGCCCTGCGCGAGGAAAATACGTAGGAAGAAGACGAACAGAAGCACGCCAGAACCAACCCAGCGGTAGGTTGTGTACGGGGTGGAGGCATCGAGGTAGGCTTGGTAGTGCTGCGATTGACATATTAGCATCTTCATCGGAACATTGCGACTGATTTCAGGAATAAAGGATCCAAAGACATTATGCAATGCCTTTACCCCTCATGAGATACTCACTCGGGTCAGTTTAGAGGTGTGCGCGGACACAGCTGTGAAGGGCGACTGATCGGGCTCAGGGACATCCATGATGAAGATATTAAGGAAGAATGGCAGAGCACAGGGCTAGACCACCGAGAGAAGGGGGAAAAATAGGAAAAGCAAAGGAAAAGCAACGATTAAGATAAGCTGCTGAAACCAGACATTCCAGGACAGGCGCTGGGCTTCCTTTCGGACAGAAAAGTGTCCACTGCCGACAGGCCAATCATATCCAATCATATTAGAGATGAGTCACCAGCCACGTATGCATCACGTGACATGTGGCTAAATTAGAAATGTGGCAGTGCAGTGACATAAGACAGACTAAAAGGGCTTAGCCACTTCACGTGTGCCTCGGGACGGTTAAATTCGGCGTTCTGTCGGTCGCGGGGAAATGGCCATCTATGATAGTATCGCGTAGCTACTCTGTCTCTCCTTTCTCAACATAATTGAATCCCAATCATCTAAACAAAAGTAATTGCCCTTTTTTTTAGATATCACAATGTTTGCCCGTCAATGCACCCGTCTGGCCAGTTCTCGGACTTCGGTCCCCTTGACTTCCTACCTAGCCCGAGTCAAGGGTTATTCTTCAGCTGCTAGTAGCTATGAGCACATCCTCACTTCAACCCCGAAGCCCGGTGTGGGATTGAGTATGTAACATCAGCCAATACACTACAAGGCCAATTCTAATTGCTATTATAGTTACCCTTAACCGACCCAAGGCCCTCAATGCACTATGTTCTCCCTTGTTCAAAGAGCTTAATGAAGCCCTGAGCAACTACGACAATGATAAGAGCATCGGTGCAATCATTATCACAGGAAGCGAGAAGGCCTTTGCCGGTATGTACATGGCCCTGGTTACACTTTTCGTACCCGATATCCTTTCCCATTACCTCTCCTCACCGTAATGTTAATGATGTACATTAACAAAATAATAATCTAACGAACCCACCATAGCTGGCGCCGACATCAAAGAAATGGCCCCTCTGAGCTTCTCAGCCGCTTACGGTGAGAACTTCATCGCGCCCTGGTCCCACCTCGCCACCTCCATCCGCACCCCAGTCATCGCTGCCGTCTCCGGCTACGCGCTCGGCGGCGGCTGCGAGCTAGCCCTGATGTGTGATATCCTGTACTGCACTGAGACCGCCACGTTCGGCCAACCCGAGATCAAGCTGGGTACGATCCCCGGCGCAGGTGGGTCTCAGCGCCTGACCCGTGCAGTTGGCAAGAGCAAGGCCATGGAGCTTATCCTCACTGGAAAGAATTTCAGCGGCAAGGAGGCTGGTGAGTGGGGTGTTGCGGCGAAGGTTGTGCCGGGTGGTAAGGAGGAGTTGCTGGAGCAGGCGTATCAGACCGCTGAGACTATTGCGAGCTATAGCCGTGTGGCTGTTATTGCTGGCAAGGAGGTTGTTAATAAGAGTCAGGAGTTGTCGCTCAAGGAGGGCGTTGAGTATGAGAGACGGTTGTTCCATGCGCTCTTTGGTAGTAAGGATCAGAAGATTGGTGAGTTGACACTTTGGTCTGCTAAATGAGTGGGTTTAGGTTAAGTTTGCTAACGATTGTTCTAGGTATGACTGCCTTTGCGGAAAAGAAGAAGGCTGAGTGGTCCCATGAATAGATGATGTGTGGAACAAACTCATTTGGAATGAAGAAGCTGGCTTTTTTCATCGCCTACATGTAATTCACAATGAAGTTGCAGAATAGAGGATTCATCTGTGGCATAGAGCAGTATCATCTAACTCATTTCCGCCTATAATTTCCGTCTGCGGCCCCATGGACGCCTCGTCCACATTCGTCCCAATTTCAGGCATTGCTAGTTGGTTGACTCCTAGGAAGGAATGCGCAGGGCTTTTAGTATTAAAAGAGAAGGGGAGGTATAGAGAATTGGAGAGGGACGGTATCAATGCAGTTTTTGCATTTTGTATTAGACCATCATTTGAAGATATTAGATTAATGCTATTTGCTGAAAAATGCTATGTACATGCAAGAGTGCCTATCAATTTCGGGCCCAGAAGCAGAATTAGTCGTAAACATAAGACACATCGCATCATATCGAACTGTGATTTTTCTCCAATTGACTCTCATCAGTTCGGTTGTTCTTCTCCGCCCGATAATCATCAACGACACGGCTCTCAATGGTCTCATCGAACACGTCCACCTGTGTCGTCGCAAACTTGCGAGCACTGATACCGCGCTCAAAGAGCAGGTCAAGCTCGGCGAACGAACGGCCGCGAGGCTCGGGGACACGGAAGTATGTGTAGATAATGCACAAGAAGCAAATGCCACCCCAGAAGAAACCGGCGTAGTTGCCCCAGTTCCAAGCGCTGGGGTTCAACATGTAAGGGGTCAGAACGCCGCAGACAATGGCGACGATGTTGTATAGGTTGCGGCCGAGCACGACTGTCTTGATTTGCAGTCGTCGGGTGGAGAGCTCGGCTACTAGAGAGAAGCAGACCGTTCCAACGGTTAGCTGGTAGAATAGGGCCCAGATCAACATCATGGCACCTGTGGCTAGGGAGGCTTGGTCTTTGTGCTCTTTAGGAACAAGACCAAGGAAACCCATGATTAATAGCATGGAGCATAGACCACAGAGACCGTACAGGTACAACGTGCGCCGGCCGATTCCTAGGGTCATAAGGAACCATGATCCAAACACGCCAACCATGTTGATACCGTACTGACCCATGGCAAAGGCGTATGAGTTAGAGGAGCTTAACCCAGCCTGTTCCAAAAAGTAGGTCGAATAGTTGGAAAAGGAGTTTCCACTAAGATTTTGAATGGCCCAGACCATACAGACAATCTCCGTGCGGCGGAGATCGGTGCCCCGGAAGCAGTCTAGATAGCTAGCACCTTTGGTGATTTTTTCCTCTAGAGCGGTAGTGTGAACCATCATAGAGACTGTCTCATCGGGATCAAAGTCGTCCTGGCTTTTGCTGGTCAAACGCATAAGCGCCCGTTTCGCATCTTCAGTGCGGCCTTTCCGAACCAACCACCATGGGGATTCGGGCGCAAGCCAAATACCAATGAAGAGCGGCAGCGGCCACATCCATTGCAGTCCGTATGGAATCCGGTAGGCCCATTCATCAGTCCGGCTCAACATGCCCTTAATCACACCGATGCCAATGAGCTGGCCAAGACCCCAACAGAAGTTCACATAGGTCGTCAAATACCCTCGGAGCGCCACGGGACACACCTCCGAGGCGTAGGTAATCGTCAAAGTCTGGAAGACACCCCAAGGGACACCGCAAAGAATCTCCGCTGCAAGCAGAGCTTGCACATTCTGGGCAGTAAAGAAGATTGCCGTCCACGCACTGACAAGTATGAGGCAGGTCATAATCGTGTACCGGTAACCGAAACGTTCCGAAGCCCAGCCGTTGATGAATAAACCGATGATTTCGCCGCAGTAAGCACCATTGCTCAGACCTGCTTGCCACTGTACATTCAAGGAATTGTCAGTTTCTTCACTCAAAGAGGCAAATACAACCCACTCCAAGAGATGAAGCGAAGGCCACCGCCGGAATTGATTGAACTTACCGCTGCGGATACTTCATATGAGCCATTGCTCAGTTGCTCGCCATACTTGCGCTTGAATTGGGGGAAGGCATAAAAGTTATTTACCAAACTAATATCGTAACCCTCCATGGCAATGCAAGTGGAGATGAGCACGCTCCAAAGAACGGCCTTAGGGTACAGCCGAATACCCTGCATCAATGTCATGGACTGTTCCTTCTCTGTTGCTGCCTTTGCATTTTGAATGACCTTGGTCATGGACGAGTCCGAGGCGGGGCCTGTGGTCGAAGAGTAACCGTATTCGGGAAGGCCATCATTCACCGGCGTGATGGCATCAGAGGCCTTGGGTTCAGCCATATTGGATAGGCGGAATAACCGAAGACACTGGGAGGAAATGGGAGGGAGGTGGTCTCAAGTAACTTTTGGTATGGGGTTAAAAGTTGGCCTGGTTCGGAAGTCAGGGGGAAAAAATCAAAGTACCCCACAATGCTGAGAACATTTCACGCGAGCGCTCCAGGGCGGGCGAAGAGTCCCTTTGAAGCCTATCGAGGGTAATGAATATGGTACAGACACAAGGGCTAGGCAAAATGAGGATAAAAGCCAAAGATCCGAATTGGCGGGGGGAACGGGAATTCGGGCTCGATGCCTCCAAGCGCAAATTTTCGCGGGATGGGAAGCTTGGCGAGGCCCGGATGGGGTAAGTGATGGGTCATAGGCACTGTGAACGTGATGATTTGACATTTCAATGGCACTATATTCTCGGCTTTTATTACTGTAGGATGATTAAAGTTAAATTAAAAGATTTAAGGATCTGAGACTTGAATACGAAGTACTTATATTATGTACAACATACGGGGTATGTACGAAGTATGTACAAAGTATGTACAAAGTACGGAGTACAGGGGGTCTCATAACCCCACGTGGGGGAACTATAATTCTCCTTGCAGTAAATAAGAACCTAAGAACCTTGGAATGCACATATGTTGGATGTTGTATATACTCCGAATTGGAGTGTTCCTATTATCACAGTATCACAGTATCACAGCATCACAGCATCACAGTCAACCTGGGAAGCTTTTACCTTTGTACCTTGCGCTTGGACGACTTCGTATATTCGTTTCTTTGACGACTCGATTAATTATAGTCTGTTCACTTCTTTCAACCGTTGCTTGACCACTATAATAAGACACTTTCTTACAATCCCATGGTTTTGTTAACTACTAGCCTCGGGGATCTACTAACATATTTCACATGCGAGCTCGCTTGTGGTGGCCACTCGCATGTGAAACGAAGCACTCACTCCGTTCCTGAAGCAAGTTGATACCAAATGATAATAAAATAATTCGTAATTCGTATTCTCAAGTTGCGGAGATAACTAGATGTAGTGATGTGGAGTGAATCCACGATTATTTTGAATTTGAAAAGGCAAGAAATCCCGAGCACATCTATAAACGCGCTGGTGGAGCGCCAGTAATATGAGCCTCCGTAGCAGACTGGATGCGAGCACCAAGATCTGCGTTAACACGACGGAACATCTCGTAAGTAGCCTTGCGAACCCGCTCATCGGCGCCGCACAGGTGACCTGAGATGTTCCCAACAAAGTTCTCCTGCTGGCCGGGGGAACGGCCAAGGACCTGCCACAGGCCGTTAGCCTGGACATAGTCCTCAGAAGTCACAGGGTACTGCTCGGCGATGACAGCGCCGGACCATTTCTCGTGTTCCTGGCTAGCCTTGACGGGCTTATGAGCAAGCGGGCGGAAGGTAGAGGGGTAGTTAGGGTTGGCGCCGTAGTTGCCGTTAACATTCATATAGCCATCGCGGTGTGTGGGGTTAAAGGCTTTGAGCGGGCAGTTAACGGGGATCTGCTCGTAGTTGCCGCCCAGACGGTGGCGTTGTGTGTCGGGGTAGGAGAAGAGGCGGGACTGAAGGACAGGGTCGGCGGAGGGTTCGACACCGGGGACCATGTGGGAGGGGGAGAAGGCGGCTTGTTCAATCTCTGCGAAGTAGTTTTCCGGATTCTTGTTGAGAGTGAAGCGGCCGAAGCGTCGCAGAGGAACCTCGTTCTGGGGCCAGACTTTGGTCAGATCGAAGACGTTCCAGCGGAACTTTTCGGCCTGCTCGGGGCTCAGAACTTGCACGTAGCAGGTCCAGGAGGGGTTTTCGCTGCGCTGGATGGCCTCGAATAGGTCCTGGGTGTGCCAATCGGGGTTCTCGGCGGACAACTTGGTTGCCTCATCGTTGGTGAAGGTCTTGTTGCCCTGGTCCGTCTTGCAGTGGATCTGGACATAGTTGAAAGTGCCATCTGGCTTGATCCACTTGTATGTGTGGCCGGAGTAGCCATTCATGTGACGGTAGGAGTAGGGGGTACCACGGTCACTGAACAGGTGCATCACCTGGTGGACGGCCTCATGGTGGGTGGAGAGGTAATCCCAGAACATGGTGGCGTCCTTAAGATTGGTCTGCGGGTTCCGCTTCTGGGTGTGGATAAAGATGGGGAATTTAGCAGGATCGCGCAGGAAGAAAACCGGGGTGTTGTTGAACACCCAATCCCAGTTGCCTTCTTCGGTGTAAAACTTCATGGCGAATCCGCGGGGATCACGGGCACTGTCTGGAGATCCCTTCTCACCACCAACGGTCGAGAAGCGGGTGAGCATCTTGGTCTTCTTGCCGACGCCCTTGAGCATATCAATTATGGTCTATGTGTTATTAGCCTAGTGATCTCCGCGGAATTGTAGAAGCTGCTTAGGTGGTACATACGATATCGCTAATATCATCAGTGACCTCAAACTCGCCGTAGGCGCCAGCACCCTTAGCGTGAACCACGCGCTCAGGAATGCGCTCACGGTCGAAGTGTGCCAGCAGGTCGATCAGGTGGAAATCCTGCATCAGAAGAGGGCCGTTAGGGCCAATGCGCTGAGCAGCCTGGGGGTCCATGACCTATATCTATATGGTTAGACCTTGTGATTCGGGAGGAAATGAGCTGGGCGTACTGGGCAGCCGTTGGAGGCCGTGTAGACCGGTGTCTCATTGTAGCGGTAGGTTTCTGTGAAAGAGAGGGCATTAGTTGGTATGCGGGGCTTTGATGGAGGTAAAACCTACTAGGCTCGTTATCTTGACCCATTATGGTAGATTGTGTATGTGGAAGAGAGAGAAATCCTGGGAGCCTGTTGGTTTATATAGGGAAAAAACAGCCTTGTGGTGAGCCGTGGAAAAGTCCACCTGGGCAACCCCATGGCCCCACCAGATTTTGATATGGAAGCCATCTGTTGGTCCATTCACAGTTTACTCTCGATATCAATAAATATCACTATATGTTGATGTGCAATATAATATCTGCAAATGCCACTGACGTGGGCATGCAGAGCCATCGATATCCAATCGTAAACGGGCCGATGTCATCCTATCGGGTCCACTCCCGAAAATGGAGAACGGACAAGGAATAATAGCTTTGTAAATAGACTGCGGCTAGACCGAGAAAGAGAGATTCCGGGGAGGTCAAGTTCTCCGAATTTAGCAGTTCGATCCGAGCTTAAACTGTCAGCGGAATCTGTTCCGAGGTCTCTCGGAACGATCCGAGATCGGCAAGTCTCGGCTTCGCTTTCCAGACTTGAGCTGCAGGTCGGTCAATTACACAGTTTTATATCCAACGAATTCATTGAAACATCTAATTGTTATAGCATGATAGCAACCGAAACTTCTAAAGGTCAATCACTCCAAGGTTTTGCGAGTGGCATTAGATGGCTAATTCCACCTGTGCCTCGGCAAAGAACCTCAAATAGTGCTTCCCTTGGAATTGGTACAAAAAGATCAAAAAGCCGCGAGCCAACTCGCGCTCACACAGAGCCGCGAAAAGAACGAGAAAAAAAAACCAAAACAAATGCTCGCTTAGTGCGCCAATCGTATATCTTATCTTGTATATCGCAGGGAAAGGAAAACCCAAAGCAGACTGAGTTCTGAACAAATCATAAAGGTGGGTGGGTATATCTAGCGCTTGCAGCTTCTCAAGAGCCTGCAGATCAATCGGAAGAAAGGGACACCAAGAGTATGCTGCAAGGGCATGCATAGGAAGCAATTGTGTTTAGCGGGTGGCAGTTGGTATCGAGGTGATCGCAGGCGTGTTAGTGGACTCATCCCAACATCCCCACACCCTTCCCGGGCTATGACAGGTCGCGGAAGTAGGCGAGGCAGAGTGAGCAGTAGTCGTGGCTACCGTGCTAGTCTCGTCACGGCAGCCAAACCACCCTGGGTCGTGACAACTGGTCGTTGCAGTCACCGTGGGCAAAGTGGTAGTAACTGTGGGTGCTGGTGTGGGTGTTGTAGTGGTAGGATCATTGCACCCGAACCAACCAGGCGTCATGCATGTCGTAGTAGTGGCAGTGCTTGTCGGTGAAGTCGTAGTCGTAGTCGTAGTCGTAGTGGTTGTACTTTCATCCAGACAGCCCCACCACCCGGGGGTTTTGCAGGTGGAAGTTCTGATGGGAGATGTGGTAGTAGTGGTAGTTGTAGTAGTTGTGGCCTCAGAGCCGTTGCTTCGGAAGAACTTCCAGAGTTCACAGTCAAAGCATTCCTCCTCTGCGACACATGCTGGGACACTGTCGTAATTCAAAATAACATCGGATATCACGTTCTCGATCTTGTGGGTACCAAGACCGACACGCCAGCCCTTGTCTGCCACGGTGTCATACGTGCACACCTGTCCAGTGTGACAAACTGACTCCAGCGCATAGCCTCCCCATGTACAGATAGAGTTGATTCCATTGCAGGTTCCCATATAAATTGGATCTGCTGTATGTCCAAAGTGGTAGGACCCAGTGAACTGTCGCGACTGTGGGAATCGTGGGTCATGGCCGGGAGGGCTTGGGAGGCCAAGTCGAGCTGCGGGTAATGCTTCTGGGATGGCCTCAAAAGTGACCACAGGCAACCCAAAAGTCAAACCAACCAGACTCGTCATTGCACCACCCAGCGAATGACCAGTCATCCAAATATTTGCATTTGGGTAGATATCGGTAACGTTAGAGTATAGGTCGATCGCTGCCTGGTAATAACGGTTTTCGTCAGTCATAGACTCGACGATGCATGTCAGATTTGCCGTGAATGTGGCACTCTGGCAATCGCAGGATTGTCGCCATAGATATGAGCCGCCTTGGCCACAGCAACAACTGAAGAATAGATTATCATTGACTTTATCATTTGTTGTGGTACCTGCGCCGTCAAAAAGAGCGGGCGAAGTGCCCTTTAGGGAAATGATAACAGTGCTGTTAGTCTTATCGGAGTAGATGTGCCCTCTCAGTCCATCCTTTTGCCAACCGAAGCTCCCCGAATAGTTGAATTTGCCATTAATAGTGTGCCACTGTCCAGTTCCAGGCTCCTCAATATAGTCATTTGCGGTCATTTGTGCAAATGTCAAGACAGTCTGCTTGTCTGTAATATTTGGTCCAGGCAAGGTGTCCATGACCCATTCTAGTGGAGACAAGGCAGCCGCAGAGCCCGAGGACCGCGCAGCTGCTAAGTGACCTTGAATAACCGGGAGTCGTCGGTCGACTAACCGCTGTATTGTGAGAGGACTAGATAAAGCAACTAGAGAGGACTCCGATGCAATATATTGTTCTCCGTAGCCATCTTCGGATACAGTTCGAAGGCGAGTGTCTGGCTTGACGTCGAGTCTCGCATGAAGCTCGGGTTGTTCGTCGGTACCTCGGTGGAAAATATGACGCAGGGACTATAGACGGTTATTACAGGCCATGAAGGGTAATACGGCTTGCGTAGGGCATCATACAAACTCATGTATGTCGGGTGTGGCTTCGGCCTCATCCAAAGGTACTTGGGGCGGGATGATGGGAAGTTGTTGAGAGGGTGGATAATAGCCTGAGGCGGATGCAGCACCTGATAATACTGCAGCCGATAGTAATAGGCTGTGGACGCTAAGTTCAATCCATGAACGTTTTCGAGGCATGATGGGGTTGATGATGAGGATCAAGATCAAGGAGAAGTGCAGTCTATCGCGGTTATCGGAGAGTCACTTATCAAGTGACGCAGTGCGGAGACCAATCGGCAGACCAATCGGCACGTGATTGGTACCCCTGTGAGGTGACGCGATATCATGTGAATTAATTCCGCGTCAATTTGGTGTTGTCTGGAATGACCATCAAGAGACCAATACACTGCTGCTAATCAGCTGCAGTATACTCCGTGTTTCTGTACGGAGTACTTCTGATCGCTTTACTTCTGGACAACAGGCTCAGGCTAGAACTGGGGGGTCTCAGACGCGGATCGACACAGGCCTATCAGCTGCATCCGGGAGCGGAGATGCGCAATTAGTGCCTTATAGAACCCCATCTCCCCTGGCCTTAAAATGTCTGGCCCTTCTGAAAATAGCACTCAGCCTTATTTACATTTAGCACGGTCATTCACCAGAATGGGCGGCTCGGACGTGAAATCTCCCACGCTTGAGCAAGATTCCAAGACAGCACCTCTGCCGTCGCTTGTCAATAATGAGGGGCAGCAAAATGGACCCGACGTATTCGAAAGACGGAGATCCGCAGACTCTGGTACGGCAGGCGATGCCCAGACAGATGATGGCTTTGTGCTTTCGCGAAGCGTACAAGACCCTTCGGAGGAGCTGCCGATTGAACTAATCAGCCTGGCAGATCGGTAAGCATGCTCATATTGGTGCCTATATTTCAATATTTATTCTGACGGCCATCTTCCCAATAGCTTTGTGAATTCCCTGAGCGCCAAAGTACACAACTCGCCCCCAACGATCGAGAAGATCTCCGAGCTCTTCCAAGTTTTCTACAGCCGCGCCGAGTCCCACATTGCCACACATATTTCTGCTCTTATAACTCGTATCAACCGCGATCTTTCGCCTCAGGCCCCCGCAAAGGCTCCGCGAGGAAGTGCGCTGTCGAAACTGAGTAGCAAACGCTCTCAAGACGATGTTAGGCTAGGAGCTTCAGGTCGCCAAATGTTGACTGCGTCGGAAGTAGCTGAAAAGCGACAGGCTCGTAGAGCCCTTGAAAACAAACGAAGTGCATTAGAAGAGGCTGCCGAAAGAAGGGTCTGCGAGCTGGTTTATGATAAACTCTGGAGGCACAAAAGTACATTGGATGATGTGCGGGACGAAAAGTTGCGTTCCAAGACTGCGGCTTTGCTGCTAGTCGGCATTAATCTGAAGGACCTTGGGATCGATATAGATCTTGAATCAATCGATGAGCAGAAGCAGGACGAGGCGAACGAATACCTTTGTCAAGCCCGAGAGTATCTCGCGAAGATGAACGATTACAAATACCCTCTTGGAAAGCTTCAGCAGCTCGCAGCGGCGCATAAGGCCATCGTCGATGCTCTAACTAAACTTTTACCGTCTTCCTCTTCTGCAGATGAGATTCTGCCCACCTTGATCTATTCGCTTGTGACGTGCCCTCCTGAAGGGATCAACATTGTCAGCAACTTGGTTTTTATCCAACGTTTCAGGTCTTCGAACAAAATTGACGGAGAAACAGCTTACTGCCTAACCAATCTAGAGGCTGCAATAAGCTTTTTGGAAAACGTCGATCTTTCCACACTGCGTGCCGATGAGCTGCAGGATGGCCCTCTCAAGACACCTAGTGGGACAACAACACCATCCATAGAACATGCCGATCCTTTCCGGCCCCCCAAGGACACTACAACCTTGGCTTTGACAACTGTATCTGTATCGCCGGAGCTATCAAAACCAGAAATCAAAGCACCCGCCTCTACATTACCTAGACCTCGGCCCTCTGCCACACCACAACAACGACGCCTCAGCAATCTTTTCCAACCGCCTGCTAAAGTCCTCGGGGCTGCAAATGATGCTGTGCGCACCACTGCCGACCAAAGCTTGAAGAACATTGGTGCTACATTGGACAGCAGTTTCAACTTTCTGTTTGGTCGTCTGAAGGAAATGCAAAACATCCAAGGACCCGGCTCAGAGGGCAGTGAACCAATACTGCCAAAGACATTGGCCGAGGCTCGTCGTCTAGTGAGCTTGCCGCTTGCCTCTGCCACCAACCAAAACCTGACTCAAGGGGAGCTTGCAGCAATCGACTCTGTTTCCGTGGATGAAAGCACACCCCCACGCAGTAGTTCAAGACTCACAGACCTCTCCAGCGGCCCTACCCCTAGAGACCGGAGTGTGGACAGCACCCGAACTCAGGGCAGCGGTAGAAAGTCCATCACAACGTCACTACGCGAAGATCTTGCATCGAATTCACCTATCACCACTCCGTTAGAATCAATGCGAAACTTTGGCAACACGCTCAACCCTCTGAACCACATCCCGGGTATGATGAAGAGCTTTGGCCGCAACGCACCAGAGACCCCCAGTGGCAGATCCGTATCTCCATCGGGACTGGACAGGTTCAAACCATCACCTGCCTCGACAGACGGCACTAGTGGTCCTGTCAACCCGCTCCCCAGCTCTTCATTGAAAATTGATCCTCCGATCCAGCGGTTCCTTGAGACTCAGAATGCGCACGATCTCCGGATTGGGGACATAGCTGCTCTACTGGAGGACTATAAGAGACTCGCTACTGCGCTTTATAAATCCGCTGCTGAGTCTCGATAAGTTTCTACGGTTGGATTACGTTCTGTTGTCTCATCTCCTTCTGATCGGATACAGCGAGAAATGGCATATCTTGCATTATGGGTCGATGGAGTTATTATATCTGGGTAGATAGCATAGTTTTGGCGAGTGAGCTGCGCATCGTCCATAGCATACATCATTTTAGCAAAATTAGCCCTTCAGACCAACATATAAATGCGAACTTGATAAGCCCCAACGCAGGACCCCAGCAAATAATCAATAGCAAAAACGCAATAAAAACGGAAAGCGTAAAAGGGGTATTGAACATGGATAAATCAAGTCCCGCAGCGGGTAATTCGGGGCATAACACAATCCTCTCAAAAAATAGTAAGGGTGACTGACAAGCCATGCCGAGCAAGAAAGCTATTCCTCACTCATGTGTGGCGTCCACGCAGAACCTCTGCGCCGCCGGTCCTCATCTCGGTCAGTTTACTCGTTAATTCTAAACTTTGTGTTTCAACTTGGTCATGGCGGCGTTTGACTTCGCCTTCAAACACAGCAGCTGTGCGGCGGCGGGCACGCCGTAGGTTCTTCATTTCTGAAAGGAGATTGGTGAAACGATGGATCATTTGGTCTCCACAGTCTTCCCATTCATCCATAGTCATGTGAGACAGATAAGTTTGGCGTTCTTGGTCCGTCAGAGCCAACAGATGGGAAACGGCATCCTTGGGTTCCTGATTTTCTGGGACAACAGGTGGGTCCGGTGGTAAGGAGGGTGATTTGATGACGGGTGGAGGAGGGGTGGGGGATTTGTCGAAGGGTTCAGCTTGCAGCTCGGAGAAAGACTTTTGGTAAAGCACTTCTGGGGGGTAGTCTGCTTCAAGTGATCGCTTTTTGGAATGAATGACAGTGTTGCTACGACCGCGACGCGACGGCTCGTGTAATTCATGTGGTTCATGTGATTCGTGCACGAAAAACGGATCCTGCATGGTGTGGTCGACGTCCAGGTCGGTCAAACTTGTCATATCAAAGGCATTGGTTGAATGCCCGCCGCCTTCCTGCAGTGCATCCGCGCGAATTGTGTGGTCCATGCCATCATCACTTCCAACATCGCTGTCAGTATGTTCCTGAAACGATGTAATGCTGAGGGCCCGGCCAACATCTGGCGGAGGTTGAGAGTTATGGCGAGTAGGTGATGCATCGAGTTGTTGGTCAAGCTGTTCAAGAAGTGAGGGCTTTGGTGGACTGAAACGTGTCCTGGGCGTTGCTGAGGAGGTGTGAGGGAGAACAATCTTCCTAGGCCCAGTAGGAGGAAGCATTTGACCCAATTTCCGCGGCTTAGACTTAGGTTGTGGCTTGGTCTGAGGCTCGGGGTCAGAGTCTATAGTGACTGGCTGTCGCGAAGAAGTTCTCTTCCTGCTGGCAGACCAGAAATTCTCCAGGCGCTTGCTCAATGGCTCCTCGGTAGTACGTGGTTTGGGCGACACATGCCAGTCGTGTGCTTCGTCGGGCTTTTCATTATCCTCGGCATCTCCGCCAAGAGACGACATTTGGCTTCCAAAGTCATCAAAGTCATCCGAATCAAAGCCGGCCTTCTTCATGGCTTGGTCTCCTAGGCCTTCATACCAGTTAGGTCCGTAAGTATGCCGTGAAGGCCGGGGCTGATAGACCGATTGTGGATTAGGGTTGGTGTAGGCAGCATTGGTACTTGACGCTGCCTGAGATTTTTGGTCATCGAACCCGTAGATGCTAGTCCCGGCCACGGTTGAATCATCAATCGCTTCCACGTCTGTATCAAACACATCCCTGTCCCGCTGCGTCCCATGCGTAGGAAGATTGCGGGGCTGATTTGGGAATTGAGGCGTACCATGGAATTCTAGCGAGCTGCCTTTACCATTGGCAACCGGAAGACCTGGGTCAACTAGCTGAGTGACTGGTACCTCGACTCTGGCTTTTTCTGCACGTTGCTGGCGCGACTGGGTGGCTTGGTCGGGGGCTCCGCGAGCCTGCCCACCTTCTCTCGAGTGGACATAATCGCCAACCCCCATGATACTTTTTTAGCGAGCTATCGTAGTGGGGATGAAGAAGTGTGCACTTTTTTTTGATGACGCTGAAAGACGACGGGGATCAGTCCGCTGTAAGGCTGTTGGGCAAACGCGATATCGCCGCGTAGTCACGTGTTGATCACTTCCAACGTCTGTGATACTGTAAGGATCGCATGGTTTTCTATTGGCTTACTACTCGCCGGCTATGTAGATGAATCTAATTACATAATCCTAGGAAGCCCTCGCTTCCTGGCTAATAGAAAGCCCTTCTTACTAGGGCCTAGGGTTCGCTCCCTATGTCCCCCCGTGGCCTTAGGCCTCCCACTCCCTAGGCGTGCCTTAGGCCACCAAGTAATGTAAACCCTACAAACCCTTCGGGATAATATCCCTCCCCACTTACTATAAGACACCACCCTCGGTGTCTCTTATAAGGCCGTGATACTTCCCGATTCGGCTATCTATAGCTTGCTAGTAGGATGAGGCTTCGTTTAGTGGGTTTTCCATTATAGGGGGGGGGGTTCTTCGTTGCTTATAGAGAGTGACTTTGTTAGGTGCTTGCTCTCTATTTGCTTAGGTGTTCTTTATTATATATAGAGAATGGCTTTATTAGATGGTTGCTTCTCTATTTGCTTATCACGTAGTGTGAGCGGTCTTAGGGTATATAACCCCCCTTCCCCCCCCCCACCCTATAAAGCTTCTTCTCTTCTTCTTCTCTTACTAGGTACCTACTAGAGTCCTAACCCCCGTTATACCCTTCTCCTTCTATTCCACGTGTTATCCACTTATTACTCCCTACGGCCGTTATTCTTATTTTAAGTAAGGAATTCGTAATACT